>VDFB02000015.1:463011199-463047209 GCA_007258455.2 Sequoia sempervirens | reverse complement strand
ATCTATATAGGTGAACAAAACATAAAAGCCCAGTCAAGTTAGCATACAATTGTCCCATTAATAGAACATATAAATACCAAACACAAAATAAAATGAACACATACTTCTTTAGGTGTTTTGACACCTCCTCCTTGAGCTGCTTCAACACTACTCCTTCAAGTGTTCCAATACGTGCCCTTGAATTTGCTTGGCCTGTCCAACAAGGACGTATAGCTCATAATTCCCTACACATAAAAATGACAAGTACATATGAAACTACCAATCTATGTCGATGTATGTATAATCAATATAAGATCTTAAAATTCTTAATTCAATCAAATTTGAGTTCAATTACCTTTCCCTTATCCAACATTACACTTCCATAATCTAGACAAGGTTGCACCTCGCTCGCAGAAGGTATTTCCTACAAGAGGAAAATAAGATAAACATATAAGTTATTATATAATTTCATTTTAAAGCCAATTCAAAGGACAAGAAAGTATACAATAAATAAATGTAAATGAATGAGTGCAAAAATATATACTGTGTGCGTGTCCAGGCAAAATGAAATGGCCCTCAAGGTGTTATCCATCACATTTTTCAGCTCCTCCTCGGACATCAACTGTTAAATAGACCATGTAAATAAATATTAGTACATTATACTCTCTTATTAATATTCATTTAAAAACAAATGCAAGTTATAAATTCACAACCTAAATTTTACCTGTGTCACGCCTCCAATGTCCCCCTCTCTAGCAGGAGAGGACTCTGTATGGCGTGCTCCACTCCCCTGTGTCTGATCTATAATATCCACATCGTGGAAGTCATAATCGGAAGTGTCTAGGGGATGCTCGGCAGGCTCTACAAGAGGACCCAAGCATATTTGGCAGCACATGGAGCAAGTATGTGGTACACAAATATGTGGACCTGACGAGGATTATGCAGCAGCACTCGAGCCATCACCAACATCACCAAAATGTGGCTGAGCTACTATAGTAGCATGCAAAACCAAAAGACCACTCAAAGAGTGAATAGCATGGATAGTCTGTGTGGCCGCATCCTGCATAATATCTGGATGGTATACTGGAGGTGGCGGAGGAAGGCGAGGGAGGGGAACATGTGGGCAGGGTATTACTCTAACTACCCCTTCTCTATCCTGGGGCATACCTCCACCAACTCCCTGGAAGGGTCTAATGTCAAAGTAATTGACATGATGCCCTAAGACAAACTCAGCATATAATTTTTTTATAATTTAAAATGGTACATCCAAATTGTTGTTCGGTGGTTTCAAAAAAACCATACACCAACAATCCCAAAAGTTTTCTACAATGTCTCTATGAGTGCACCATTTTATAGAAAGTTTTTTTTTATTAACATTAACTGGCAAACCAGTGCGGGGGTTAACAAATAGAGAGGCTATTTGGGATTTGGTTATTCCAAGATCTTTCACATCATCATAGGACAATCCACATGCATAATATTCTCTCATGTCTTCTCGCCACAAATGAAAGGCATTATGTTGCGAGGAGAGGGTTTCTATATTTTTAATTATTTCATTCATTGTGTTTGACATCGAAGATAATCGAGGGACTCGTATAAACAAAATGCCCTTAATTGTTGCAATTTTTTAGAAATTAATTCTTGAATTGATGGCTATGGAGGTGGTGGAGGTGGTGGTGGTGGAGGTGGTGGAGGTGGAGGAGGTGGGAGTGGAGGAGGTGGAGAGGTGGAGGTGGAAGTGGTGGAGGTGAAGGAAATGGTGCATTTCATTGTCAGCAGCCATAATGCCATTCAATATAAAAACAAATCAATCTAATTAGAATTAGACAATATAAATGAAAATATTATAAAATACCCTAGTTTATAACAAAAATCTATAAAATTTTCTAATTTTTAATCCAAATACATAAAAAAGCATTATTTTTAAGTCAAAATCCATTGCAAACATTCAAATTTCATCAAAATCCATGCTAAACTCAATTTTTCATAAAAAATCTATCAAAACCACCCAACTATTTAGGTCCAACCTTTATTGGGAGAGTTATCAAACCAATTATAGGGAAGCCATAACCATCATGAGCTTTTAATCATGCTTTTGATTGTTCATAATCATCTGCATAAAGTTCATGTACATACAATAACTCTTTTGATCATATTCACTATGTACATGGGATCAATGAGTATTCCCCTTCGGGTTTCGCAAACTTGATATAAAGAAGACCATGAGTGTAGTTATAGAAGAATCAATATATGTAAAAAAATGTCAAACAAAATATTGGTTTTTCCTTTATGATTTTGAATATTAATAATGTTTATAAAGATGGAAAAATCATTATCATCTTCTTCATTATCATTGTATTGAACAAAGTTTGTTGAATGAATTGGCAATGGGCTTGTAAATATTTGTAAGTATTGATTAGGTGAAAAACCAATTTATTTCCTTTGTCATTAATAGGTCATCCAAGCTGGATTTGATTAGAATGAGGTCTTGCACTTGGTTATAAATATGACATCTTTCCATATCATGTCGAGGTGTACGATGATATTGAAAAAATGTTTTTGCATTAAAGTTTGGTGGCAAAGGTTTAATTGTTTGAATATGACTAATTGGAGGAAGTTGAATCATATTCTTGTTTAACAATTGCAACATGATCACATGGAGAGAATCAAACAACTATGAAAATTTCCTATCTCATGGCCTAAATTTATATCTAGAGTTATGTTTACAGTAGTTACTTCTATCTCAATATTATGAGCAGTTTGACATGAATGTTTATCAAGTAATGAATATTTTGTTTTTCTTTTTAAATGATTGATAGTTGTTTTGAGGCATGACTTATATGATTGACCAATAGGAGCCTATGAAGGGGTACCTTCATACCAACTAATCGATATTCGATAATCATGAAGGGTTATACAAAAACATGTTAAGGATGGATATTTCATTAGCAATTTCTTATCTTGAATATTAGGTTGTAAGTTACCTATAAACACCCTTTGAATGTCAACATCTTGAAGACTATAGGAGAATTTCAAATAAAGGGATTAGTATCATTTCATAAAGTTTTTTATTTTCTCTTTAGGTCCTTGATTACAATGAACTAAATTTGTTAATGTAACTTGAGGACTGATGTTCACTTGAAAGTGTTGGAGGAAATCATTAATGAGTTTTGTAAAGGAGGTAATTGATTGTTTGACAATGAACAAAACCAATCCAAGGCCATATCTTTCAATGATCTAGAAAAGAGTTTCACTATGAGTGAATCTTCAAAAATAAAGTCTCTACACAAGGTAGTAAAAACTAACAAATGGTTATTAGGATATTTTTTACCATTGTACTTTCCAAAGCGAGGTATTTCAATGTTTTGTAGTATAGGTGTATTTAAAATAGTGAACATTAATGAACTATGTGTAAGGTATTTTGGATGTTTACTATTGGTTTGATTTTGGTTTAAGTTTGAAATTTGTTGTTGTAATAATCTCATGCTTTAAATAAAAAAGTTGATTTATCACAAAATCATTGGGCCACATGTTGTGAGAGTTTTTCAAGTATGGTGAACTAGTATGGAGGAATAGTGGGATATTATATTTCATGTTTAGGAGGGGTGATGAATATGAAGGTGTTATAGGTGAAGGGACAAAACTATTATAATTTCCACTAGAAATTCCTAAGCTTGAGTTTAAACCATTGTTATATTCCATCATTGATGCTATGATTGGAGGTGTAAAGTTGGGAATAGAAGGCATTATTGTGGGAGAGGAAACTTATTTTCCAAAAGGATTTTGAGCATTAGTCAAAAATTTCATGAAACTAGCTACCGAAGGAATATTAGAATCTACTATATTAGCTAGGCTACGTAACACTTCTATCCCTTCCTAATCATTTACCAACTTCCCAATGCTATCCAAAAGAGGGATTGCTTCTCCATCCAAAGGTTCAATGCTTAAGAATTGTTGAATTCATTGTAGGTCTTTATCCAATTATTCTAGATTATCATTGGGGACCTTAGAAATAACATATGCCAAGTCCACATAAATGTTAGGTTACAAAAAAGACATGGGTAATGTAGGACTAGGGAGGGAATATAAGATGGATTGGGTAGACATAATACGTTGAGTGAAAGAGTTATAAGAATCAAGCTCAACATTGGCTATGATTGCAACATAGGAAGCCATAAGTCTACAACTACATCTCACGTGGGTATTAGTGAAGTGACACAAGGTCATGAAGCTCATAAATTTTCTACAAGATTCAAAAAAATTTAATGCTAATGCCTGATTAAATATAAAAACAAATCAATCTAATTAAAATCAAACAATATAAATGAAAATAGTATAAAAATACCCTAGTTTTTTAAAAAAATCCAACAAAAACCCTAATTTTTAACAAAAATTAATAAAATTCTCTAATTTTTAATCCAAATACACAAAAAACACTATTTTAAGTGAAAATCCATTGCAAACATTCAATTTTCATCAAAATCCATTGTAAACATTCAATTTTCATCAAAATCCATGCTAAATTCAACTTTTTCATAAAAAATCTACCAAAAAACCCTATTTTGAAAAAAATCAACTAAAATTAAACAAATCTAATTGAAAATTTGATTAGAGCAAATAAAAAATCAAGAATTTTACCTGTTGGAGATGGATTTCAAATCGGATATCTGATTTGCGATTTCCACTGTGCGCCCACCACGGTTGAGCCGAATGCAAATGTGAAAATGAGTTTTGGTCGCCCGAAATTATATATATATATATATGTCAACAAAATCGAATATCCGATCCAAATCAGATATCCAATTTGAATCGGATATTCGATTTGGATTGGATATCCGATTCTTAAATCTAAGTTTTTCCTCTACCTCGGTAGTCACCCGAGCCCCAAAAAGTCAACTCACCATTTTCGCATTTTTGAGTCATAGAAACATGTATTTTTTTCTCCATTGCCACTTTTTGGCATACCATGATCCTGCACATGCCCATTTCTTACAATAGAGGGAATCTTCTTGACCCATGTCTTCTTCATCTACTTCCTGATCTTATTTGTAGTGACTTTCCCTTTTCCTTTTTCATCCTTCTACATGTTTCTCCTCTGATTTATTAGACCTCTTCTAGAAAATGTAATAATATGACCAGTTTTGTTGAAATTGTAGCACACCACATTTCTTTGTCTAGACCAGTTGTTCCACTATCTTTCTCTTGATCTACACTAGTTAGCAATATGGCCAAATATATTGCATGTATAATATCTAACATTCCTATAAAAAAATTTCATCACATTTCTACATTTATTTGATTTATGACCATACTTTTTACAATTAAAGCACTAACTATAGAATAATGGACCAATTAAATTCAATCTACTTCGGCATTAAGCTGCCATATGTCCAAATTTATTAAAAACATAATAGATACCATTAAACCTTTGAGCATTAGGTTGCCTTATCAGATACCTTGTAGTTTTTTTCATCCGATTTCCTCATCTAAACTTGGACCTTTTCCTAGATTTCCTTTGTCCGGATCTAGAACTTTCTCCTTCATATCTAAGACCTTACTTGTCACCATTAGTCCTTTGAATTTTAATTAGTTCATCAAGCTTGGCTGATCTAATCTTGAACTTCTTCTTTAATTCACTTTCAGTAGCAAGTTCATCTCTAAGTTCAATAATTTTTTTTTCAATCTCTTCCTCATTGTGTTTGGATTGTTCTAGCTCAAGTTCCAACTGAATGAATCCAACAGTAATTCGACTACATTCTTCAAATTTCTCTTTTAGGGATTGGGAAATATTTTCTTCATTTTCTTCTTGCCTTCAATTTCCTTATTCATCCTCATCATAATAGATTATGTCTCATGCTTCAAAACTGCATTATCCCTGGCAAGCTTTCCACATTCTTCTATCTTTTCCTTTGGGGTTTGAATCAACTATTCATATACAATTCATTTACTATATTTCTACTTGATTTGATCATAGAGTTCCCTTCTTTTCTCTTTGGACTTGTTGATTTTTTCTTTTAGTGATTCAATGAATCTCTTAGCATTCATGAGATTTTCTTGTAATTCTCAAACTTCAAATTTTACCTGATAAGATCATCTAGGGCCACCATAAGTTGTTGTTGAAGACTACTTGAATCCATTAAAACACTTTCCAAGATCTTCCCCAAGCTTTTAAGCTTCTTCCAAGGAACTAAGCTTTGATACCAATTGTTGGAATCAAGCAAAACTGAGAGGGGAGGTGAATCAATGTTGTGTTGTTTTTAACTTTATTAATGTAATCATTAAAGTGTTGATAACATTCAACCAAAATAAAAATGCATGCACATAAGACAAACAACCACAACACCATAACACAAGGATTTTTTATGTGGAAACCCTATTAGGGGAAAAAACATGGTGGAGATCAATCCAGAATATTATTTTGACTATACTCAAAAGAAAATATTACCAAATGAGAATGCACTTGCATTTAGGCACACTGCCTAGAGCTCGTTGCTCAAAAAATGAAAGGCTTACTTCCTTACAAAAGTTTGGAATACTTCCACAAATTTGACATGATAAAGTAGCATCTACAAATAATTGATTACAGTTCTAGTTAGGCTCAACAATCAAATTCTAGTCCTTTTGATTGATTCTTCTCTTCTACTTTGTTTTGCTTCAATTCACACCAAAAATACTTAATGCACAAGTGAAATTGTACATAATAACTCTACCAACCTTCTAACATTCACAACATACATCAACTCACATTGAACACACACCAAAATGATATAATTGATCACTTATATATCTGCCACCAAGAATTTAATCATTATATGTCAGCTTCAACAAAATAAGAAATATTCACAAACAGTCAGCTCAAACCATCCATAATATTCAATGTGCATCCACAAGAGTTGGCCATAACATAGTGGGGACCCAAACCAAAAAGTTCAAACACAAAAATACTTAAACAATAACTCCTCAAATATCTATGACACTATATTCACCAAGTCGGCCTCCAAATACTGATGAACAAAAAAATAGTTCATTGGACCTTCTAACTTCCACCCAAATTGATATGAGGTGCAAATATTTATAGATAGCACATGTTATGGATTGACCAATAATCCTTCAGATCCACAACAAAAAATAATAAAATAAAATATGCATATGAATTGAAGAACACAAAATTACCGAATGCTCTGTTCTAGCTTAACAAATAATCACTAATCTTCAATCTATTTTTTGATATGAGAAAATTTTGATGCACGGATTACTTAGTTGACAAGGGTTTCCATCAATGAAAACACCAGAAAACATGTGTAGTGTCTCTTGCTAATAATACAAATGTCGTTGAAATTCCAAACAATATGTCAATGACTCCATGTATTGATCCAATTCAAGGTAACACCATGCAAAATCAAAGTTACCTAAATAAAGGCAATGTGATTCTCAACGAAAAAAATGTTCAATTTCAAGATATAGTGTCAAATCTAAATATCATCACAAATTAGAAAAATTTTGAAAATAAATTTTTCCATGATCCGATACAAACACCACAAGTATACATTCCAAATTTGCTTGAACAAAAACCAAATCAACTATATCAAGGGTGTCAAGATCAAAATCAAGATCAAATTTTGTGAGATCAAATTGCTACACTTACCAAAATAGTTGATTCCTTGTGCCAAGAGACATCTCCACCCCAAAATGAATACACTCTTCCATTGGTTAAACTATGTCATCAAAGCATTGAGTTGTGTCCACAACCACATCAAGAACATATCTCTAATGTCAAGAAGTTGTATATCAAGATTAACAACATCAAAAACAAATCCACCCCCATCTCAAAGATAAATCACCACATTTCCAAAATTAATCACCACAAGCTCAATTTAAAATACAAATCTCACAGGGTAACAAACGAAAATACACAACACTTTGGGAACCAATTGAATCAGTCATGCAATAGTTGGTACAAGAAAATCTCATCAAAATCCCTGTCTATGAAAATTATCAAGATCCTCAAGTTAAACCACTAAGGTATAATGAGAAGCACCTTTGTGATTTTCACAAAATAAAGGGACACAACATCAAATTTTATTTTACTCAAAAATATCATCCAAGACCTTATTGATAACAAAAAAAAAAAAAAACTATTGGGGAAAATGATCAAGATTTAACCACTAGTGATAGCATTGACTATCTCTCCACCATAATTGTTGAAAATAATAATCAAGATCTATCCATCAATGAGCACCTTGAAGATGTTTCTACCTCACCCAAAGATTAACTCAACATACATCAAGAGTCACTTTTTGATCATGATAAAAACTCCTCAACAATTTTTGACAATGATCTATTTCAAGGAGTGTTAACATTATTTGATCCTATAATTAGCAATCCTTCCACCAATGATAATTTTTGAAGTACCTCTACCTAATCCAATGAGTTGGAGGACATATCTAAAGAATTCATTCAAAATCATGATCAACATATTTCACCAAAGTCTACCAATGGTCCTTTCCAAGAAATATTGACATCATTTGACCTCATGGTTTTAGATATTGAAGGAATCTTCAACTCAAAATTTGATCCAAGTCCACTCAAAGATCAAGAGGATATTGAGTAGCTTCCTATTCCTAATGAAGATATCTAAGAACCCTTTATAAGAAACCCATCCTTTGAAATTGACCCATGTCAAGAACTTGATCCAAAGCATGTCAAAAGAAATTACAAAATTAATCAAGATCAAGAATTTGTGTCTCCAAGATACTACAATGATCTAATGGACACTCTCTTATCTATACAAGATGTCACAAATGATGATCATATCCATATACACCATATTCCTCCATCTACCCATGAGATGCTTACTCCTAATGGACATGTAGATGATATTAATTCAAAAAAATTGAGTCTCATACTATTGATATTATTACCAAGGAACAAGAGTCTCGTACTCTTAACATTTGTACACATGATCAAGATATAGAAAAATCTAGAGACATAAAAAATGGGTCATGAAGAAGGCTTCTACAGAAGTTGTGAGTCAAAAACATCCTATTAAAGCATGTCAAAAATGAATCATGAGGAAGACTTCTGCATGGACAATGAATCATTGACACCTCTTGAAGAAGCATTAAAATATGACACTTCACAAGATCAAGCTAAAGCTATGAATCAAGAAGTTATCCCACTTATGGAGGATTCTATCACTTACAAAATTGGATCACTTACCTTTTTAGGGAAATCTATCTTATCAATGAAGAAGATATAAACTTTGAAGATCCACAATCAAGTAGAGAAGGATTAGCACCTCGTTTCCAAGGTAAATCATATCATATTACAAATAAAATGTTTCAATAGTTGAATTATCAAGGAAGAGGATTAGGCCTACATGAACATGGTTTCCTAGAACCAATGCAGATTATTGGAAATCCTAAGCATCAAGGTCTTGGTTACTCAATTAAGGGATCTAAAAATATTAGTGATACCTCTACAATACTGGGGGCAACTTCATCTCAAGAAAACATCAATATACGAAGCATGAATAATCCTTATGAGGAAACCAATTCCAATACTACAACTAGCCACATCACGAATCTTCATCCACCCATCACCCCATCCAAGAATTGGGACCAACACCAAAATAAATATTTGAATCAATGCACAAAGAAATTTATCAAACCAAAAGAAGCCAAGAAGCATAATGGACAAATCAAATACACATGGATACCAAAAAATACAAAGAAATATTATCCCTATCAACCTCCATTAGTCAAAGAAACTATTGGAAAAAATAAAAAAAGGAAAAGTATCCATAAAAGATGTCCACAAAGGAAAAAGAAGGCTTCTCAAGCAACATATAAAGTATATCAAGTAGTTGGTCCAAATTCCATACACAGTTTCATATCCACCCAATATTGCTCATCGTCCCAAGTCTCGAGAGTTAAAGGTTCCAAACTATCAACTAATCTATCTTTTATTCTTAAACAAAATTCATCCATTCCTCCACACATGATATCAAATTCTTGCATTGACCATGTATTGGTAGCCACCCTTCATCATAAGTATTCAGAAGGCACTCTATCACAATGTGCACACAAAGACAAAGTTAACTCTGATATCAACAAAGCAAATCAAGAATCTCAAAAGTTGTATTCAAGTGCACATATCTTGGAAAAATAACTTCTCTAGGGAGGATATTGATGGCACATTATGAACAAAGCATCTACATCCGCACCACCAAATGATTCAACATGAGCTTAAAAATTTTCATAGAGAAATATTATATATATATATGAAAATCCAAAAAAAAAAATTCAAAAAAAGTATTGAAAAAAATAGTCCTCTAGTGAAAACCACTATAGTGGCACTTTGGGCAGGTACCATGATGAAAACCTATAAAACATGAATCAAGTGTAGATTCAACCATCTATGTGTACTCTTTTAGGTGGAAACATCTCATCCCATCCATAAAAGTTCTAGCATTCCATCCATCTTACATCCATAATAAATCAATTATCCATAAACCATTGATCCAATCCATTTTTATTCATCTACATCCATAGTCCAAATTATCTTGATCTTGATGAAATTTTGGTGAACACTTTGCACTTACTTATGGTAAACATCTTGAGATGAGTCATTTTCATTTATCCTATCCTATCCCAATGTTATTTGAGCCATGGAGCATTATCCGATAAAGCATTCCTTTGTTTGAACACCTTATCTTATCACAAGATAATCATTGGAATCCTTTGCATTCTTACCATATTATTCCATCCATACACGTATCCAAGAATCGATCCATGGAATTTCATACATCGCTAAACATGGGGGGGAAATATTTATATCTTGCTTTGGGAATAAATGTTGATCTATATCTTGCAACTTATGTGGTGATCGAAACATTGACAAACATGCAATCAAATTCGTCAAAATCACTTGTAAGAAAACAATCCAAATCACTAGCCCATGGCATATTTTGATGAGAAGATGTTCCTTATCAAAATTTATCTTTTATCTAACATCAATCCAAACAATCAATACTAGTTGCATCTAATATGTACTTCAAATTTGTATCAAATCATTCAAACAAATTTTGTTCCAAATCAAGCTTCAAAATCTTGATCAATCAAGTCCAATCAATCCATCATCTCGGGATATCCTTCCCAACACTTGTGTTTCTTAACACTATCCTTGCATTTTTTGTATCCTTGACAATATTATCATCATCAATTCCTCATCATCTTGGGATATCCATCCTAGTCGTCATGCTGCTTAAAGCTATCATTGCATTGTTGTGTATCCTCAACAATGTTACCGCCATTAATCTATCAATTTGATCAATCAACCTTGGCTTGGTTTACAAAAAAATCACAAAAAGAGCACTAATATCATCACACATTTCCATATCCAAAACATCAAAACCATATCAAAATCCAAAAAAAATCATTAAATCTCATAAAACACAAAAAAATATTAGAAAATTAGAAAATTTAAACATCTACAAAAATCTTGAAAATACCAAACACAACCTTAAAACATTTTAAAATATCAAAAACATCCAAATATTTGAAAAAATCCATATGTTTCATCTCTCTTTCACCCGAAATAAACATTCACTCATAATAAATCAATCGTCATCCACAACCTTTAGTGAAACAATCAGAAGCAAGTCTACCAGATTAAAAGTGAAAAAAAAAAAAATGTCAAGGTCTCAAGTCTAGGTTAGTATGTAAAAAATTTGGTCAACTCTTGGTATTAATAGCCTATCATCCAATCAATCCCAAATCATATGATAATATCATGTCCTCAGATGCATCCTTCCTATAATGGACATCAACATTAGGCATCATCGTAGTTTAGTCTTGGCTAGCAATATGAAGAACATTAGTTTGTTTGCTTGCTTGATCTTTGTCTTTTGGCTTATATTATTGCACTCATTCTAATGACCTCTCGATTATGTCCAAACAAAGGGATTTAGAGAGAAAGGAATGGGGAAACAATCATTATCTTTTATCTATTGTGCTAGTTTGATATTTTTGTAATATAACCTTGGTCATGTGTGCTTTGTTTGGTTTGTAGGGAGGGTGTTAGAGGTGTCTTGTTGACCACATAGGAAGGATCACCTTTCTATGCTTTGGTCTGAAATGTTTGACATATTTGAGCTGCATTCTAAATAGGGTTTCGTGTGCTAGGTGTGAATAGGAATACTCCTATCTAATTGTCAAGTCAAAGTCCATCACACTAGGTACAATTCCATCCTAGTTTTGTATACCTTGATGCATCATACCTATGTGTGTTATCAAACATAAGGTAAGTAAGCCCTTTTAAAAATCGCAATTCCTAATAAGCAATGCATCATCATCATTCATCATCATCATCTATAATAAAGTCTCGATAGATCATGAACTTGTTCAATCCTCTTGTCATCATCTTATTCTTCTATCCTCTTTCACAGTAACATGCTATCATGACATCAATGCATCCATCTTATTGTAACTAAGGGTAATTTTCCTAGGGTTAGCAAATTAAAGAATTAAGATAAAAATTCAAAGAAATAATGAAGTTTAAAGGAATAAAATGAAAAAAAATGAAACAATCTCACCAAAATGTCCTCATTCTCCATGGCTAACCTCCATTACACCTCAACTTTCTAAAAATGTGATGTTTCCCTTAGATTTATGATGAGCAATATAATGACAATGACAAGCCCTAAGAAAATTATGAAGGATTTGAGTGATTACATGCAATACTAATCTATAATGCAACTAGTAAGCATCTAAACTATGTCTAAATTATGCCAAATGAGATGTAAATATGCCTATGACAAGAGCTAACATGACAAGATTGCAAGAAAATGACAAGAGTGCCTAAAAAAAGATTGCATGAGAACTAGATAGCATGAGGTCTAGATAACATGAGCTGACAAAATGAGACCAAAATTTCCATTTTATAGAAAATGCAATTTTGAGTGAATGGTCAAGATCAAAAGTTGACAAGTGCCCTAGAATCAATGGACAAGATTCAATTTGACAACCCACAATTAGGGTTAGGGAAATATTAGATCAAATTTAAAATGAATTGACATGATTGGCTTTTAGAAAATCAAATCAAGGGTTGGCAATGCATGTGATAAGAGATAAGATTGGCATGAAAAAAGAGGTGGCTAGAAAATCAAGTAATAAATAAAAATTATTTGATTTTTGAGGAAAAAGACTATTTTGAATTAAAATTAATTTAATTCAAAAGGTGGGGCCACATGATAGTAAATAATTAATTTAAAATATTTACTAAATGAGGGACTGTCAAATTAAATAATTAAAGATAATTATTTAATTAGAGAAGGTGACCAATAATTAAATAAATTAAAGAAATTATTTAATTATAAGAAGGCTTAAAAAATAATGACGTATTTAAATAAATAAATAAAAATTTTCTATTTAAATAATCAAGAGGAATTATTGAACTAGGATAATTAAATAAATTAAGAAATTTATTTAATTATAGAGACTTTAGACAATTAGTGACATATTGAGATAAATAAATAAAATTTAATTATTTAAATAATCAAGAAGAATAAAGGGACATTAATTAATTAAATTATTATTAATAATTTAATTAATAGTTGAAAGTGGACCAAGGACATAATTAAAATGTCTTAATTATGCTAGGAATAAAAAGGTGAAAAAAAGAGCTGCAGGCCTAGGTCATTTTCATGTGTTTACATTTTTCCCCTCTTTATCATAATGCAACCTATCGCATTGTGACAAAGAAAATAAGTCACAGTCATGCCCCAATGAAGGTATAGAGTATCTATGCCCCCTCGGGAAAATTTTCAAATTTTCAAATTTTGGCCTAGGGACAAAAAAAATTAAAAAGTGTCCCGATAAGTCAATTTGATGACCAGAAAAAGAATGGTGCAATGATTTCAGATTTTGAGGAGTTTAAAGTAGCTAAAAAGGTGGTAAAAGTTGGTCAAAAGAGCCTCTAGTAGTAA
Source organism: Sequoia sempervirens (assembly GCA_007258455.2). Lineage (NCBI taxonomy): Eukaryota > Viridiplantae > Streptophyta > Pinopsida > Cupressales > Cupressaceae > Sequoia > Sequoia sempervirens. The sequence goes on along the minus strand of VDFB02000015.1, from coordinate 463,033,243 downwards.
AAGGTTTGACAAATTTCATTTTGACCCTATAAATAGGTTGAAAATGGGGTAAAAGTCAATTCATTTTCAATTTTCACCTTAGTAAATTTGAGAGCTTAGAGCGAGGAGGACTTTGGTGAAGATGTTGATTCCATTCACTGAGCATCGTGGGGAGATCGTGCAGACCTATAGGTAACTAGATGGCTTAGAGCCAGTGGTACATACCCCTATCTTACTTTTTTATTCCATCATTTTTCATGTCATTTGTAGGGTTTTAGGTCAAATAACGAGTGGTCCACAATGAATAAGCATCCACGTAAGCCACATTCATGTTCGTGTTCAAGGAATTTGATATGATGTGAGAAAAATGTAAAGGGTCATTAGGATAGGGAAATAAAGTGTGATGCATTTTCCAAACTATGACGCAAATGAGGGGTGTAATGTCGCATATAAAAATTTGCAATGCATTTGAAAACTTAGGTGATGCATTTGATGAGAGTGATGCATGTGACAAAAATCATCATGCAAGTGCTTTGTTGTGATATAAATGCAAGCAGGAATGATACAATCACCAAATCAAGACACAATTGATGTCTAGAGTGACACAAACACCTTATTGTGACACAAATGAAGTCAACACAATGCATTCGATGTGAACTTTGACAAAGCCGACTTTGTTTAATTTCAAATTTAAAATTATTTTAATTTATACAAATGATAATGATGCTTTTCAATAAGGTGTTGATGTGTGTTTTGACATATATAGAGACAGTTAGCACTAATTTATACTTGAGAGAGCAGGCCATTCACATACAAAATTAGGGACCAGCTGTGGAAGAAAGAGTGGAGATGATTAATGCAACTAGGACTTTACTATGTCACCTATATGCCCATTATATGGGAAAATAGGGAACTTCTTATTAGGCTTTGTGAGCGATGGCATTCAAAGACCCGCTCCTTCCATTTTCCAATCGGGGAGGCTACTGTGACCCTTTAGGATGTGTATCAAATCCTTTGCCTATCAATTTGAGGAGAGATGATAGTATACAACCCACAACATGGATATCTGACCTTCACAGCCTATTATCATGATCAGGGTGTAGGGCTGGGGATTGAGGGCTATGAGATCCATTGAGAGTTCATTTTAGAGCATTATAGATGATTCGATGCCCTATTGGCTACATTCATCGGAGGTGTACTGGTTCTTGACCACCAAGGACATAGATTTCCCATTGGCTAGGGTGATGTGTGCATCAAGATGAGATGAGATAGGACTGTGTATCCCTGGGGACCTTGCCTATTGGTTATGCTATATCATCAGCTTCATGAGGTAGCCTATGGGAGAGCACATACCATTGGCTATGGGACAACACTCCTAATTATTTGGGCATGGGAGCACATTGCCATTTTTTGTCCACCTATTAAGAGACAACAACTAGTGGATGGCATGCCATACATCTATTATTATGCAAGTGCTTTGTAGTAGACCTGAGTTGATGAGATAGGCTACTGGAGGAATAAGATTGACACCATGATATCTTTCATCTGGGGAGCATACAATGATTGCAGGAAGTGGGAGGATGAGGCTGATCATCTTAGTTTTTGTAGCTAGTTCAGATATTTGATTGGCCAGATTATGCAGAGCCAGCTGATTATTGACATGTACTTGCCTCATAAGGTGTTATGACAGTTTGGATACTAGCAGGGTGTTCCCATCAGTATAGCCAAGTATGCCAAGTTGTTGAGAGAGTTAGCCTGGGGTCCACCAATATCTATGCCATTTGCAGATTAATAGATTGATGGGTTGGTGGCGCAACAGTGGGGATGGAGCAAAGGGGTTGTAGATCCAGGGACCGTGGAAATTTATGATTTATGGTGGTAGACTCATAGGCTATTCCCTTTGGTAGATCCATATGGACCAACACCTATTGATAGGAGGTCATTCATACCACATGTGCTATGAGGTGGTCGGGGAGGTAGAGCCAGAGATATGGGAGAGGAAAAGGCCAAGGGAGAGATGGAGGCATGGGTGGAGGGAGAGATGGAGATGAAAAAGATGATGGGGGAGATGCCAGGAGGCAAAGGAGAGGAGGAGATGATGGGAGGTAGGCTAGGAGGGTGAGACAACATGTAGACTGAGTTCCCTTGGTAACAATCCTCGAGGAAGCTGAGGAGGAGGAGAGAGAGGATGATCTAAGGAAGGAGGATCATGTGGAAGAGGAGGAGGATAGACAAGAGGTGCATGTGGCTAAGGAGGAGGCTATAAAGGAGGTGAATGTGGTTGATGAGGAGGAAAAATAGGAGTTGGAGATGGAGGTTAAGATGCCAAGGGATGAGGGAGTCAGAAGATGATATTGAGGATGATGATGATGCCATAGATGAGGTGGAGCATCTATTGAGGTGGAGGATGGTAGAGGGGGATAAGAACACACCTTCAATATCACCATTACCACATGATGCAACTACAAATCAGTGAGTGGCAGACCAACAATGAAGGTTTGACGAGAGTACAATGCAGTTCAAAGCCTTGCAAGAAAAGTTGGAGGTGGTTATGGTTGAGGGGGATTAGGAAGTGATCCACTAGCAGGAGTTAGCTTAGTGGTGTATATATTTTGCACAATTATGCACAAGACCATCAGGGGATATGGTGTGAGAGTTTTCCAAGGTTAACACTTGTCTGGGATGATACAAGTTGTTATATGAGTAGGAGGTTCCACCTGAAAGGTGAGATCCCACCTTGACACGATCTCAGATGAGGACGGGCAGTGGTAGCAGGTCAGGGAGTAGCAACAATAGTAGGAGTCAAGGCACTGTAGGGGGATCCACTTCCTCAAGACATTCATCAAGACACAAGTCTAGCCACTCTCACAAGCATGCCTCGAGTCATAGGTCAGGTCGCAATCATGGTTCCACTAGATCAGGGAACAAGTTAGTGCACAACCAACCTCTAATGATAGATATGTCATTTTTCAGTGTCTATGTAGCCTCATATTACTACAGAGATGATGCCATCAATGTTTGTTCCATTAGTTTCATAGATACAAGCCACAGTGATAGATCCCTCAACTTCCTAGGCATAGGTTACAATACCCATGGTGGTATCTATTCCATTAATAGAACATCAATCCCCTAGATCTTCTCCTCGAGGGGATGAGGATAACTCAAGATAGCCATGTTTATTATTATCTTGCATTAGGTCATTTCAGACACTTATTTTATGAAATTCATGTTTGACCATTGAGCCTACGAGCTCTTATTTTTGGGATATCTCGTGACTCTATCCTGTGACATTTTTTTGAGGTGATATATATATATAATATAGTTTTGATGCAACATGTACGTGTTATATCATGTGATTTATGCATTATGATGTGTTTTTATGTGTTGATTAATTTATGATGATGTAGTTATGGTTATCATGTGATTCCTATATGAATTATGGATTTTATGATTCCTATGATGATGTTATTATTTATATGCCATGTCATGCATGCATTTATGATGATTATTTATGATGTGATTCCATGGTGATGTGGTGTTCATTTATATATCATGATGATGCTATGCCATGCATGATGATGATATGCATAATGTATTTATTTTAATGGATGCCATGTTTATGATTATGTTACTACATGACTATATATGTATGATACAATATGTCATGCAATGCATATGGTTTTAATGATATAGATGATGTATGTATGGACCTAATGCAATGCCTATATGATTGTGTATGCACTTATATTTTTGTATGTCACAAGATATCATTGTGAGATGAATGAGACAAGATGACAAGACATAAGGAGATGCATGTTAACATGGAGACCAAATCCTTCAACATATTACTATAGGGATTTAATAATTATTTCTCTTAATCATCATTGGGTGGATTATTGTAGTGGCCAACAAACACTTTGATATGATGTAGATCAAGGTGTCCAAGGTCATACCATCACATAAGACAAGCAGTCATAAACAAGGATGATCATGGCTCATATTGAGAGTGCGATTGCCCCAATATTTTTGTCACAACCAATCATAAGCATAAAAATATAAGAAAGACATGTCATGGAACATTGTTTTTCCTCTAAATCCTATTATCAGGACATCCTTGAGGAACTAGCATCATGACTGCAAAAAAGACAAGACAAGAAAATCATCATGATACATCACTACTTCTCTAAATCATGTTGTCACGACATCACTTAGAAACTAGTAACATGATGAAAGAGCCAAAGACAAGTTCCAAGTGTTTTCCATGTGTGTCTAAATGTCGATTGTTTGATGTCAAGATGTCAAGTGTGACCATGTCAAATGTAAAAGGTTTCATGTTTGTTGAATGTCAAAGATGTCATTTTTGTCAACGTCTAAGTGTTGAGTGTCAAATATTGCCAAATTTAGGAAGGACACATCCTGAATAATGTTGATGTCAAGAGGATCAATCTACAGATGTCAATAGGATTCCTCATAATTCCAAGTGACAATGACGATACCTAGGAAGGACACATCCTAAGGTATAAATGATAGAGGCTATACTTCAAAAGGAGACATCTGAAGAATGACCAATAGTTGACTATTTGATTTATTTTGACTAAGTTTGACTACATGTCAATGTTGACATGCTAATTTGTGTGACGTGTTTATGAAGGGATTGCCAGAGTTTGTTTTAGAAGTTTGTTCTAAAATAACTTTGTTTGAATTGAATTTTTTTGACCTATGTGCCTATGTAGTGTCATGAACCCTAATGGACTGACCTAGTGTGGCCTTGGGGGATCATCAATTGATGGCCTTGCCTACGTCATACACTTTGACCTTGTAGTTTGATATGACCAATGACTTTGTCTTGATAACCAAAGATTGAGTCATGATTTTTTATTTTAACAACCTAAAAGGGCTAACCTAATGTCTCGAGGGCTCAAAGTTGGGCCTTTCCTACAAAGAAAATGTGCAGAGATAACGTAATTGAGACAAATGACTAAGACTAACAAACATGACTAACTTAATTGACATTGACCCTGTTTTGGGTTTTTGAGATATTTTGAAATTTTTGGATTTCTTCAGGACATTTTCCAGTATTTAGGATTTTTTTTAGGACATTTTATGATTTTTGGGATTTTTTTAGGACTTTTTAGGATTTTTCAGGGCTTTTTCGATTGTTGAGACCATGAGTGATACCCACTACAACTAGGTAATAAAGAGTTTCCCTAGTCAAGTCCAATACTAACCAACCAGATGGATGTGGAAAGGACATACATAAGTGATGAATGGGTGAGATGCTAGACTTGATGTTAATCATTATCAACCATGAGAATATTTTTGTGATGGGTGTTAAGGTAGTGTTAGAAAAGGTGATTGTTTATTATGGACTAAGGAAAATAGAGTGACAATAGATGGTAGAGCAATGAATGACTATACATGGCACCTATTTGCTAGGGTTTTACTATGGTACTTATCCAAAGCAATGACATACATAAGTGATGAATAGGTGAGATGCTAGACTTGATGTTAATCATTATCAACCATGAGAAGATTTTTGTGATGGGTGTTAAGGTAGTGTTAGAAAAGGTGATTGTTTATTATGGACTAAGGAAAATAGAGTGACAATAGATGGTAGAGCAATGAATGACTATACATGGCACCTATTTTCTAGGGTTTTACTATGGTACTTATCCAAAGCACCTGTTTACCAGGTTTTCACTTTTGGATGAAGGGATTTCAGTTTACTATTTTTTCCATTTTAAATTTTTTTGGTGTCACCAAGATTCCTATTTTCTAGGTTTTCATTAGGGTGATGAATTTATGAAGATTTTTTTTTTTTTGTTTGTATTTTTAAGGTTTTTAGCTTGACTTTCTAATGCTATCATTACAACTTGTGAAGATGTAGACTATTGATAGGCTTTGTTAGTTGTTCACTGTCTAGAGTAGCTAGTTCATATGATCCAAAACCAAAAGAGGATATGATGATGTAAGGACCTAGAAAATTTGGTTTGAACTTGTCAGCTTTCTCTTTGTTAAACTAATTTTTAGGATTTTGCATTAGAACTAGATCACCAATGTCGAACTTTCTGACCATGACTCTTTTGTTGTAACTACGACAAAGCTAATTCTCATATGCGTATAGATGGTTTAGGGAGTTATATCTTCTTTCATCTAACATCTCCAACTCGTGTAGTCATGGTTGTCTATATTCTTCATCATCTATGAGATCTTTCATGGAGACTCTTAAGGATGGAATTTCAACCTTGATGGGAATTATGGCTTCAACTCCAAAAAATAGGGTGAATGGAGTGGCTCCTGTAGGTGCGTGGATGTTGGTATAGTAAGCCTATAGAGTAGGGTTAAGTTGGATATGGTAATCATGACCAATGTCATTGATAGTATTTTTGAGGATTTTAAGGATGGTTTTATTGGATACCTCAACTTGACCATTTCCTTGCGAGTAATATGGTGTTGAGAAATGATGTTGAATATGGAATCACTCACAAAACTCATGAACATCTTGATTTTTGAATAGACATCCATTGTTTGTGATGATGACTACAGAATACCAAATTAGGAAATGATGTAGTTGAGAATGATTTTAGAATTTTTTTTTGGTTATGTAAGGGGGTGGCTTCAATCCACTTAGTAAAGTACTCAGTGGTAGTCATGATGAATTTGTGACCATTGGAAGAGATAGGGTGGATTTTTCCCATGTGGTCAACTCACCATTGTGTGAAAGGCCATGGAGATGTAATCGACCAAATTTCCTATGCTAGAGCATGAATCAAATCACTATGTATCTAACATTGGCGACAAGTCCTGACAAACTTAAGTGTGTCTTTTTCAATGGTCAGCCAATAATACCCAAGTCTCATCATCTTTTTGGATAGAGTAGGACGACTCAAATGAGACTCGTATATACCCTCATGTACTTCTCATAAGGTTGTGTGTTCTTTTTTAGTGTCGAGACATCGAAGAAGGGTGTTGTCAAAGCTATGATTGTAAAGGGTGTCACTGATAATGGTGTATTTGGTAGCTTTTTGGATAAAGGAATTTCATTGGTTGTTGGATAGGTTGGGGGCAAGGGCTTGGGACTTGAGATAGTCATAAATGTATTGATACCAGGGAGAATCGAGACCAACAAGCTCACATACCATCTCTAATTTAGGAATATCATATGCAGGGAACAACTATTCCACCAAAAATTCAAATAGTGGCACATTACTTAGGATGTCTAGGGGAGAGTCAATTGTAGACATTGTGTCTATTGCCTTATTTTGTGCTCTTGGAATTTGTTCAAAAGTCAACATGTGGAAATATGTCTAGAAGTTGTCAACCATTCATTTGTAAGGCAATAATTTCTCATCCTTGGTGTCATAGTCCTCATTAACTTGGTTGATAACCAGCTGAGCATCTCCATAGACATGAAGTGTCTTGATTTTCCATTCTATGGCCATTCTGAGCCTTGTCACAAGTTCCTCATATTCCACCACATTATTTGTACATGGGAAAGCTATGCGGAATGATTTAGGGATGGAGTCTCCTTGTGGAGTGATAAACAATATTCTTGCCCCCAAGCCATGACTAGTATGAGACCCATCAAAGTATAACCTCCAAGGTGACTTAGGTTCTATATGGAATATGGAATCATTAGAAAAATATACCACTAATGGATGATCACTTTGTACACGTGCATCTTCCAGTTGGTCTACTATCACTTTTCCTTTTATAGCCTTTTGTTCAACATATTGAATGTCCTAATCACTCAAGATCATGACCCATTTTTCCAGAGATCCTGTTAGTGCTACGTGACTGAAGAGATATTTTAGGGGTCAATATTTTCTACCAACTATATCTTGTGACTCAACATATAGTGTCTTAGTTTTTGAGAAACAAAGACAACTACTAGACATGCATGTTTAATGGATGTATAGTTTAACTCATATACAACCATCATCTGACTGATGTAAAAAAGAGCTACAATATTATAACAAAAATTTGGAAAAAAATATTTATTTAGAATATACAAACCAAATTTCATGAAAATATAGTTTGTATCATCTTCAAATTCCTCACGGTTTAGCCACTATAGGTGCCTGAAAGTGAAAATTTAGCTAGAAAAAATATTTTAGTGTCTAGTTTGGCCAAAAATTGTAAACCACTATTGTGGGATCACTTGAGGTGCCTTGCATCACCTATTGGTTCATCCATAAGGAATACTAGAGATAGCCATGCTACTACCCACCACTCCTCGTATGCATCTGTGGTACCTATGTCATTTTTGTTGGTGACTGGTGGTATATCATTATCCTCATAATTCGAGTCACAATAGATGACATCATCAATGATGAATCATCTAGTGTTGTCAGGCCTTTGATAACTCCATATTGATCACCTAAAGAAGGGTCATTTGACGGGTCGTACCTATACCTATCCAAACTGTCACATGAACTGATTGTAGTAGAAGGTTCATACTACATAATCATGTCTTCCTATCATAAATTATCCATCTGTAGTCTCATCAATTGACGGGTCTCATTTGGCCACTATGGTATAAGTTGGTATGGTATCCATGAAACCTCCTTCTCATCTAGTCAGTCAAATATAACTCTCCAAAAGTATAATTCATCATAATAACATAACCATATTAGTGTATAATTGAATGCACAAGGGTATCCTAGGGTTGATGTACATGGAAACCCTATCTCTAGGTACGGAACCTATAATAGTGTACATTGCACCATACTATCACCCTCATGGAATGAAAATCTCCCTAGATCATAATACAAGTGTGCAAGGATAGTACACCCCCAAACATATATAGTCCTCTGCCCTGCCATCTATCAAATCATGTGAACTATTCCTCCATTGAGATGTACCCCCTAGCCATCAAGGATAAGTACTAGTGCCATAGTGAACATCATAATTTGTACCACAAGTGGTGCTCATGAATAAAGTAGCCATGATAGCTCTATGCACGACCCCATGATGTCATCTAGAATTAGACCTCCAAGATAGAACTAAATGTTGTATTTTATCTCATGAAATGATCAATCCCCTAGAAAATGGTCTCTCACCTCAAATTAAAACTCGAAGAGTGTGATGGATGTCCTCTAAGGTGATCATCATCTCGCCTATTGGAAGATGAAATGTACAAGTATCTCCATCCCACCTCTCAACCAATGCCATCAACATAGCATCATGGTACCTCACTGGGGGCATGAGGTATGCCCAATACAATCCAGTGGTCTATAATAACTATGTATCCTCCTCTAATAATATTTGGGCTAACTCTCATAGGAGAAAAAATTATTTACCACTGAGACATCATGATTGAGGAAAAATCTAATAAAAAAGAAAAAATATGTCCTATAAGCATTCTAAAATCTTAAATCTATACATAAACAATAAAAAGAGTGTTCTAAAGTTTTTATAGTGTACTTTTCTATAGCTCTTAAACACTTTATTTCCCCCTTGGGATACTTCACGAAGAAACAAGACACTTTTCCAAAAAAGGGACACTTTGCAACAAAAGGGGACACTTTGTGACAAAAAGGGACACTTTGCAAAAAAAAGGGGACACTTTGCAAAAAAAATGGATGCTTTGTAAACTTTTCTTCTAGGTTCCTAAATCTATCGAGAAATACAAAATAAAATAAATGTGTAAGGACAAAGCTAAGGAAGAAAAATAAATTGACCTAATAATGTAGCTAGTCGTAGACTACCTCCTCTTGTAGAATATCTAGTATCAGGGGCTCATACTCTCATAGGCTCAGAGTCTTCAATCATTCTCCACAAAATTCAAGCTAAAAGAAGGTAAAAGAAAAAATGATTAGAAATAAATTCACTTTTTTACTCTTATATAAGTTAAAATTAGGGTTTTACTAAATTAGGGTTAAAAGTTCTTTTCATTCAAACTAGCATAACGGGGGCTAGCAAACTCTATATTTGATGTTGTTTGTTGTGTTGGAATAATTAGTCTAATCCCATTCTCACCAAATTTGTATCATTATGTGGTATGGTACTTGGAAATACCCTATGATAGGACTTACCTTATTTGATGCGGTTAGAATGCTACCTTGCTTCCACTTTTGTAAAGCAAGTGGAATCAAGGGGAAAATACATCTACCCTCGAATTTTATTTCTAGAATAAGTTAGATAAGAGTATTTTTGGATGACTAATGAATTTATATTGTAGGATACAGTTCCTAACATTGTGTTTTTGCAAAAAGCTACATTGGGTGCTTCATCTTCCCGCATTTTGAGTATCCTTTCCTAGAATGAAGCTCATTGTTTGGATTCCTTTAGCTTACATATGCACATAGAGTCAGATGGGCACTAAAGTGGAGGATAGATGTAATAACAAAAATTGTATTACCTTCTTGGAGATAGTAAAATTTCTCATTTAATTTGGATTCATGTTAGTACCCTTGCACTACTTACCCTTTAAATCATCATTAATAGGCCCCTAAGACCCTTTATTTTGGATCTCGAGGCTTATTTCAACTAAAAATCTTGACAAAATCATCAAAAACATAAATAATTCTAACAACCCACCTCAAAAATCTAAGGTGGGACTCATATTCCACCTTGCGTGTATGAGTCCCCCGAGGTGGGACACATATGCTAGGAGTGGAATATGAGTCCCACTTGGGGATTTTTTTATGGTTTGAGTGGGAAATTCAACTTTTTAATTCAAATTTTTGGTTAATGTCGGCGTTTGAGATCTAAATAATAATAAATTAGGTGTAAATTCCTATATAAGCAAGCTTCTAAGTCATTATTTTATCTAAGCAGGCATTTTCAAGAGAAATTTTTCAAGATCCAAGCATTCAAAAGTCTTCAAGCATTATTTCACAACAACATTCAAGTTTCAAGAGCAAGTAAAGTTGAAGTCTTGGATCAACATTAATTTTTTTTTGTAAGTCTTCAAGCTCACTTTCATTCAAGATCTAACATTTTCAAGGGTTTATTTTGGTTTCCTATGGTTAATCATGATGGATTCTAGGTTGGGGAGATGCAACTAGCCATCAATCCAAGCATAATGACTTGTTTCCTAAGTTATTTCATCCCCCATTGTCACTCTACATTCAGCCTAAGGAAGGTACATGCATCATCATGACTTATTAGATTGATTTGACATCCCTCAAAGTGAGTCACCACATTCAAGCTTTATTCATGCATCTCATTCTTTCACATTGGAATAAGGTTGTATTGCATTTCATATTTCCTAATCTTAGACACACTTAAGGTTAGGGTTTATGTTCATATTTACATTCAAGTTTCATTATTTCTATCAAAGTTTAATTACCAAACTAGGGGTTTGAACAAGGAAAACCCCCCATAAGAAAATCAAGTTTATATTCTAGTTTACAAGTTCAGACATGAAAAATAGTTTGGAAGGGAAGAATAGATATTGGAGAATATATTTGAAATTTGAATTCTTGAAAAAGAAAAATGGGGATGATATGCCAAAAGTGGTGTATAAGTCCCACTATAGGGATTTTTCCATATTTTTGTATATTCAGAATCTATAGTGTGAGAAACCAATTCTTTCCCATAAATCATGATTTGAGACTAATACAACTAGTGAGTCCTAGTTTGCCAAAATTTTAGATTTTTTAGAGTTTTATAGCTCATTCCAGCCTTCTTCAGGTTTCTAGGTGCCTACTTCTAAGATCTCACCTTTCTATTATGTTTTACATGCATATTTAGGTAATTAGTTAAAGATTGCATCATATTAGGGTTAAGCATTACATCTTGCATTTCACTTGTTTTTCCAAGCACTAGCTTGGTTGTGAACCCCTTATTAGCTTGCAATTAGATACTAGGATAGCCCTATTGCAAGATCTCTCTCTCCTTTTCATACTTTGTATTGATATCTCTAGGTTTTCTCTTCAATAAAATAATTGTGAAGTGTGTTTTCTCTATGTCCTAAACCATAAGAATAAAATCCGTTTTATGTTGTTTCAAGGCTCTTAAAATAAAATGTTGAAAAAGTTTAGTATGGAATAATTAGGAATGTTGAGGTAAAAAATAGGAAATTTACTAGAATAAATTCACCGACCCAAACATGTTGGCACAATTGGTTTGGCCCCATAATGAAAATTAAAAAAATATGCTACCTTACAATTTTCTCTTCAATGTATTTGATGTTTTTTCAAAATGTGAAATTTTTTCACTATGGCCAAATGGATTGAATATATGAAAAAATGAGAGAGGTTATTTTAGAAGAACCCTACATGACCCAACACAATATAGTATAGAATGATCACGCATGTTGGAGTGTGAAATATGACCTTTCCTAGCATAAAGCTACTGGCCTATATGGTGTTGGAACTATTGGTTTTCTCACATGATGAACAAAATAAAATTAGGTTACCTTGCAACTTTTTATTCAAAGAATTTGATATTTTTTTCAATGTGTGAAAAATTGTCACCATAGCCAAAAAACTAGGAGATATGAAAAAATGAGATAGGTTATTGTAGAGGTAACCTAGGTTACCCTATAGATTTAGAAAAAGCTTATCTAAGTGCTATGATTTTAGATAAATAACTCATCAAAGTTTACAATTTTTTGGCACTTAAGGCTCTTAAGAGAAATTGCTGACACAATATAGTATGGAATGATCAAGAATGTTGCGTTGTGAAATAATACCTTTATTAGCATAAAATAACATACCCTTATATGTTAGAACTGTTGGTTTGGCTTGACAATGAACAAAACAAAAAATATGCTACATTGTAACTTTCTCTTCAATGCATTTGATACTTTTTACAATGTGTGAAAACTTTTCAGGTCATAACCAAACAATTTGGATATATATAAAAAACTAATAGAGTTTATTTTGAAGGTGCTCTACATGACCTTGTATCTTTAGAATAGATATTTCTAGGTTCCACAGTTCTTTAGCAACAACTTGTCCAACTTTTCCACTTTTTAGCACTTAGGTCTCTTAAGAGAAAGTGATGACACAATGTAGTCTAGAATGATCAAGCTTGTTGGAATGAAAAAAGGAAATTTCCTAGAATAAATTCATCCACTGAGATATGTTGGAACTATTGGTTTGGGCCCATGATGAATAGAAAAAAAAATTATGCCACCTTGCAACTTTCTCTTTAGTGTGTTTGACACTTTTTTCAACATGTGAAAACTTGTCACCACAACCAAATGGATTGGAGATATGAAAAAATGTAGATATATTATTGTAGAGGGACCCTACATTATGTTTTATCTTTAGAAAAAAATGTTTCCAAGTACCACAATTTTGGGGAAACAACTCATTGACAAAGTTCACCACTTTTCAACACTTAGTGATCTCAAGAGAAAGCTTTGGCACAATGTAGTATAGAATGATCAAGAATTAAATAAGAATTTTATTGCATAAATCCACCCACCTAGTCATGTTGGTGCTATCAATTTGGCCCCATAATGAATAGAACAAAAATTGTGCTACCTTGCAACTTTCTCTTCAATGCATTTAACAGTTTCTCAATCTATGAAAAAAAATTTCCATGACCAAACGACTTTGAGATATGAAAAAATGAGAGAGGTTATTGTATAGGGGCTCTAAATGATTGTGTACCTTAATAAAAAAAAATATAGGTGCCACAATTTCTGAGAAATAGCTCATCAAAGTTTTCCAATTTTTGGCACTTAGGGCTATAAGAGAAAGCACTGACAGAATGTCATTTGGAACAATCAAGCATATTATGGTGAAAAATAGGACCTTTCCTAGCATAAAAATACCCACTTTGACATGTTAGAACTCTTTTTTTGTCCCATGATGAAGAAAATAAAAACTATGCTACCTTGCAACCTTCTCTTCAATTTATTTGATGTTATTTTTAAGGTGCAAAAACTTATTGCCACATTTTCTTAGTAACAAATTGTCAAAGTTTGCCACTTTTTTGCACTTAGGGCTCTGAAGAGAAAGCATCAATACAATGTAGTCTAGAATGATTAGGAATTTTGGGTTAAAAAATGAGATCTTTCCTAATGTAAACCTACCCACCGAAACATGTTGGCACCAGTAGTTTTTCCCCATGATGAACACAATGAAAAGTATGGCTCTTCACAAGCTTTTACTAAACAAATTTGATGTTTTTTGCAACATTTGAAAAATTGTTTCCACAGTAAGGTGGATTAGAGATTTCAAAAAATGAGAGAGGTTATTGTGGAGGGAGCATACATGACCATGTACTTTAGAAATTATATTTGTAAGTGTCATAGTTTTAGAGAAATAGACCACAAAATTTTGAATGTTTTTAGCACTAAGGTCTCTTAAGAGAAATTATTGACATAATGTAGTCTAGAATAATCATCATGCTAGGGTAAAAAATATGACCTTTACAAGCATAATATTTTCCACTTGTATATGTTGACACTTTTGGTTTGGCCCCATGATGAACAAAAAGAAAAGTCTCTCTCTTGAAAATTTTTTACTAAACATTTTTGACACTTTTTGCAACATTGGAAAAATTGTCACCATGGTCATGTGGATTGGAAATTTCAATAACTAAGAGAGTTCCTTATGGAGGGAACCTACATGACCCTAATCCATTATACATGATGTTTGTAGGTGCCATAATTTTTGAGAAATATTCCACCATTTAATTTTCCACTTTTTGGTACGTAGAGCTCTTAAGGGAAAGTGCTAAGAAAATGTAGCCTGCAACATTCAAGTGATATGGGGTGTGAAATAGGATCTTTCTTACCATAAACCCACCTATTTTGACATGTTGGCATTTTTGGTTTGGCCCCATGATGCACCAAATGTAAAGTTATAACTTTCCTAATAAATTAATGGCATTCCTATTGAAGTAATGATAGTCCTAATGAAGTTATGACTATCCTAATGAACCTTAGACCATTCTAATGAAGTTATGATGGTACTAATGAGCCTATAACCCTTACAATGCCAAGTTATGATAGTCCCAATGAATTCATGACATTTCTAATGAGTATGACTATTTTAATGAACCTATGGCTGTCCTAATAAACCTTTGATTGTCCTAAAGACCTTATAAATTACTAAAAAAAATAGTTTATTTGATTTAATAAGTCAAAATTACCCCCAAGTCATGTATACACATAAAACCTTCTCTTTTGTATAACTAAATTACAAATTATACTTTCTATCATGGTAAAGTTCACCAAAATTAATCTAAATCGAATTCTTTATATTTCAAGTTCATTTTTATCATTCCCTAAGGCCTTAATTCATTTAGAGCTCATAGAAAACATAAATGCATGATACAAACTAACTAAAAGAACACATGAAAATTAGTGTACTTATTATTTTTTAGAGATAGGGATCTTAAATCATGAATGATTCAAATAGGGGAAAATGGCTAAATAAATATCATGTCTTATTACCCCACATGGATCAAAATGAGTTACAAAAGTTGGAAAATCACGTTTCTTTGAAATAACCATCATTAGTTTCATATGTTTCTTATTATCCACTTTATGCTCATCTTTAAAAAAAATTAAATTAAATTTAGGAATTATGATTTAATATTTATTTAAGGACACCTAAAGACCCAAATTAGGTTTTGAATAGGGCACCAGTGCCCTTTTCCAACCTATTTTGGCCCCGATTTAAACTATGCTATTGTCATAATTTTAAAATTTTAAAATTTAATTCATAATTTTATTTTTGAGAATTAATTCTATAGGAAAATGAATTGATTCATATAAATTCAAATCTATTTCATCATTTGAAATCCTAAGTAACAAAATAATAATTTTAGAGTGATGGTTGAGCATCATAAAAACTAATCAAGGACAAAATAAGCAGATTTTGCAACACTTATTATTTGTGAATCTTCATGTTTTCAATGCATCATGTTAATATGTGAGATTATGCATGTTTTATGTTCATTTTTTTGTGAATACTAACACATGAAAAAATTTCAACAAAGAAACCAATTCTCCTTATATGAGTCAAGTACAATGACTTTAGTACATCAAGGAAAGCAAATATAAGTGGTAAGTTGCAAAAAAAAATCAATTTATCATTCCCTTTTATCCATTTTTCCTTTTCCCAATTGAGGGTAAGAAATATTTACATCATCATAGCCATTGTGGAGGTGGAAACACCAAAATACAGTTTGACTTAGGCAAGCCATTATACATCACAACCCTTTATCTCCTCTCTTGCATGCAAGTGATAGATCTAAACTAGATTTTGGAAGGGATTGAAGAACTAATTTCAAGATCAAGCATTCAAGCTTTCTATGTCAACATATTACAGAAATTGAAATTAATCATCGATAAACAACATTCTAAAGTTGAGTCCTAAAGGGAATGATGTAC
The DNA here is from genome assembly GCA_007258455.2 of Sequoia sempervirens. Lineage (NCBI taxonomy): Eukaryota > Viridiplantae > Streptophyta > Pinopsida > Cupressales > Cupressaceae > Sequoia > Sequoia sempervirens. The sequence continues at coordinate 463,016,958 of VDFB02000015.1, read as the reverse complement.
AAACTATGGCCATTTAAGACCTGGCTTCTAATTTTAAAGATCTATATTTATAGGTCTAGGGAACTAGTTCCCTTGTCCACCCAATTTCATCTTAGATTTATATGCCAATTTCCTCTATCTATGCACTCTATTGTTCTATGATCCTTTTTTATTTTATAGTTTTGTACTTTAGTAAAATCATAAAAGTTTGTAATAGTTTCATAGTTAACCTAGGTACACATTTACATCATCAAATTAATTCAATCATTAATCAATAAATCAACCAACTAAAAGAACCAAAACCCTAATCCACCATTGTAGCCCTTCCATAGTAATTAGTAGCCAAGTGGGTGTTTGTGATAATTTTTGGTTCCTTTTATCCTAATGTAGGAGAAAGTGTGATTTAAACCATATATCTCTTTTCCCACATCACATTTTTGTGTGTGAGGAAGCTAAGGTAGAAGAAAAACTTCCTACATTAATCTTGAAAGGAGAATAATGCAAAACTTTTACAAATATTTGACAGTTATAGAAATTTAAACAAAAATAAACATAAATATCATGCATACCACAACAGAATGATTTATGTGGGGAAAACCTTTTCAGGAAAAAAAACCCCACACTCCAAAATCTTCCCAATATATTATTTAAAAATCACAAAGATCACAATATACTTGTAGATCAAGCTTCTTATAGGAGTATCACCAACTAGAGATCTAGAGGCAACATGACCTGTATCATACTCTTAGAATACATCATAATACACAATTGTAGTAAAATTCTCTCATAAATTAGGGTTTCCTTCTAGGTCAAGTCAAGATAATAAAATATTGACTGTAAGATATAAGACCTAATGATGTATAGTCTATATTTACAATTTAATAAAATATAAATAAAATTTTCCTTTCGGGGCACTATCCCTAAGCCCTCACTGGGGCACATTTCTCCTAGACCCATAGCCAAGAGGATGATCCCCTTGGACCACTCATGGGGGGGATCCACCCATGCCTCCCTATCTTGGGCATATGAACAATACATTATGTACCAATTGTACCTTGTATAATTGCAAGGTTGAGACACATTTTCCCAACATGGTCAACCTAATGCTTTTACCACTTTAAAAACCTTATGAAATCTTATGTAGATCATTTTAAAGTATGAATGAAATCTTAGATAGTTTGAATTTGTTATTTATGTGTGTATATTTTGTTGAAAGGCATTAAAAACATAAATATTTGGATAGTGTTTGTTATTTCAAAAGATAAATAAGTGTCAATTTCCTTATTTTTTAAAGTACTTTTAGTAAACTAATGCATTTTAAAATCTAAAAATTATCTTTTGAACATATTGCATTACTTCAAAGATCTAAATTTTTATGCATGGGTGTGCATTACACAGACAATTTAGAATTTTATGCAATTCTAGAAATTTTCCTATTACTGGACTTGAACCTCTACAAATTAGTAAAAGCTTGCATCTTTGATCTAGGGAACTAATAGCATTTTCCAATTGATTCTAGGGAAAATTTGATCATAGTTTTGTATTTATGATTCCTATCCAAAATTATGTTTTATTCTTGAAAGCTGGTTTAATTCATGTCATTGTGATTTATTTTTCTCTTCATTATATAACCACTTAAGTGTTTTAAATGTTGTAATAAATTTATGAGCTTCAAAATCTAGTATACCATATCTAATACCCCCACAAGACATAGTTTCAAACTTATGGAGATTCCTATTTTTCAATCACATACAATATTGAGCCTAAGTCTTATAACTTTTTTACTCAAGGTGTTACATCTATTAAATATATATTTTAATCTCTTCCTAACTCTATGTTATCTATGTTTTCATCACTACCTAAAATTTATGTGTACTTGGAGGTTGTCATTTCCTATGTCCCTTAGGGAAAACCTAAACAATTCGACCAAATGTATACACTCAAATTTGGTCTGGAAGATTAATTAAATACAAGTTATTTAATTAATGATCTTTAAGTCTTCTACTTATAAATAAATTGAAAATTTTATTTATATAGTTCATTTTTCTCTAATTCTTTCTATCCTAAATCACTTTCCTCATATCTTAATTAAATGAACAACTTTAATTAGTTTATTTTATTTAATTAACCTCCTCTCATTAAATTTGAATTTTAAATTCAAATTTAGGCACATTTCTACTAGCTTCTTCTCACCTTCCACATCATCATGTGTCTTAAGAAATTAAATATTTCTAATATTTAATTTGGCATTTATCCTGAACAAATTCTAAAAAATTTGGAACACTTGGTGTTCATCTTCCTCTTCACACTTGGTAATTTGTTCTTATAAAGGGAACATACTTCCCCTTTTCTCTCTAACCTCTTCATCTTCAACTGTCCATTCTCTAGATTGAATCTAGACTGTTGATTTTTGCCACCTAGGCTCATGCCTTGGAAAATCTATAAATAGGACCTCATTTATAGAAAAAGGGGAGAGAGTTGAGCATAATTACACTCTATAGAATTTCCATTAGCATTATCATCTTAGCATTATCATTCTAGTATTAGCATTTTAGCATTAGCGTTTTAGCATTTAGTAGTTTAATCATGGCATTTTCATTAGCAACATCTTAATTACAATTTTTTCATCATATCATATCATTTTCATACAACAAAATCATAGTAGTATCATTATCCTTGCATATCATCTATAGTTAGTTTATCAATCATGTAATGGAGGAAACAATTCTTGCATTTCAAACATCTCTCATTCTTCAAATTTTCATTTGGAAATTCATGTGCACAAACAATCTGAGAGCAAAATAACTTAAAGAATCCTTGGATATGGAGGACAATGAGACACCATTGTGAATTATTTGTTTCAATTTGATTGTTGTTATTTGAATTCCTTGATATAATGTTTCATTGGTGTGTTTATAAGCTTTATTTACTTATTCACATTATTTATACACCACACCAAGATTTAAAAGGACTTCAAAAATTATTAAGTACTAAGCCTTTGGCTAAAGAAATGTTTCCTCTTTTGGATAACCTTACAAATTTTATCAATGATTCACAAGAGATAGAAGTGTTGTGAAGCCTAGCTCATATAGTGGATGCCAACATTCCTAGAACATCTAGTTATTATCAAGTCTTTACTAATACTAAAAATCAATTAGGAAAACAAGCTTCCTCTCCTATAACCATGCCTTCTATTCCCATCTTTACCCCTCTAGTTGTACTATCAACTAGGAAATATAGTAATGGTCTACACAAAATTTTAGGGTTCTCTTGTGGGAATCCTTATACCTTTATTCCCTCACCTACAATACCTACATGTTTATCACCTTTTACAAACATGCAAAACAATAACATCCTAGTAATTCATGGTAGTTAGCATATTCAACATATTCTCAAAAAATGTCACCAAATGATCCTATTATAAACCAACTTTTACAAAACATGTCATCATTACAATAAAAAATTTCAAACGTGAACCAAATAAAATCCAATACTAATCCTCCAACATACCTCAAATGTAGTCCATTTTTATTTTCTATCTTAAAAACATCCATACTACAAAACATTGACATACATCTCTTTGGGAAGTATGTTGGCAAAGGAGATCCCATGAAACATACATACTAGTCTTCACTTCCTTATGTAGTGATTTCCTTTTTGACGATGCTCTATTAGATAATATTTTTCCACAATCATTAAAGGATGTCACCTTGGATTTGTTTCATTTCCAAAAGAAACATAAACAATCGTGAACTTAAGTTTAATATCCAAAACCTAAGCTCAATTCCACCTTTTCCTAGGATTTCATTAGAATGAAAATCAACAAGGCACGTAGATTAACTATCAACCAAAAAGGTGAGCCAATCAAGCCTGGATTTGTATTCTTAGGGCCATGAAAATGGATTGGAAATTATTTGAAATGACTAATTTAGTTGTGTTGTATGAACTAATTTCTAAAATGGAATATCTCAAAAGTACAAAAATTGAAACAACTTGTATGTAGATTTGATAAGTGTTGGATGATGTGCACCTATCATAAATTTTTTGATCTCTCTTGCATAAAGGGAAAAAATTACCTAGAGGAATATGGGTCTATGTAATACTTTCTAAGACTTCAAACTTGATTTAGTAGCCCTATGTCTACTCTCTACTTCCTACTCTATAAACCTTTCATCTTTGGATTTTTACCTAAAATGAACTTTAAAAAAAAGATGGTTTTGGGTGGCCATATAGGGATTTTCCTCTATAAAACCCCTATTTTGGTAATTAAACCCCAAAAAATAGCCAAAGATCTAATAAAATTTAATGTGTGAGCCCTAACCTTATGTGTGTCTAAGGTTGTTATGGGCTAAAATGAAAAGAAAACCTACTCAAGTGTATTAAAGAGAGATTCCTATATGAAAATGACAAGATCCAATTAGGGAGAAGTAAGAAAACCTAAGTAAATATGAAATGTAATGATACTTTGATTTAGGCTGGAACTAGGATGAAGCTTGAAGATGAGAACACTAGTAGGGTATGTGCAAGATCATCATGGAAAAAATAGGCCCTTAAGTGGCAATGAAAATTCAGAAAAATCAGAGTTAGACAACTTGACATAAAAAATTGAATAAGTTATCTATATTATTTCAAAACTATGTAAGAATAGAATTTTTGGAAAATTGAATGTGGTTTCTAAACTACTAAGTTTTTTTTTTTAAAGTCTATTTGGTGAAAATTTGAAATTTCAATGTAGAACTTAAATTTGGGAAAATTAAGAAGTAGGTGTTTGTCTGACCACCCTAACCACAATAAAATGATAAATTTTTTTATAAGATTTTAGATATAAGTAGAGGACTCATGTCTGGATGTGATGCATATTTTTTTGTAAATTTTTTCCAAGTAAATAATTAATTATGAATTTTTTTATTACAACTTTAAAAAATATAAAAACTTGTATGTCTGACCACCTTAACTTGTTCAAAACTTTATGAAATTCAATCTTTTTTTTAGTCCTATAGTATGTGAAGCATAGAATGTGATGCATGTTATGGATTCAAAAAATATGACACCATTGGAAAGCTATAGATGTTTTTCAATTAGCCTATCAATCAGGACTTTAGTCATAATTCTAATAGAAAATGAATAATAATTATTTATTAAATTCAAAGTAAAGAATAATTTATATTGGTGGAAAGCTGAGAGTCTCCTCTACAAACCCTTTTGTTTCATCAATTTTGGCAAAAAATAAAGATGTCAGCCACATGGACGAAGTCTAGAAAAATAAGGTAAGTTGTCAAACAAGTTTTCTGCGTTGACTTCTTAGGATTGGAATGTCCAAGCCAAATACCAAAGCAAGCTCAAGGCTAATTCCTAGGTAATAAATTATGTGTTAGAAATATTAGATATCTCTTTCAAATGGGATATCCATTTCAAATCGGATATCCGTTTTGAATTAGATATCTGATTTGGTTTATATATGATTTTAAAAAATGTTATACTTTATAATATATGATTTAGAAAATGCAATAAATATTTTATAGTTTATTTTAATATATATAGTTTAGAATATACAATATAGTTTATAATTTAATATATAATATATTATATTATTATGTATAATATTTAAATATTATATTTTCCCCTCTCTACACTTCTTCCCCTTTCCCCTCTCCCTTCCCCCTCCTAATTCTCTCTCTCTCTCTAATCTCTCCCTCTCTCAAGGACCTCTCTCTCTCTCACTCACTCCTATGTCTCTCCATTCTACCCTTAGCCCTCTACCCTTAAACCTTAAATCCTTA
>VDFB02000015.1:462991832-463010757 GCA_007258455.2 Sequoia sempervirens | reverse complement strand
CACTCTCTCCCACTCTCTTCTACTCTTCTACTCTCTCCCTCCCTCTCTCACACTCTCTACCTCCCTCTCCCACTCTTTCCCACCTTCTCCCTCCCTCTCTCCCACTCTCCCCCACTCTCTTACACACTCACTCCATCTATCTATCTCCCCTATACCCTTAACCATGAAACCATAAACCCCTATAACCCTCTACCATAAACCCTTAACCCTTAAACCCTCTACCATCTACCATTAACCCTTAGGTCTATGTGTAGAAAAATTGGATATCCATTTTGTAGAACTAAAATCATACCATAAAAAAACATCCTAATTTTTTTTTAAATGAATCATATATCAAATTATAATGGATATTGGATTTGTGGGCCATAGAAAAGCCCCATGTGGTCCATTTTGTGCATTCCAAAGGACCCTACATTCCTTTTGTAGGTGACACACACACAGTTTCAGACAAGAAGAGACAAAGATCAAATTTTTGGAGCATCTTCTACTAAAATTTTTCATAAGAAATGATATTTTAGCATCTTTTATGAGGTATAATGGGGATCAGTAGTTGTCAGAAGCCAAAATGTAAGAGAAAGCTTACAAAAGAAGAAATTGAAGCATATAGAGAAAGAGATAGAGAAAGTCATAGGAAGAGAAGACAAGGTATGCTAAATATTGGTGAACCTAACCCCTATGGTCTTTCAAGTGAAGAGGAAATTGAATATGTTCAAGGTGAAAATATTCAAGGTGAAAATGTTGGAATTGAATATGTTGAACATGATATTCAAATTAGGAATGAAATTATTGAAATTCATAATGAAAATGTTCAAGGTGAAAATGTTGGATTTAAAGAAGTTGAACATGATATTGAAATTGATAATGAAAATGTTCAAGGTTAAAATGTTGGATTTGAAGATTTTGAACATGATATTGAAATTGGGAATGGAATTATTCAAATTGATATTGAAAATGTTCAAGGTCAAAATTTTGGAAATGAAGATTTTGAACATAATATTGAAGCAAGTGTAAATTATGTTTCACCATATTACATGAGAAATGAAGAACCTTGTGTGGAAGAAAGACATATTTCAATTTCAAGACCTTAAAGAACCCCTAAATGGTTACTTGAATTTGATGAGAACATTATAAAAAAAATTTAAGGCAAGAGGTCAACACGAACTGATCAATTTTGGGCTAGAAGACTTTTCAACCAATATTTTAGTGATAAGACATTGACTGAGCAATGCCAAAATTTTGTACAATTGCTAAAGATGTAAAAGATGAGACCTTTGCTAGCCAAATTGAAGATTTGTTTGAACAAGAAGACCAAAAAAAATTCTATTATTGTCAGAAATAACAAGGAAAAGGATAAGAGAGCTGCTCGAAGAGTCATTACAACCGCCCTAGTAAGCCATCAATTGAAAAAGTTTCACTTTATGAGACAAACTTGTATTGATTTTAACATAAATCATAAAAAATTGGATAGAGAACTTGCAAGAAGAGAAATAATAGATGATCCTCTTCAAAATGATACATGGGATTTTGTCAGGAGGATTCCAATGTTGATATGAAGCTAACCGATAATGTAAAGCATGTAATTCAACAATTTTGGCATGATAACTCTAGAGTATCACCAAATGAAAAGGATGTTTTAAGGTTAAGAATTGGAAATCCAGACCGTACACCACATCGTAAACATTTCTTGGAATCAAGCTAAACAATGTTGTTCAAAAAATTTATTGAAACACATAAAAATATGGAAATCTTGCAAAGGATTTTTGAGGGTTTGAAGCCATTTTATTGTGCGCCTCTTAAGATTCGTAATACTTGTTGCAAATGCCATGTGGAGTTTTCAATGTACCATGAGCTATTATGCTATATCTATTCTATTTTTCATTCCAATTAAATGGTGCAGGAGTGCGGTCCAATGCATCTTCTGAAATCACCAAGGGACTTGCTAGATCTATTTTTATGTTCTAGAGATGATGGTTTTTTTTTCTATAGAAATGATTGTTTAAATGCAAAGTGCTCACAATGTTGTGGCTTATCAAAGTTTATTCAATGTTTTCATGAGAGTTCTGAACATGAATTTGGAAAGAAGTTTGTTAATAAAAATACATATGAGATAGTAAAATATACTTTGCAAAGTGGAGGTGAAGGTTCTAGATGTGAGTTGGTTACAAAAGAATGCAGTGTTGCTGATTTTATTTCAGATTTTATAGACAATATTTTCTACAAGTATGCAAGTCATAGTCATAGGTCTCAATGGTTGGATCAACAATTTGGTATGTGTAAGGACTCTTTTCTGATTGGCACTATTATATGAGTGGTTTAGTTTGCAGAAAACTACACATTGCAACCACAAAACAATGTACAATCTCAGTATTACAATTCCATTCAGATTGCTATTTTCTTCCACATAACTTTTAGACATGCACCTAACTATACAAAGGAGGATCAAAAGATAATCAAAGAGTATGATTTTTATATGAGTGATGATAGATATCACTCATCTGAGTATGTCCAACATTTTTTTGAGAATTTTTTTGAGTTCTTGTAGGAGCATGATATAGCATTGGCCTGACATCTAATTTGGTCAGATAATTGGACAGGTCAATTCAATAATGCTCATATTTTTTATTGGTTGAGTACAATGCATGTAGAGAGGGTTCTACCTCATATTTGGAATTTTTTTGAAGCTAGACATGGGAAAGGGGAGCATGATGGAGTAGGTGCATGCATAAAGAGAGCTCAAGTTAAGGAGCAATTGAAGATTTTAGGAGCAAAATTCAACGATGCATGTTCTATAGTTGATTGGTATAGTTCAACATTTTCATAGGGAGGGATGCTTGATTCAATAGTGCATAGATTATTTTGGTTCATTAAGGAGGGTACAGTGGGAGGTAGATTGGATTTTCATACAATAAAAGATTCTTCAAAGATGCATTCATTTCAAAGCTTAGATGCAGACACATGGACCATTTGGACACGAGAGTTGGCTTGTTTTTGTTAGAGTTGTATTTAGTGTGAGTGGGATCAATGCGAGTCAAGTAAGTGGGTGGATACATGGGTACCACAATATCTAACTCCTTTATCTCAAATAATATGCATGACAAATGACGCAACGGAAGGTTTTGTTGATTATGACTGCTTTCAGATCTACTATAGCTAAGACATATTTTTGTAGTTATTGTATCACAGGGGAATGAAGAGAGATCAGACTATTGGTTGGCTCAATGTGTGCAGGTAAAGAATAAGCTAATACAACCGATGGAAGATGATGATGGTTTCATGTATCCTACAGGTTCAGTTGTGGTTGGAGGAACTTGGTTGTAAACATACATGATTAGAAAGAATTGCATACTTGCATTTGAAGACTATGAGAAACAAAAAACCATTATCATGTATTCGTACCTTGTCATAGCAACAAATGTTAAGTTGTTGAAGCATCATGCCAGACCAAAGACAAAAAAACTATAGACACTTAGTAATGTTGATCATGAAGCAATATTGAATACTCTTAAGGAAATAGATGACCCTTCAAGAACACTTGAATAGAATTTTCAAGAATGGAAGGTAGAATGCTTATGTTCATTATGATTAAGTTCATTAGTGTTCTTTATTTAATACTGATATTTTATATACTATTGCAATGCAGGTTTCTTTAATAGTGATATTTTGTATGCACTTTTGTGATATTTTTGGCAAGATTGATCATGGACTTGCTACAACAATAGCTAACTATGATCCTTTTAAAGAGGTATGTGTCTTTTATAGTTTTCATCACCAACTCATCATCATTCAAGTTGTTTAGATTAATATAGATATGTTAGTCTAAGAATCTTTTCTATTCTGACAATATATATTTCTCATTTTCCCACTTTTGCGATATTCCTGGCATGATTGAGCATGGACCTACTGCAATAATAGCCAACTCTGATCCTTACGAAGAGGTATGAATATTTTATAGTTTTCATCACCAACTCATCATCATTTAGGTTGTTTAGATTAATATAGATATGTTAGTCTAAGCATCTTTTCTATTGTGACAATATAGATTTCTCATTTTCCCACTTTTGTGACATTCTTGGCACGATTGATCATGGACCTGCTGCAAAAATAGCCAACTCTGATCCTTTCAGAGAGGTATATGATAGATTACAACAATATAGATTGGTTATTCTAAGAATATTTTAAAATTTTCATCACCAATTCATCATCATTCAAGTTTTTAAGATTAATATAGATTTTTTAGTCTAAGCATCTTTTCTATTGTGATAATATAGATTTATCATTTTCCCACTTTTGTGATATTCCTGGCATGATTGATCATGCACCTACTACAACAATAGCCATCTTTGATACTTTCAAAGAGGTATGCAACATATTACAACAATATAGATTGGTTATTCTAAGTGTTTTTTATAGTTTGTGTTACCATCTCATCATATTTTGTGTCATTTAGAATAATATAGATTGGTTATTCTTAACTACCTTGATGGTTTGTATAGGTCCTTGTCAGTCTAGAATGTGAACATACTACTATCATTGAATATTGTGCCCTGAATGCCTCTAATAGGAAAATTTTCTAAAATTTGAATTCTCAAATTGGAAACAATGTAAAATGGTCATAATTGTGTATGGGAATAATCTATACCCAGTGACATTTTTTAAAATATGGGTCAAATGTTTGGAATTATATAAAGGGTATGTTTAAAATGTAAAGGGTTCTGTATTTTAAAAACTCATAGGTTTTGTAAAGGGGTCTATTTTTGTACTTAATCGAGCTACAACCGAAGGTTTTCTTCCTATTTATTTCCTTTCGGTATGCTTGTTTGAACCAAGTTTTGTAATATCTCCCATTTATATATAATAAATTATAGTGGCTTCCAAATTTTGCTCCTCAAATCCAACTTTGGTGCAACTTCATTTTTAGCAAATTTCATGAGGTTTTTAAGGAAATCAATGTTTACACCTTGCCACACCCTATAAATTCATCAAACACATCTATTAGGACCTACACAAGCTTGATCCAACTTTAAATCTTGTTTCCCCCATGTTTCATTGACATTAGCAAGTTGTAACCACCATTTTTGGTGCAGGAGCACCTACCCCACAATATCATTGTGGATCATTTCAATGATTAAAGTCTTAATAATTTGAGTTTTTTTCTTTAATGAGATCTAATAGTCCTAATGGTCATGTATTGGGAGGATTTTTTAGGTTTTAGGGTAGAAAAAAATGGAGATCCCAACTTGTCCTAGTTGTTGCTTTGTAGCCTTTGAAGGAAAAAATAGTAATTTTTTTTCGGGACAAGAAATAATAGTTTTTTGAACATGTAATGATGTTATTTCAAGCCATTAGGTGAGGTCTTAGTAAAGTTAGAAGTTGAAAAGTGCAACATTTCATTATTAGTCATATCAATGTGAAAAATATTTGTATTTTGGCCTTCAACAGTCATTAAGGTTTCAAAATTCAATTAATATTGGTGGTTAAAGGAATTGGGAGTTGGATTCCAAGGCATAGCAATGTACATAAGGCCTTCAAGGGCTTGAGACAGGTCTGGTTGAAGGATTTTTTTCTTTGAATCAATAAAGTTTCAATTGCTCAGTTCATATTTTACTATTTTTCTTATGGTTTCTACCTGTGCACAAGCCATTCAAGCGTTTTTGTATCAAAAATTTATGTAGAAATGTTATTAAATGTCTTGAAATTATTTCAAGAGTGGAAGGCATGGAGAATTGGGTTTTGAAATAAAATTAAGAGTTAAAGGTCTAAACATGGTGGTTTTTTTCACTTGAAAATAGAGTTTTTACCCTAGGGTTTGCAAAAATCTCTAAGATACTAGAAGATTCTTTGTTTTCTAAGCATATTGGTGCCTAAATAAAGGTTTTTAAGGTGGTGGCAGAGTTTGAAAGGTTGTGGAAGTGCTACATCCAATAAACCCTTAAGAATTACACTAAAAATGAGGGTTTTTTGATTTGATGGTTACAGGTCCATACAAATGCAATCCAATTGAAAAATATTTATTTTCTTGGAAAATTATTTGCTTCCCCAAGGTTTTAGAGGACTGTGTGGTGTTTGAAGGTATGTTGCTTTGCATTTTTGGGCTAATTAAGTAGCCTGTTCAAGGGTGAATGTATAGGAAGTCAACATTGGTCCAAAGGATTCTATGTTGTTTCTCATATATGTTGTGTAACTTGGATATGAGTGTTTGAATCATTCATGTGTTGGTCTAGTGTTTTTGAAAATTGTGGAGTAATTGGACAAAAACTAGTTTCTCACTATTACAAGGGTTTAAGGGGGTTAAAGACGGAAATGTGCATTTAGTTTCTTTTCAAGTTTTAAGGGAGTTTTGGACTATCCAAAGAGGTCAAAATAATCTTGTTATATGCCTCAAATAGGTAGGTTTCAAATATTTTGTGATTGTTCCCTTGTGTCTACATTAAATTCTCACCTAATTTCACTTAGTCCAAAGTAGCTCAGAGTGATTCAATGTATTTGGTAGTAAAAGAAGACCATCCCTAGCATAAATGTACCCATGTAGACATGTTGGAATAGTCTGTTTGTTCGTATAAGTTGTGGAATGAAAGTTGAGACACTTTGCAACTTTACACTACTTGCATCTGGCAACTTTTCCCTTCACTGAAAAGTCATCACCACAGGAAAAAACACCTTTGAGATAGAAAAAATTGAGAGTTTTTTATAGATGGTCCCAACACGATCCCATAGCCTCAAACAAAGAATCTATAAGCATCGCAGTCTTCTAGAAATAGCCCTTCAAAGATTGATGTCTTTTAACACTTTGGACTCTTAAGAGAAATTGCCGATCCAATGTAGCGCAAAGTGATTCAACATATTTGGGTGCAAGAGAGGACCATCCATAGCATAAACATAACCATCTAGATGTGTTGGAATAATTTGTTTGGTTGTGCAAGTTGTGGAATGAAAGTTGCACCACTTTGCAACTTTACACTACTTGCATCTGGCAACTTTTACCTCCACTGAAAAGTCATCACCATAGGAAAACGCCTCTGACATATAAAAAACTGAGAGAGGTTTTTGTAGATGGTCCCAACATGATCTCATAGCCTCAAATGAAGAGTATGTAAGCATCATGGTCTCTGAGAAATAGATCTTCAAATATTGCTTCCTTTTAGCACTTTGGACTCTTAAGGCAAATCATTGGTCGAATGTAGCTCAGAGTGATTCAGCGTATTTGGGTGCAAGAGAGGACCATCCATAGTGTAAAAGTACACATCTGGATGTGTTGGAATAGTATGTTTGGTCGTATGAGTTGCAGAATGAAAGTTGTACCACTTTGCAACTTTACACTGCTTGCATCTAGAAACTTTTCCCTCCACTGAAAAGTCATCACCATAGGAAAAGGCCTCCGAGATAGTAGAAACCGAGAGAGGTTTTTGTATATGGTCACAATACAACCCCTTTTCCTCAAATGGAGATTCTGTAAGAATCACGATCTCCAAAAAATAGACCTTAAAAGATTTTTTCCTTTTAGCACTTTGGACTCTTAAGGGAAATCACTACTCCCATGAAGCTTGGAGTGATTTAGCCTATTTGGGTGCAAGAGAGGACCATCCCTAGCATAAAAGTACTCATCTAGATGTGTTGGAACAATTTGTTTAGTTGTACGAGTTACAAAATGAGAGTTGCACCACTTTGCAACTTTACATTGTTTGCATCTGGCAACTTTTCCCTCCACTGAAAAGTCATCACCATAGGAAAATGCCTCCGAGATAGAAAAAATTGAGAGAGGTTTTTGTAGATGGTCCCAACACAATCCCATAGCCTTATATGGAGAGTCTATAAGCATCATAGTCTCTAAGAAATATCCCTTCAAAGATTGCTACCTTTTAGCACTTTGGACTCTTAAGGGAAACTAGTGGGAAACATAGTTAACTTCTTCACAAACTTGGTTTCAAGTAATTTCATTCTTTTTTGTGCATTTAAAATGGAGTTTTAAGTCTTCCACCCTAAAAGTTACCTCTAAATAACTTCAAGCACATTCTTATTCATTTTCTTTGCAAACAAGCATTTTCATTCCAAGAGGTTGAGCTTTTATTTTTGCTTGTTGGATTGAATGCGGACTGTGACACAACTTTCTTTTTTCAAAAATTTTCCAACATCATTGAACTAAGAATTTATCACACATCTGTAGAGAAACAAAGGAGTACTACATACTAGAAAACATTCCACTTCGGTTCTCACTAACTTGATGTACTCTTCAACATCTCTCTTCTCTAAAAGCGACCTCTAAATCACTTCAAACACCTTAACTACCCTTAAAATGACCCTAAAAGTGACCTCTAAATCACTTAAAACACCTTAAATACCTCATTCTTATTCATTTGTTTTACAAACAAGCATTTTCATTCCAATAGGCTGAGCTTTCATTTTTGCTTTCAAAGAAAAATCTTCCTATGCCACTATTACACTACACAAGTAAACTAGGTTTTGTATTGTGGACATATATTAAGCTACCACTCTCAAGACCAATGTAATAATGATACAAAATAATCTTGAGACTGCAAGAAGACATCTGATAAATCTTGAGTGTACTAAAAGAGTTCTTATGATTTTTGAAGAATGTTGATAACTCTACTCAGTTGTCTTATTTTTTCAATATCATACAAATTGAACCTTGGAAGCAATAGACTTTATATATCAAGCTACCACAATTCAAGTTTCAATGATGAATATTTATCATGCATGTTTTAAATTACATTCAAGTTTATGGTGGTTTTTTTGTTTATATGATGTTATGTGATATTCTAATTGTAATTCATGCTTCTAGGCTGCATATCTATATATATATATATATATATATTATTTTTACATGTTTTCTCCATTGTTCGGCCCCTACACCACAAGGAAATTTTTGCATAGCATGTGGAATGAGGGGGAAATAGGCATGAGATCCCTTTAAATTTTGTTTGAGTGCATTTAAAATGAATTTTTAAGCCTTGCACCCTAAAAGTGACCTCTAAATAACTTCAAACACCTTAACTACCTCATTCTTATTCATTTATTTTGCAAACAAGAATTTTCATTCCAAGAGGTTGAACTTTCATTTTTTCTTGTTGGATCGAATGTGGATCGTGAAACAACTTTCTTTTTTCTAAAATTGTTCAGCATCATTGAACTAAGACCAATGTAACAATGATACAAAATAACATTTGAGACTGCAAGAAGATGTCAAAATGGCTAGTGTACTAAAATAATTCTTATGATTTTTGAAGAATGTTGATAACTCTACTCAGTTGGCTTATTTTTTCAAAAGCATACAAATTGAACCCTGGCATCAATTGACTCTGTATATTAGGCTACCACAATTCAAGTTTCAACAATGAATATTTATCATGCATGTTTTAAATGGAATTCAAGTTTATAGTGATGTTTTTTGTTTATATGATGTTATGTGTATTCTAATCATAATTCATGCTTCTAATTTGTATATATATATTATTTTTACATGTTTTATCCATTGTTCAGCCCCTACACTACAGGTAAATGGTTGCATAGTGTGTGGAATGAGGGGGCAGCAGGCTTGAGACCCCTTTAAAGTTTCTTTGAGTGCTTTCTTTTCATTTTTTGTGAGTTTTGTGTGAAGTTTCCTCAAAGAAATGTGGTCTCATAGAATTGCATGACAAGCTAATGCAATTGATAGCTACTCCTAGTTATTAGTTATGTAATGTGAAGTAATTGTATAACTATTTAGGTTGACTTTGTAAAAACTATATTGTTATTGATTTTTTTTTATCTATCAACATCTAGTTGTTACTTATGCAATGTGAACTAATGCTTTGAGTTTGAAAGATGTGAAATGCAATGTAATCAACAATATGAATAGAAACTACATAATA
Source organism: Sequoia sempervirens (assembly GCA_007258455.2). NCBI lineage: Eukaryota > Viridiplantae > Streptophyta > Pinopsida > Cupressales > Cupressaceae > Sequoia > Sequoia sempervirens. The sequence goes on along the minus strand of VDFB02000015.1, from coordinate 463,000,891 downwards.
TTTAACCATTGCTCACTTGATTAAATTTTCAAAGAGTTTAATCATGCACATGAGGAGAAAATTAAATTTCGATTGTCAACTTATATATATCAAATTATCGAATAATCAAGTGTATGTCCATATACAAAAATGGCATCAACAACAACTCAAACAAAGTTTTACAATATGTGGCATATGCCATCTTGGTATCTATTCAAAATTTACATGCCAAAATGTCTATCTCATCCTAAACTACTGGTGGATCATCAAAATGGAGCCTCTTTGAAGCACTCATTGGCTCTGAAGGTAGCTGCACAAAAAAGTCAAACCACAATTGAGATTAGTTATACTATATAATTTAAAATTGAATAATTAACATAAAAATCAACACATTGAATTATAATTGAACTCTAAAATTGAAATCTTGATTACTTGAAATATACATCTCTTCGAAGGGTCAGGAGTCCTAGAATATACCCCTCTCAAAGAACTAACCAAACCAAATTTTGTAATGTCAGTCTATACATGTGAAAAAAAACATGAAATTGATCCAAGTTAGCATAGAATTGTTGGTAATAAAAACATATTTACCAAGAACAAAATAAAATAAACACATACCTCTTTAGGCTGATCTTTTTCTATATCTCCTTTAGGTGCTTCGACACCTATTCCTTGATGTGTTTCAACACCTCCTCCTTCAGGTGTTTGAATATCTACTCCTTTAGGTGTTGTGGCACTTATCAACAATGATGTATAGCTCACAACCGCTTGTACATAAAAATGACAAGTACATATGAAACTATGAATCTATGTCAATGTATGCATAATCAATAAAAGATCATATAAATATTAATTCAATCAAATTTGAGTTCAATTACCTTTCCCTTATCTAACATTGTACCTCCATAGTCTGGAGAGTGTCACACCTCACTCGCACTAGGTGTTTCCTACAAGCAGAGAATAAGATAAACATATAAGTTAATATATAATTTCATTAATGACAATTCAAATGACAAGCAAGTATACAATAAAAAAATGTAAATGAGTGAATACAAAAATACATACTTTGTGTGTCTCGAGGCCAAATGAAATGGCCCTAAGGGTGATATCAGTCACCTATGTGAGCTCCTCTTTAGACATTAACTATTAAATAGACCATGTAAATAAATATTAGTACTTGATACTATCTCTTATTAATATTCATTTTTAAAAAATGCAAGTTATGAATTTAAACCTTAAATGTTACCTGTGTAACTATTCCAATGTCCACCTCTCTAGCAGGAGAGGACTCTGTAGGGTGTTCTCCACTCCCCTATGTGTGATCTGCTATAATCTCCACATCTTGGATGTCATAATCAGAAGTGTCTAATGGATTCTTAGGGGGCTATACAATATTATCCAAGCATATCTATTGGCATGTACTACAAATATGTGGCACACAAATATGTCGACCTAAGAAGGAGGATGTAGTAGCACTGGATCCATCACCAAGATCACCAAAATGTGTTTGAACTACTGAAGAAGCATGGGAAACCAAAAGACCACTCAAAGAGTGAATGGACTAGATAGTTTGTGTGGCTGAATCCTCCATAATATTTGGATGTTGTACTAGAGGTGGCAGAGGAGGGGGAGGATGGGGAACATGTGGGCACTTGACTATTCTATCTGCCCCTAGCCTTTCTAGGGCATACCTCCACCAACGCCATGGAAGGGTTTAATGTCAAAATAATTGACATGATGTCCTAACCAAAACTTAGCATATAATTTTTTAATAATGTAAAAAGGTACATCAAGATTATTGTTCGATGGTTTATCAAAAACCATACACCAACAATCCCAAAATTTATCTACTATGGCCCTATGTATGCACCATTTTATAGAAAGTTTTGGTTTGTTAACATTAACTAGAAAACCAATGTTGGTGTTAATAAATAAAGAGGCTATTTGGGCTTTTGTTATTTGGAGATTTTTCACATCATCACAAGACAATCCACATGCATAATATTCCCTCATGGTTTCTAGCCATGAATGAAAGGCATTATGTTAGGTGGAGAGGGTTTCTACATTTGTAATTATTCCTGTCGATGTGGTTGACATACGGGATAATCGAGGGATTTTCTTATAAAAATACAAATTCCTCTCAATTTCTCCATTTTTTCATGAATTAAAGTCTTCAATTGATGGTTGCGGAGGTGGTGGAGGATTTAGCATTTCTGCATTTTGATTCTTAGTTGGTGGATTTTCATTCTCAACTAGTGGAATTTGTGCATTCTCATTCTCAGCAACCATAATGCCTGATTAAAGTTAAAAAATAATTAATCTACTTAAGATTAGACAATATAAATGAAAATATTATAAAAATACCCTAGTTTTTTAAAAAAATCCAAAAAAACCCCTATTTTTTAACAAAAATCTATAAAATTCTCTAATTTTTAATATAGATACATAAGCAACACTATTTTTAAATCAAAATCCATAAAAAACATTCATTTTGTTTATCAAAATTCATTCTAAACTCAATTGTATCATAAAAATTCAATCAAAAACCCTATTTTGAAAAAAATCCACAAAAACATTCATTTTTTTTATCAAAATCCATTCTAAATTCAAAATTTTCATAAAAATTCAATCTAAAACCCTATTTTGAACAAAAATCCACTAAAAACATGCATTTTTTTGATCAAAATTCATTCTAAACTCAATTTTTCATAAAAATTTAATCAAGAACCCTATTTTAAAAAAAAATCCACAAAAAACTATTTGAAATTACCCAAATCTAATTCAAAATTGAATCAAAGCAAACAAAAATAAAAAAATATTACCTTTTCAAATAGGATATCCATTATGCAAAGAACCTCCTCACTGTGCGCCCACGGGTTGTTGACTATCAAATGACTTTAAAACAGTGACAAATTTTGTATATATATGTTTTTTACAAATCGGATATCTGATTTGGATCGGATATCTAATTTGAATCGGATATCCAATGTGGAAAACTAGGATTGGTGTTTGCTTTGGTGGTGTGTATTGACACCTGAACCTAAAAAAAGTCAACACGGTATTTTCAAATTTTTGGGTCGATGAAAGACATGTTTTTTTCCTCATTGCCACTTTTTGGCCCACCATGATCCTACACATACCCAGGAAACAAGTCATTAGGTTGTAGGAAATGGCCAAATGCATCTCCCACACCTAGAACCCCTAATGCTTTTCTATCAAAATCATCCTTCAATCATGTCATAATACTTTATCAAAATATAAAAATGTACTTGAAATCTTGTAAATTCAAATGTGGAAAAATGATCTCTTGATTCTGTTTTCTTCCCTTAATTATTTTCTAGTTTGAACTGGTGAAAAGACTATGTGTTTATAGGAATTTTGTTAATTTCTTAACAATTAGATCTCGAAATCCAACATTTAAAATTTGAAATTTGAATGTTAAAATGTTTCCCCCATCACATTAAAGGTTGGGTCTTGCTTAAGAAGGGTGACCATACACCCCTGGGCATATGGGTCCTAGCCCAAATTTCTAGGGAAATGGCTATGGAGAGAAAAATAACAATTGGTTGCATTTATTTGATACTTACAATTTTTTCAAAGAACGATAAAAATAGGCCTTAGAATGCATAATTTGGAAGATTGCGACCTAGTTAGGGGTTGTTAAAAATACATAAATTTAAAGGTCACTAAAATAGGTCCAAACTAAGTGTGAAATTGTATTATCACCTACAAATCAGTATAATTTTCTATGCTTCACCAAATAAATTGATATTATCCTTTATACAATTTGTTAAACAATTCAGTCAACACTTATAAGAAAATATTGGACCTTAATCTACATTAACATATTTAGTCTATTGTAAACAAGGACCTAAAGAACAGGTGATATACTTTAGAGGAGGATGTTAAGATCTATATTCAAAAAATTCCTATAACATTCTAGATGCCAATATATAGAGAGTCATTATAAATTTGTAACTTAACATTAGATATAGGATCTTCTTGATGAATTATCCCTCATTTACACATTTATGTATGACCTTTGGGGATTATCATATATTATTTAGTCAATATGAAGGTACACCTTCAATAGCTCTTATTGGTCAATCTAAATCCATACCTCATAACAACTATCAACCATTCAAGAAACAAAATAAAAACTTTATAAAGATATACAATCCTGAATCATATAATAATATTCAAATAAAAGTTGTTACATTTACAATTCCATATTAATTTAGGCCAAGAGATTAAATTTTTTGCAATTTCTTGATTCTCTCCATGCTATTATGTTGTAATTTATTAATAAAAAAACATGATTTAAAATCCTCCTATTAGGCCTATTGACACAACTAAACCATTACCACCAATATTTAATAAAAATTCATTTTTTCAAAATCATTGTACACATGGGCATCATACAAAAAAAGGTGTATGCATCTTAAGAGTGTAAGACTTCATTGATTTTAATATAATCTAATTGTTTAGTGTAAAAAATAAAGGAAATAAATCTATTTCACCACCCAATAATATCTTACAAATATTTACAAACCCATTACCAACTCACTCAACCAATTTTTTCCAACAAACTAATAATAAATAAAAAGTTTAGTATCAATTCAATGAGAACAACATGATTGATGCTCAACCTTGTATGGTTCAAATCAATCTTTTTCTTGGTATTTATTTCACACATATTGATGATTATATAACTACACCTTATGGTGATCTTTATATCATGAGTAGAATTCATTGATGGAGAGAAAAATGGATACCACCTAAAGATATCACACCTTTTCCACTCAATCATTCACCAATGTCATAGAAGTCCAAATTGGAATGACTGCCAACCTCACAAGGTGAGTCAATTCACAATTAGGAAGGTCCTAGGAGGGGGTTCTTTGAGTTCTAAGGGGTTCAACAGCAAGCAAATAATTTGATTTTTTTTTTTTTGAAAACAAAATGTTATATGTAAAATGACATAAAACTAGAAATGTAAGCTAAATGAGAGATGTAAAAAATGAAATTATGCAATAGGGAGATACAATATATGTATCTGGGAAGTCTAGAGATGTTCTGAGGATTCTAGAAATGTGAAGAAGTTGTTGGAAAATGTTGTGGAGGACAAAGACACCCATATGGCATATTAGTCCTATTATTGTTTTTTAGGGAAATAACGGGGTCTTTGAATATCTAAACGAGATCTTGAAAAATATCTAAAAAATATGCTCAGGAGGACTAAGACACCCAAGATGGCGAATTAGTCTTGTTTTGAATTTTTGCAAACTTTGAATAGGATCCTAATCTCCAAGGTATGCACTTGCTTGCTTTTCGATGTGAGGTTCTCAAACTTCTAGTTTTAGCCTGTAGGTGAGTTTCTGTGAAGATAACAACTTTTATAATGCAACTTTGCACTCCAAGTGATCTTCAAGTCTTCAACCTAGATCTGCAATCACAAATATGCAAGTTGCAAAAACTTTTTGTTTGTTAGTGAATGGCAGTTTTCCTTGGTCAAAACCCTTGTTGGTAATTAAACCTTCAAATAGAATAGAATAATGAAAGAAATGGTGAATGAACAACATGTAATGCTACAACTCACCAAATCCTTAGGAAATCTACGAACTTGTGTGTAATGGCTACAATGGATATGGATCTTGAATGCCTAAAAAATAGGACTTTCATAGCTTGCTTGAATCAAAACCCTACATCACAAATGTTAGCATAACAACACACATGATGAAATAAAACTCTTTGATATGATGCTTGAATATTGAAATGGCTCCAGATGCTTGATAAATCTACTCTCGAATATTCTTTTGAACTCAATTATACTATGATAAAAGATTTCACAAAAGACTTGGGTTGAAACGAATGAAGGAACCTTTTATTTATACTTATTTATGCTTAATATCTCAGAATTATTACACATCAAGATGACTTATTAATTCATTAAATAAAGGAGGCTATATCTCACCACAATTTGAAATTAGATCCCAAAAAATGACTCAAGGAGAACTAAGATGCCCTAGGCGGCATCTTAGTCCCAAGTCCTAAAAATTTGGGGCACAAAAACCAAAAAGGGGCCCAATCAGGATATCTCAAAATTAGGATCCTAAGACCCTTGGGGGATAAGGATGCCCTAGGTTGTCTGGTATGTGCAGGATCATGATGGGCCAAATAGTCCCTTAAGTGGTAATGAAAATTCAGAAAAATCAAAGTTAGGCAACTTGACGTAAAAATTTGAATAAGTTATCTATATTATTTCAAAACCATGTAAGAATAGAATGTATGGGAAATTGAATGTAGTTTCTAAACTACTAGGTCTATTTTTTTTAAAACAAAATCTATTTGGTAAAAATTTGAAATTTCAATGCAATATTACTTAAATTTTAGGAAATAAATAAGAAGTAGGTGTCTGTCTAACCACCCTAAATATAATAAAATGATAATATTATTTTATGAGATTTTAGATATAAGTAGAGGATACATGTCCAGATGTGACGCATATTTTTTTGTAATTTTTTTCCAAGTAAATAATTAATTATGAATTTTTTATTACAAATTTTTAAAAATATAAAAACTCGTATGTCTAACCACCTTAACTTGGTCAAAACTTCACGAAATTCATTTTTTTAAAATCCTATAGTATTCGAATTATAGAATGTGACACATGTTTCAGATTCAAAAAATATGATACCATTCGAAAGTTATTGATATTTTACAATCAACCTATCAATCAGGATTTTAGTCATAATTCTAATAGAAAATGAATAATAATAATCTATTAAATTCAAAATAAAGCATAATTTATATTTCCAAAAAGCTGAGAATCTCCTCTACAAACCCTTTTCATTTTATCAATTGTGGCTAAAAATAAAGTCGTTAGCCACATGGGCGAAGTCCGAAAAAACAAGGTAAGCTGTTAAACATGCTTTTTATGTTGACTTTTTAGGATTGGCATCTCCTAACCAAATACCAAAGAAAACCTGAGCCTATTCCCTAGGTAATGAATTTTGTGTCAGACATATTAGATATTGGATTTAAATCGGATATCCGATTTGAATCAGATATCCGATCTATATCCAATATCCGATTTGTTTACATAGTGTTTTAAAAAAATTTAAAACTTTATAACATATGATTTAACATATGCAATGTATCTTGTTTGTAGTTTATAGTTTATTTTAATATATTTAGTTTAGAATATACGATTTGGTTTATATATGATTTTTAAATAGTTTATAGCTTATAGTTTATGTTAATATCTAGTCCTTAGAATATACAATATTATTTATAATATAATCTATTATATAGCCATGTACATTATATTATTATGTATAATATTTTAAAATATAATATATATATTTTAGTTAATTATATTACTAATTTGCCTTAGAATATTTAAATGTATCTCCCCCCTCTCCCACTCTCCCTTTGCCTCTCCTTCCACTTTTCCCTCCCACTCTCTCCCTTCCCTCCTCCCCCTCCACTTCTTCCCCCTTTCCCTCCCCCACTCTGAACTCTCTCCTCTCTTCTTCCCTCTTTCCCTCCCTCCCCCCTCTCTTTCTTCTCCCTCCTCTTCCTCCTTGTCCTGTGTGGATATCTCTCCCCCCACCCCTCTCTCCACTCCATCCAGACCATCCTTTCCATCCTCCACCCTTCATCCCTCCATTCCTTCTCTCCACCTCATCCTCTCTCCCACTCCTCCATGTATATCTCTCTCCTTCCTCCTCCATGTCTCTCTCTCCCTCTCTTCCTTCTTCCTCTTTCTCTCCCTCTTCCTTCCCTCTCTCTCTCTTTACCTCTTCTCTTCCTTCCTTCCCCCTCTTTCCTCCCTCCCTCCTGTCCTATTTCCCTCCCTACTCTTCTCTCTCTTCTCTCCTCCCTCACTTCTTCCCTCTTTCCTCCCCCCTCTGTTGTATCTCCTCTCCATGTCTTTCCCTCCTCCTGTTCCTCTCCTTATCTATTGGATACTCCTTCCTTCCCTCGGGCTCTTTCCTCCTTCTTCCTACCCTCCTCTTCCATTCTATTAGGATCTCTCCCTCTCCACTCACTCATGTAATCTCTCCCATCCTCCCCTAATTCTCTCTCTCTCCTCCTCTCCTCATATATATATATATATATATATATATATCTATCTCTCTCTCTGATTGTCCCTCCTCTCCCTCCCTTCCTCTCCCTTCTCCCTCTCCATTGTCTCCCTCCTCTCTCTCCCCCCTCTCCACTCCCTCCTCTCTCTCTCCTTCTTCCCTCCTTCCCTCCTAATGAACCTTCTCTCCTCTCTCTCCTCCCTTCTTCCCCTCTCCTCTCCTTCTTCCTCCCTCCCCCTCCTATTAGAATCTTTCTCTCTCTCTCCTAATTCTTCCCTCTTTCCTCCTCCCTCCTATTGACCTCTCTTCTTCCTCCTCTTCCCCTCTTTCTCTCTCCATTTATCTCCATTTATTCCCCTCCTTCCCCCTCCTCTCTCCTCCCCATTCTTCCTTCCCCTCCTTCTCTCCTTCCTCCCCTCCCCCCTCTCTCCACTCCTCTTCTCCCCCCTCTCTCCTCTCTCCTATGTCTCTCCTTATACCCATAAACCAAATCCCTATGCCATAAAACTTCTCCACCCTCTATCTCTCCACCCTCTCCATCTCTCTCTCCTCTCCTCCTCCATCTCTCTCCTCCTCCATGTATCCTCCACTCCTCCTCTCTCTCCTCCTCCCTCCCCCTCCTTCCCTCTCTCATCTCCTGAACTCTAAACCTTGATGCTCCACTCTTTCTCCTTCCCTCCCTCCCCCTCTATCTCTCTCTCTCTCTCTCTCTCTCCTTCCTTCTTCCTCTCCTTCCCCCCTCTTTTGTCCTCCCCCTCTCCCCTCCCCCTCTATTGAACTCTCTCTCTCCCCTCCTAATGAACCTCCTTCCCTCCCTCTCCCTCTCTCCCTCCTCCTCCCCCCCCTTCTTCCCCCTCCCCCCCCCCTGTCTCTCCCTTCTCTCTCATTCTTCCCCTCTCCCTCCTAATTATCTCCCTCACTCTCCCTTTTCCCCTCCTCCCCTCTCACTTCCCCCCTCTCTCTCCTCTCTCTCCCTCCCTCCTTCCCCCC
>VDFB02000015.1:462912334-462991732 GCA_007258455.2 Sequoia sempervirens | reverse complement strand
CCCCTCCTCCCCTCTCACTTCCCCCCCTCTCTCTCTCAAGTCTCTCCCTCCTACCCCCTCTCCCCCTCTCAAGTCTCTCTCTCCCTCTCACTCACACACACTCTCTCTCTCTTGCCCAAACTCCACCTAATTATTTTAAAGTTATGTATGCACAAATCAGATATATGATTTGAATCGGATATCTGATTTGAAACACTAAAATTGTGTCGTTGGGGAGCATTAAAAAATTGCTTTATTTTCAGCTTTCTACATATGAGATATCAGATTTGTTTAGATATCTAATTTGTGGGCCATAGGAAAACCCCATATGGCCCCTTTTTTGCATTCCAACAGACCCTACATTCTTTTTGCAGGCTTTGCAGGCTACAAATCTGCAGTTTCAAAGAGGAAGGGACAAAGATCAACTTTTTGGAGCATCTTCCACTCAAATTTTTCATAAACTATGATTTTTCAGCATCTTTTATGAGGTATAATGGGGAGCAGTAGTCGTCAGAAGCATAAATGTAAGAGAAACCTTACAAAAGAACAAATTGAAGCATATAGACAAAAACATAAAGAAGGTCATAGGAATTGAAGACAAGGTATGTTAAATATTGGTGAATCTGAGTCCTTTGGTATTTCTAGTGAAGAGGAAATTGAATATGTAGAAGGTGAAAATGTTGAACATGATATTTAAATTGGGAATGAAAATGTTAAAATTGATACTCAAAATATTCAAGCTAAAAATTTTGGAATTGAAGATGTTGAACATGATATTGAAATTGGGAATGAAAATGTTCAAGGTAAAAATGTTGGATTTGAAGATGTTGAATATGGTGCTGAAATTGGGAATGAAATTATTCAAATTGAAGGTGAAAATGTTGGAAATGAAGATGTTGAACATAATATTGAACTAAGTGTAAATTATGTTTCACCAAATTACATGAGAAATGAAGAACCTTGTGTGGAAGAAAGACATATTCCAAACTCAAGACCTTCAAAAACTCCTAAATGGTTAATTGAAATTGATGAGAACATTATAAACAATTTTGAAGGCAAGAGGTCAACATCAACCATTTGGTTGTGGGCTAGAAGACTTTTCATACAATATTTTAGTGATAAGACATTGACCCAGCAATGCCAAATTTTTGTACAATTGATAAAGATGCAAAAGATGAGACCTTTGCTTGCCAAATTGAAGATTCGTGTGCACAAGAAGACCGAAAAAAATTATATTATTGTCAAAAATATTTTTAATGCTCTCAAGTCTATTGGAAAAACTAATAAGAAAAAAGATAAGAGAGCTGCTCAGAGAGTCATTACAACTGCCCTAGTAAGCCATCAATTGAAAAAGGCTCGCTTTATGAGACAAAATTGTATTGATTTTGACATAAATTGTAAAAATTTGGATAGAGCACTTGCAAGAAGAGAAAGCATAGATGATCCTCTTCAAAATGATACATGGGCTTTTGCCGGGAGGCTTCCACATGTTGATAAGAAGCTAACTGATAATGTAAAACAAGTAATTCAACAATTTTGGCATGATAACTCTAGAGTATCACCCAATGCTGCAAAGGATGTTTTAAAGTTAAGAATTAGAAATCAAGACCGTACACCACATCCTAAAAATTTCTTGGAATCAAGCCAAACAATGTTCTTCAAAAATTTTATTGAAACACATCCAAATATGGAAATATCGCAAAGGACTTTTGAAGGTTTGAAGCCATTTTATTGTATGCCTCTTAAAATTTGTAATACTTGTTGCAAATACCATGTGGAGTTTTCAATGTACCATGAACTATTATGCTATATCCATTCTACTTTGCATACTAATGAAATGTTGCAGAAGTGTGGTGCAATCCATCTTCTGAAATCATCAAGGGGCTTGTTAGATCTTTTTTTATGTTCTAGAGATGATGGTTGTTTTTTCTATAGAAATGATTGTTTAAATGCAAAGTTCTCACAATGTGGTGGCTTGTCAAAGTTTGTTCAATGTTTTCATGAGGGTTCTGAATATGAATTTGGAAAGAAGCTTGTTGAGAAAAAGAGATATGAGATAGTCAAATATACTTTGCAGAGTGGAGGTGAATGTTGTAGATGTGAGTTGGTTTCAAAAGAATGTAGTGTTGCTGATTTTATTTCAGATTTTAAGAACAATCTCTTCTACAAGTATGCAAGGCATAGTCATAGGTCTCAGTGGTTGGATCAACAATTTAGAATGTGTAAGGACTCTTTTCCGATTGGCACTATTATATCAGTGGTTGATTTTGTAGAAAACTACACATTGCAACCACAAAATGAGGTGCAATCTCAGTATTACAATTACATTCAAATTGCTATATTTTTCCACATAACATTTAGACATGCACTTGATAGTATAGAGGAGCATCGAAAGATAATAAGAGAGTATGATTTTTATATGAGTGATGATAGATCTCACTAATCCAAGTATGTCCAACATTGTTTTCAGAAAATTTTTGAGTTCTTGAAGGAGCATGATATAGCAATGGGATGACATCTCATTTGGTCAGATAACTACACAGGTCAATTCAAGAATGCTCGTATGTTTTATTGGTTGAGTAGAATGCATGTAGAGAGGGGTGTACCTCATATTTGGAGTATTTTTGAAGCTAGGCATGGGAAAGGGGAGCATGATGGAGCAAGTGCATGTGTAAAAAGAGCTCTAGTTAAGGAGCAATTGAAGATTTCAGGAGACAAATTTAGTGATGTACGTTCTATTGTTGATTGGTGTAGTTCAACATTGTCAGAGGGAGTGACACTTGATTCAACAGTGCACAGATGCTTTTGGTTGGTTGAGGAGGGTATAGTGGGAGGAAGATTGGATTGTCATAAAATCAAAGATTCTTCAAAGATGCATTCATTTTGAAGCTCAGATGCAAGCACATGGACCATTTGGACACAAGATGTGGCTTGTTTTTGTTAGAGTTGTATTTAGTGCGAATGAGATCAATGCGAGTCAAGTGAGCAGGTGGATACATGGGTTCCACAGTATCTAACTTCATTATCTCAAACAATATCCATCAGAAATGACATAATGTAAAGTTCAGTTGATTATGACTGACTTTCAGATCTACTACAGCCAGGACATGTTTTTGCAGTTGTTGCACCATAAGGGAATGAAGAGAGATCAAAATATTGGTTGGCTCGATGTGTGTAGGTAAATAATAAGCTAACACAACCAATGGAAGATGATGATGGGTTCATGTATCCTACGGATTCAGTTGTGGTTGCAGGAACTTGGTTGTAAACATATATGGTTAGAAAGAATGGCATACCTGCATTTGAAGACTATGAGAAACACAAAACCATTCTCATGTATTCACACCTTGTTATAGCAAAAAATGTTAATTTGTTCAAGCATCATGCCAGACCAAAGACAAAACAACTATGGACACTTAGTAATGTTGATCATGAAGCAATATTGGATACTCTTAAGCAAAGAGATGACCCTTGAGGCACACTTGAATAGCATTTTCAAGAATGGAAGGTACAATGCTTAGGTTCATTATGGTTAAGTTCATTATAATTTAATATAGATTTGTTAGTCTAACCATCTTTTCTATTGTGACAATATAGATTTCTCATTTGACAAATTTTGTGATATTTTTGGCACGATTGATCATGGACTGCTACTACAATAGCCAACTTCGATCCTTTCGGAGAGGTATGCGAAAGATTACAGTAATATAGATTGGTCATTCTAAGCATTTTTTATAGTTTGCATTACCAATTCATCATCATTCAGGTTGTTTAGATTAATATAGATTTGTTAGTCTAACCATCTTTTCTATTGTGATAATAGAGATTTCTCATTTAAAAAATTTTGTGATATTTTTGGCACGATTGATCATGGACCTGCTGCTACAATAGCTAGCTTCCATCCTTTCAGAGAGGTATGCAAAAGATTACAGTAATATAGATTGGTTATTCTAAGAATTTTTTATAGTTTGCATTACCAATTCATCATCATTCAGGTTATTTAGATTAATATAGATTTGTTAGTCTAACCATATTTTCTATTGTGACAATATAGATTTCTCATTTGAAATTTTTTTTGATATTTTTGGCAAGATTGATCATGGACCTACTGCAACAATATCCAGCTTTGATCCTTTCGGAGAGGTATGCGAAAGATTACAGTAATATAGATTGGTTATTCTAAGCATCTTTTCTATTGTATATAGTTTAACTGCTAGCTTTATGGTTTGTACAGGTGCTTGTTAGTCCAGAACGTGAACATACTACTCTTGTGGAAGACTGTGCCCTAAATGCCTCCAATAGGAAAATTTTGTAAAATTTCAATTTTGAAATGTGAAACAATGTAAGAAGGCCATAACTGTGTATTGAGACAATTTTATAGTAACTTATTGTAATTAATCGAGCTACAACAAGAGGTTTTCTTCCTCATTCTTTCCTACTGGCATGCTCGTTTAAACCAGGTTTTGTAATATCTCCTATTGATATATAATAAATTACAGTGGCTTGCCACTTTTTCCCAAAAAAATTAAAAAAATTCATGTGAAGGTCATTTCCAATGTAATTGAGTCTTTGATCTAGCAAAGTGGAAACAAGGTATTTGGGTGTGCATAATGTTCAAGCTGATTAAGAGTTTTCTGATGCATGAGCTAGGTGGATTTAAACAACACAATTACAATTAAAGATGATGTTGTTATAACCCGCACAAGCTTGATCCAACCTTTTAGCAATTACAATTACAATTACAACACAATCTTGCTACCTTTTAGCACTTTTGACTTGTAAGGGAAATCATCGGTCCAATGTAGCTCGGAGTGATTCGAAGTATTTGGGTGCAAAAGAGGATCATCCATAGCATAAACATACCCATACAAACCTATTGGAATAGTCTATTTGGTCGTACGAGTTGCGGAATGAAAGTTGCACCACTTTGCAACTTTACACTGCTTGCATCTGGCAACTTTTCCCTCCACTGAAAAGTCATCACCACAGGAAAACGCCTCTAAGATAGCAAAAACTAAGAGAGGTTTTTGTAGATGGTCCCAACATGATCTCGTAGCCTCTGATAGAGAGTTTGTATGCCCCACGGTCTCCGCGAAATAGCCCTTCAAATATTTCTGCCTTTTAGCACTTTGGACTCTTAAGGGAAATCGTCTATCCAATGTAGCTCGGAGTGATTCGACGTATTTGGGTGCAAAAGAGGACCATCCCTAGCATAAACGTACCCATACGGATGTGTTGGAATAGTCTATTTGGTTGTACGAGTTGCAAAATCAAATTTGCACCACTTTGCAACTTTACACTGCTTGCATCTGGCAACTTTTCCCTCCATTGAAAAGTCATCACCACAGGAAAACGCCTCCGAGATAGCAAAAACCGAGAGAGGTTTTTGTAGATGGTCCCAACATGATCCCATAGCCTCTAATGGAGAGTTTGTATGCCCCATGGTCTTTGAGAAATAGCCCTTCAAATATTTCTGCCTTTTAACACTTTGGACTCTTAAGGGAAATCGACGGTCCAATGTAGCTCGGAGTGATTCGGCATATTTGGGTGCAAAAGAGGACCATCCCTAGCGTAAACCTACCCATATAGATGTGCTGAAATAGTCTGTTTGGTCCTACGAGTTGCAGAATGAAAGTTGCACCACTTTGCAACTTTACACTGCTTGCATCTGACAACTTTTCCCTCCACTGAAAAGTCATCACCATAGGAAAATGCCTCCAAGATAGCAAAAAATGAGAGAGGTTTTTGTAGATGGTCCCAACATGATCCCATAGCCTCCAATGGAGAGTCTGTATGCCCCACGGTCTCTGAGAAATAGCCCTTCAAATATTGCTGCCTTTTAGCACTTTGGACTCTTAAGGGAAATTGCCGGTCCAATGTAGCTCAGAGTGATTCATTGTATTTGGGTTCAAAATAAGACTATCCCTAGCATAAACGTACCCATACGGACGTGTTAGAATAGTTCATTTGGTCGTACGAGTTACGGAATGAAAGTTGCACCACTTTGCAACTTTACACTACTTGCATTTGTCAACTTTTCCCTCCACTGAAAAGTCATCACCACAGGAAAACGCCTCCGAGATAGCAAAAACCAAGAGAGTTTTTTGTAGATGGTCCCAACACAATCTTGTAGCCTCTGATGGAGAGTCTATATGCCCCACGGTCTCCGAGAAATAGCCCTTCAAATATTGCTGCCTTTTAGCACTTTGGACTCTTAAGGGAAATCGCCGGCCCAATGTAGCTCGAAGTGATTCGACATATTTGGGTGCAAAAGAGGACCATCCCTAGCACAAACGTACCCATACGGATGTGTTTGGAATAGTCTATTTGGTCGTACGAGTTGTGGAATGAAAGTTGCACCACTTTGCAACTTTACACTACATGCATCTAACAACTTTTCCCTCCACTGAAAAGTCATCACCATAGGAAAATGCCTCCGAGATAGCAAAAACCAAGAGAGGTTTTTGTAGATGGTCCTAACATGATCCCATAGCCTTCAATGGAGAATCTGTATGCCTCACGGTCTCCAAGAAATAGCCCTTCAAATTTTTTTTCCTTTTAGCACTTTGGACTCTTAAGGAAAACTAGTGGGCAACAGAGTTAACTTCTTCACAAACTTGGTTTGAAGTAATTTCATTCTTTTTTGTGCATTTGAGAGATATTTTGATTGGAGGTCAGTCTATGAGCCCTGTTCTATGATATTACAAAAAGGTATTGTGGACCTATATTAAGCTACCACTCTCAATATCATACAAATTGAACCCTGGCATCAATAGACTCTGTATATCAAGCTACCACAATTTTGTTGATGTTAGCAGCTTCATCGATCTCTTCCAGCCATTCCAACACATGACAAAGCTTGGAAAAGAGGGAAGGAAGTCAGCTAGCAAAGAGGAGAGTAATTTCTGCTTCAAGAGTAAAACATGGCACTTGCTAAGACTAAGCCCACCCAGCCATACAAAAGTGGCATACAATATAGCCAAGTCCACTCCAAGGAAATAATTAGTGGTTTGGTATAAAGCAAAGTCTGCTAGAAATACATAAAGGAAAATCCACCCTTGTTTCTTGGCACAAACACTCAGCAAAGCCCGCCCATGTTAAGAAAGGGATGTGTCAAGCATGATTGAAGTCTACCACATGTCTTGGCCATGAAACTTGACAAGGTCTATGCTTACCAAAGAGTGACATGGCATAAAAGATGGAATCTTGCCAAATCTACTTCAAGAGGATAATGAATGTCCACACTTAGAAGAATATGAACATGGAAAGTGAATGAGTGAAGTCCGCTCAGCATGTTAAGTCTAAAATGGCAAGAGAAAAGAGGAAGTCTGCTAGCCTTAAAGTGAAATTGAGCTCACCCCTCATTTGTAAAGGGTGGAGACAATGTATAGAATTGTTGTGATAGACTATTTCTGATAGTAAAAGCTCTTATGCATGATTTGATTTGAACCACTTTTATCGTCAAATAGTGTGCATGGTTGCATAACTTCTTCCACCATAGATTAGAGATAGATTAGAATTAGATTACACTTGGAATACAATTTTCTTTGAAAGTTTGTTAGATGAATGCAAGATTTGATAAGCATTGATTTATGGTGAAACTTTTTCTCATACTTTCTTTGAACAGATGATTTTCGTTCAATGTGTAAAGTTAGCTTGAGCTTACTCTGTGGATTCTTAACTTTTGTTTGGATAAATATTGTTTGATTGGAAGGTAGTTATTCATTATATGAAAACCATAAGCACATTTCCTTGCAGATTGCAATGGCTTTGCATAGTTGGTGCGATTCCTACATGGCGAAACAAAGTTTGGTATCATTTCACCAAGTCAATACCATCTCTTGAATTCTTAGGAAGTAGATTAGAAATTTTCACCCCTTGTCTCCTTTTTCAGTTTATTTGATCTGCAACCCAAATAAAAGAGCTTCATTGTCTAGACCTTCATTGTGAATTGAAAAAATCTAGCATAAGTCCCCTTGTGATTACTAGCAAATCACAACACCCATTGAGTTTACCACATGTCAAGACCTGACATAAGAAACCTTGGAATCGCCATATGATCTTCTCACAATCTTAGCATATGGGGTGGTTTTTCAAGAGAGGATGGGGTGTCTCTAGGAATTTTTATTCTTATGTACGATTGTGTCATAAAACACACATCAATAGGTTAAAGATAAGAATTTGACAATGCTTTCCCTCAATGGTTTGCCATTGTCTTGGGAGTCTTATATTCAAGGAATTAGTGCAAGGTCAAAACTCCTGAAGTTTGATCATTTGAGGGCTGATTGCATTCATTATGCATCAAGATTGATGGTTAGAGGTGTTGGCCAAAATTCTACTAATGAAGAGATTCATGTTCTTGTCGCCCAACCTTCGAAGAAGAAATGAAGAAGTAGAAAGAAGGGATTCTTCAAGAGGAATCGAGACAAAGGAAATGATGGTGCCCCCCTTCCAAGAAGAAGCGAGACTTGTCCAAGATTCAATGCTTTAGGTGTGATAAGTTTGGTCACTTTTCCAAACATTGTTCAGATAGACCTAAGCATCAAGCCTCTGTTGCATATGTAGATGATGTTTCTTCACAGAAGAATGAATATTTGTTTTGCTCAGCATTGTCAAGTAATGTACCCACTGACACCAAGACTTGGCTGATCGACAATGGTTTTCTCATAAAGAGGGAGTTGATTATGAAGAAGCATTTGCTCCTGTTGCTTGTTACACTTCTGTTAGAACTATCATTGCCCTTGCTGCATCAAGAGGATGGAAGATTCATCAAATGGACGTGAAGACAACTTTTCTCAATGGCGTGATTAAGGAAGAAGTTTACATCGAGCAACCTGATGGTTTTGAGGTTCATGGGAAGAGTCACATGTGTGTAAGCTGAAGAAGGCCTTGTATGGTCTTAAGCAGGCTCCTCGTGCATGGTATGAAAGGATTGATCGGTACCTATCTAGTTTGGGCTTCTTGAAGAATGATGCTGATTCAAATCTCTACTTCAAGGTAATCAATGGTGATGCATTAATATTGGTACTAATTCATGCTTCTAGGCTGCATATATATATATATATATATATATATATATATATATATATATATATATATATTATTTTTACATGTTTTCTCCATTGTTCGGCCCCTACACCACAAGTAAATGGTTGCATAGTGTGTGGAATGAGGGGGCAGCAGGCCCGTAATTGAAATATTTTCATCTATCAGCATCTAGTTGTTACTTATCCAATGTGAAGTAATGCTTTGAGTTTGAAAGATGTGCAATGTAATGTAAACAATAATATGAATAAATTTTTAATTATTAGTTATGTAATGTGAAGTAATTGCATTACTGCTTAGTTTGAATTTGTAAAAACTATATTGTAATTGAAATTTTTTCATCTATCAGCATCTAGTTGTTACTTAGGCAATGTGGAGTAATGCTTTTAGTTTGAAAGATGTGTAATGCAATGTAATCAGCAATATGAATAAACTACATAATATAACCATTATTTTTATGCTATTGTACATCAAGATATTTAACCATTGCTCACTTGATTAAATTTTCAAAGAGTTTAATTATGCACATGAGGAAGCAATTAAATTTTGATTGTCAACTTCTATATATCAAATTATCCAATAATCAAGTGTATGTCCATATACAAAAATGGCATCAACGCCAACTCAAACAAAATTTTACAATATGTGGCATATGCCATCTCGGTATCTATTCAATATTTACATGCCAAAATGTATATCTCATCCTAAATTACTGGTGGATCATCAAAATGGAGCCTCTTTGAAGCACTCATTGCCTCTGAAGGTAGCTACATAAGAAAAAGTCAAACCACAATTGAGATTAGTTATACTATGTAATTTAAAATTGAATAATTAATATCAAAATCAATATACATTAAATTATAATTGAACTCTAAAATTGTAATCTTGATTACCTAAAATATCTGTCTCTTCAAAGGGTCAGGAGTCCTAGAATATACCCCTCTCAAAGAACCGACCAAACCATATTTTGTAGTTTCAATCTATATAGGCGAACAAAAACATAAAAGTGATCCAAGTTAGCATACAATTGTCAGTAATACGAACATATAAATACCAAACACAAAATAAAATGAACACATACTTCTTTAGGTTGATCTTTTTCTTTATCTCCTTTAGGTGTTTCTACACCTCCTCCTTGAGGTGCTTCAACACCTACTCCTTCAAGTCTTCCAATACGTATTGCTTCAGGCGTTGTGGCACTTGTCAACAAGGACATATAGCTCATAATTCCCTACACATAAAAATGACAAGTACATATGAAACTACCAATCTATGGCGATGTATGCATAATCAATATAAGATCTTAAAATTCTTAATTCAATCAAATTTGAGTTCAATTACCTTCCCCTTATCCAACATTGCACTTCCATAATCTGGACAAGGCTACACCTTGCTCACACTAGGTATTTCCTACAAGAGGAAAATAAGATAAACATATAAGTTATTATATAATTTCATTAATGAAAATTCAAATGACAAGAAAGTATATAATAAATAAATGTAAATGAGTGAGTGGAAAAATATATACTGTGTGAATGTCGAGGCCAAATGAAATGGCCCTCAGGGTGCTATCCGTCACTTGTGTCAGCTCTGCCTTGGACATCAATTGTTAAATAGACCATGTAAATAAATATTAGTACATTATACTATCTCTTATTAATATTCATTTAAAAACACATGCAAGTTATGAATTCACAACTTAAATTTTACCTGTGTCACTATTCCAATGTCCCCCTCTCTAGCAGGAGAGGACTCTGTATGGTGTGCTCCACTCCCCTACATCTGATCTATAATGTCCACATCATCGAAGTCATAATTGTTAGAATTGGCTATGATTGCCACCCAAGATCTATGGACCAAATGGAAAGCACAAGAAAGAGAGAAATGATATGACAAGAATAAACTGTATTGAATGTCATTAATATGATAATGATTATGATTGATTACAAATGAGAGATACCCCTTGGTTAAATAGCCAAGGTGAGAACATAGAAGGGCATGACAAGTGTCAAAATCTTATGACATGAGACAACTAGGAAAACTTATCACTCCACCAAAGATGGAGAGATAATCACATGATGTGTCCACAAAAGCTGGAAATGATGAGGTGATGACATGTCAAGTCCACCAAAAGTGGAGATTCTCCAACAACCTCCTATGTGGTCCCTAAGTAAACTTAACTAAGGTGTAATTATGACCTAGGACAAGGTACAAGATATTTAATTACACCAACACCCCCCTTAAGTGCAACTTAGGGAGTAGCGAATTATTATGCAAATGACACAAAGATGCAATGATGGGTCCCGACTACGAGGCCATGTTAGGTACCCATGTACACATAATGCAATCAATGCAATGAAATCTCTCACAAGTGAGGAAAGAGAGAAAACCTCATGGGACAAAACTCCCCCTCAAAAGAGAGATGAAATACAAAAAGTGAAATACTCTCAATGAAGAATGAGAAGGTAAAAACCCCATGTGAGGAAAAAGACCCCCCCATAAGAGAGAAGTAGAAGAGAAGCAAGGTAGCCCCCCCTCAATGTTGAGTCTCCTGTAAGAATGGTAGAAGCTCGACATTGAATGTTGAAGATGATCCAATCTCGTTGAACAACGTTCCTCCCCTTGGGAAGAAACAAAACCAAAGATGTATGCAGGATATCATGAAGATGGATGATGTGTGATGATGTCTCTGAAGCATGCTCAAGTGTCTCCATGTCGATGCAGAAAGCTGAACCACTCCAATCAGGTGTTCTAGGCCACATTGCTAAAGAGGAAAACCCAACATCTAGTAGAGAAGAATGTAGAGTACAATCCAAAGATAATGGTATCCCCTCTGAAGACAAAGAAACCTCCTCCAAATGTTGTCCAAAAGAATCCACACTCACGCCAAACTAAGAAGAATGATCATGTAGAGAATGAACAAGAGGGTTAAGGTGTTCCCTCACAACAACTGAAGAAGGTTCATCTTCATCAAAGATAAGATGAATGCTATCAAGAGTGTCCTCCAAATCCGCAAGATGTGACTCCGTAAACAAGTCTGAAATACCTAATAGGAAATCATCCAAAGTAGCCATATCTGGAAGACAATCAGGATCCTGCTACAATGAATCACTAGGAGCCAAAACTGTAGCAACACAAGTATCATCAAGTACAACAGAAGATGGAGGAGATGAAAGAAAGGCTCAAGAACTGGTTCTAATGTGAGTATGCCCAAGTTCAAAAAGCCAAATGTCTCCTTAGAATCATAGTTGTGATCAACAGTTGAATGAACAAAGTCATCATCAGAAGCAAACTGTGCAAAGGAATACAACCGAGATGAATGATCAACCGCCCCAGTAGCAATGATCTCTCTAGTGTCCAAGTCACGAATGATAACCGAATCAAGAGTGAACTCCACAGTTCTCCCATCTCCACCATCTATAATCTGATAAATGGAAAGTAGATTGTTCGTCAAATGAGGAACACACAAGACATCCTAAAAAGTGTTCTCCCCAATGCTAATAGATCCCTTCCCTATTACACTCATATATGTATTGTTTCCCATCAAGATAGGAGACATTGAACAAGGTTGAAATGAAGAGAAGATAGTCTGCGAAGATGCCATATGATGAGATGCTCCTGAATCTAGAAGCCATCTCCCTAATCCTGGACTTGAATGAGCACAAAGAGCTTGTCCTTTATATCTTGATGTAGATCCTTTGTCCTTTTTAGACTATTTTGAAGTAGAAGGAGAAGAAGATTCAGACATTCTAGAAGGAAAATCAATGTGATTCTTTTTGAGAAGATTCTTCAACTCATCTATATCCTTCTTATAACAATAATGTTCTTCATGTCCATCCTTCTTGCAATATGCACAAAAAGGTCTCTCCTTCTTAGATGATTTCTCTTTTGAAGATGAATCATTATGGTCTTCTGTGGAATTTGATGTGGCTTGTGTGTTCTTCTTAGGCTTGTTCTTTGTATTTTCTTTGCCACTTGAAGACTTCTCATCCTTTGCAACCAAGGCATGTGATTTTGAAGACTTCAAAGTGCCCATTTGAATAAGCTTATCTTGCTCCCTAGTGAGTTGCATAGCAAAATCTTCAAAGGAAGGCATCTTAAACTGACTCCCAAAGGCATTCTTTGTAGCATAGAAAGTAGACACAAACACTGAATATTCAGGTCCTAGCTTTGAAAGAACACTTAAGATCAATTGTGTATCTAATTTCTCAATTTTACAATTCTTCAATTATGTTCTTAGTGACTTGAATTTGGTGATGAAGTCTTGTATGTTGTCAAAATTACATGGATTGAGACTGATTAATTCATTCTCCAACAAATGTCCTTGAATTTCATCTATTTTCCCAAACAATTCTGACAATGTAGTCCACATAGCCATAGGTGTATCCAACTGCTCAATGTGAAACAACAACTCAGGAGAGACATACAAGCACAAATAGCCAATGGATTCTTCACAACTATTCAACCACTTATTCTTTTTAACTTCATCATTTTGTGGTTCACCATCAAGCCCATGAACTATCCTATACAATCTTTTAACTCTGAGCAATTTGTTCATTTCTGATTTCCATGTAGGATAGTTGTAAGGTGTTAGAAGTGGAATTGTAGATGGCTCCATGATGAAACAAGAACACAAATCAAGAGGAATGCAACCACAACCACAAGAAGAATCCCCCCCAAATTCACTCAATCAAAGAACCCCCCAAGCAATATCTGATTTGGCACTTTATATTTAGTGCGTTTATAGTTGCTAGATGCCAAAAACAACAAGCTAGACTTGATTTTAGTGCTTACAAATGCCAAAATAGGCCACAGTATCAAGTACAATTTTTGGTACAAAATGAGATCAATCTGATCCTACCACTGAGAAGTACACGAAAAATCATGCAC
The DNA here is from genome assembly GCA_007258455.2 of Sequoia sempervirens. NCBI lineage: Eukaryota > Viridiplantae > Streptophyta > Pinopsida > Cupressales > Cupressaceae > Sequoia > Sequoia sempervirens. Next base: position 462,977,818 of record VDFB02000015.1, on the reverse strand, counting down.
TTTTGAAAAAAATTGCACCCAAAAATGTTACCGTAGGAGCAAGTTATGAGCTCCCAAAGTTCCCAAAATGAGGACAAAGCAGCAACACCTGTGAGAATCTGAAAATTATGGAAAAAACAGGCACCAAAACCAAAAACTGATTGCACCAACACGTAGAGCATGAAATTCTAGCCCAAATAAAAAAAAATTGCTTGAAAAAAGGACTCAAAATGACTGAGATATTGAGCTTCAAAGATTGACTGCAAAAACTAAAACTCAAATGGTGAAGGGGGCTAAATTTTAAAACTGTGCTGACATCACGCTGATGTGGTGATGATGTCAGAAAACCAAGTGATTAAATTTGACGGTTTTCTACCCGTCACAAAAAAAATATGCCCGTCAAACAATCTGCTAGAAAATAGTTGGAATATGCCACAACTTGACGGAATATTCATTTCTTGGACGAAATATTTCACCAGATTTTGTTAGAACTCCCACCGGAATTTCCTTTGAATTGGCCACCGGTGGAATTGTTGAAAGCTCTTGTCGGTGGAGGAGAAAATGGCCGGTGGAGACTTGGGTAGCGCCCGCGCAGGGTATGACAGGGGGCCGCGGTGGTGCCACGTGGTGCCCGCGGAAGCCCTGGTACTGTGGGGTCTGTGGTACTTGCTATGCAGGTACTGCAGAGTACCTCAAAAAAAGAATTTTTGATTTTTTTTTTGATTTGATTTTTAAAATAAAATCTTACAAATATTTCAGAAAATATTTGATCGGTACAATTTTTTTTTTGAAAATATTCAGAAAAATTTTAAAAATTGAATAATTTTTATTTTTTTAAAAAAAAGTTGTACCATCGACATTATGACGACCTGGGGGACCGTACGGCTCTCTGGGCAAAAAAAATTTGCCTCACCGGACAACTGCTCCAAATCGGATGATTTGACAGTCAATCTTAGGGTTTTTGGCCCTTCTGGACACGATGGTAGGGTCAGATTTAACCCAAAATGCTCCAAAATTGCAGCTACCTTTTGGATCTGGCAACCACTCTTCAGCTTCAAACCCTCCTAGATTTGGCCTCGTATCTCTAATTTGGACAAAACAAAAGGAAAAATCGACTATCTTGAACCTTCTGGACACAATGGTGAGCTCAGATTTGCACCAGCAAGCTCGGATTTGAACCTGCAACAAAGATCCACGAACGAAACCTCCTCAGATCTAGAATCTCTCTTCAGAAAAAGACTCTCCAATGGCTCCAAACACGCTCTGATACCATGTTAGAATTGCCTATGGCTGCCACCCAAGATCTATGGACCAAATGGAAAGCACAAGAAAGAGAGAAATGATATGACAAGAATAAACTGTATTCAATGTCATTAATATGATAATGATTATTCATGATTACAAATGAGAGAGACCCCTTGGTTAAATAGCCAAGGTGAGAACATAGAAGGGCATAAGATTATGACAAGTGTCAGAATCTTAGGACATGAGACAACTAGGAAAACTTATCACTCCACCAAAGATGGAGAGATAATCACATGATGTGTCCACAAAAGGTGGAAATGATGAGGTGATGACATGTTAAGTCCACCAAAAGTGGAGATTCTTCAACAACCTCCTATGTGGTCCCTAAGTAAACTTAACTAAGGTGTAATTATGACTTAGGACAAGGTACAAGATATTTAATTACACCAACAATAATCAAAAGTTTCTAAGGGATGCTCGGTAGGCTGTACAAGAGGACCCAAGCATATCTAGTAGCACATGGAGCAAGTATGTGGTACAAAAATATGTGGACCTGACGAGGATGACACAACATAACCAACATAACTAGAATGTGGCTAAGCTACTACAGAAGCATGCGAAACCAAAATACCACTCAAAGAGTGAATAGCATGGATAGTCTTTGTGGCCGCATCCTGCATAATATATGGATGGTATACCGAAGGTGGCAGAGGAAGGGGAGGAGGGGGAACATATGGGTGGGGTATTACTCTAACTGTCCTTGGTCTATCCTGGGGCATACCTCCACCAATGCCCTGGAAGGGTTTAATGTTAAAGTAATTGACATGATGCCCTAACACAAACTCAACATATAATTTTTTTATAAAGTAAAATGGTATATCACAATTGATGTTTGGTGGCTTCAAAAAAACCATACACCAATGATCCCAAAAATTTTCTACAATGTCTCTATGAGTGCACCATTTTATAGAAATTTTTGGTTTATTAACATTAACCGGCAAACCATTGCGGGGGTTAACAAATAAAGAGGCTATTTGGGCTTTGGTTATTCCGAGATCTTTCACATCATCATAGGACAATCCACATGCATAATATTCTCTCATGTCTTCTCGCCATGAATGAAAGGCATTATGTTGCGAGCAGAGGGTTTATATATTTTTAATTATTTCTTTCATTGTGTTTGACATCTCAGATAATTGAGGGACTCTCATATAATCTTCAGAAATTCCCCTTAATTGTTATAATTTTTCACAAATTAATTCTTCAATTGATGGTTGTGGAGGTGGTGGAGCGTTTGGCATTTGTGCATTTTCATTATAAGCAGCCATAATGCCTGGTTAAAGTTAAAAACAAATTAATATAATTAAAATTAGACAATATAAATGAAAATATTATAAAAATATCCTAGTTTTTCAAAAAAAATCCAACAAAAACCCTAGTTTTTAACAAAAATCTAAAAAATTCTCTAATTTTTAATCCAAATACATAAAAAACACTATTTTTAAATCAAAATCCATTACAAATATTCAATTTTCATCTAAAATCCATACTAAACTCAAATTTTTCATAAAAAATCTATCAAAAACCCTCTTTTGAAAAAAATCTATAAAAAATTAACTAATATTACACAAATCTAATTGAAAATTTGATTAGAGCAAAGAAAAACCAAGAATATAACCTTTTGAAGATGGATTTGTGCAAAATTGGATATCTGATTTGTGGAAAGAAGTTTTCACTATGCACCCGCAGTTAAACAAATGTGAAATGAGTTTTAATCAGGCTGAAATGAAATATATATGTGTGTCATAAATTAGATATCTGATTTGGATCAGATATATTTGGATCAGATATCTGATATGGAAATCTAGGTTTGGGCTTTGCTTCGGTAGTGTGTACTGACACCCAAGCCACATAAAGTCAACTCGACATTTTCGCATTTTTGAGTCAATGAAACACGTAATTTTTTCTCCATTGCCACTTTTTGGCATACCATGATCTTGCACATACTCGTGTTTTAGTCCTGACCAAAAAATTAGGGACATACTGATGGAGTCATTGAATTATCATTTATGCACTAGAGAATATCAAGATTAACAAGAAAAAGATGTAATTCATAGGGCTTGTGGACACAAAATGGGACCAATCAATCCATAAAGAAGCATAAATAAAGCAAGGCACGCCCAAACAAGTGTGAAAATGCAAGGGTATGCATTTTCATGCACTACATTTAGCCCCCAGTTTAGTGAGAGGATGAACTTGCTTCAAACTCGCACTAAAGTTGCCAACCACGCAATCAAGAGGGGTTCAAACGTACAAATGTTAGGAATATAGGATGACAATAATCAAGAGGATTACCAAGCCCACAGAATCAAGATCTTATGGTAAAACTAATATAATCACAAAGGAACATGGTTGTGGATGATATATGAAGCCATAACGAGATTGCAAACATATACCATCAAAGAAAAGAAAAAGGAAAAAGAAAAAGGGAAAATAGAAAACTGTAATGGATCAAGCTTTAACTAGCCATCCAAGGTGGTGGACCAAGTCAAGGTTGTTTGTTCAAAGATTTGATAAATGGAACATGCAGTCCACTATGCAAAAAAAAAACATGCTTACAAGGGCTAGTGGGAGCTATTTGTCCACTAGCTTAGCCCCAAGGGATCATATTAAATCCATACTTCCATGCCTTTAATAAGGTACAAAAATGCATGCTAACATGGGCTAGTGAAGTTAGGTGTTCACAAGGTGAGGCCTAGAGGACCATATCAAAGCCATACCTCCATGACTTTAACAAGGTACAAAAATGCATACTCTCATGGGCTAGTGAAGCTAAGTGTTCACTAGGTGAGCCCCAAGGGACCATATCAAAGCCATATGTTGATGAATTTAATAAGGTACAACTATACATGCCCACATGGGCTAGTGAAGCTAGTTGTTCACTAGGTGAGCCCCAGGGGACCATATCAAAGCCATACCTCCATGACTTTAATAAGGTACAAAAATGCAACAAAAAAGAAAGATTAGAATCATCATCATTCCCCAAATACACATGGAACTAGAAAAATGACACAAAGAGCATGAAAACAAAGAAAAAGTAAAATCCTTTTGGGTCAACATGGCAGAGACATAGGGTGTCTTGATGCCTTGCATCATCCCAAAAAGGAAAATAGAAGACAAATGAAAAGGAAAATGAAAGGTAAAGAAAAGATAATGAAAAATATTTTGGGTCAACATGAAGGTGACATGAATGTCTCGATGCCTTGCATCATCCCCAAAAGGATAAATGAAAGAAATGAAAATGAAAGGTAAAGATAAAATATGAATGAAAATGGAAAAGTATATGAGATATAGAATAATGGAGGTACAAATAGAAGAATTCACATAGAGAGAGAAACATCAAATAGAATATCATGAGGGATCATGTTACGCACATGCAAGCAAAAGTGAAAAGAAAAAGAAAAGAAAAGAAAACATAAAAGGGAAAAGAAAAGATAAAAGAATAGTAAAGCACATGTGATTCAACCATCTAGTAGGTCATCTGCATCCTAGTCTTGTTTAGTATATGCAAAATTTATATTACTAGCGAGAGGGACAACATCAAGTGTTGTACTAGGAGAATCATCAAGTTTAACACATGGTGAATCACTCAGTTTAGGAGGATCTCTATGGTTTTTGAAATTTAAACTCATAGAAGAGGAAAAAAAAAATTCAACTCATTATACACTTCCTCATTGATTTTAGTTGCTTCCTCATCATCATCCAAGATAACCACAATAGGAGGAAAAATGATAATATTCATACAAGTTGATGGTCCTTGTTGTGTTGGAGATATAGCTTATGTTTGTTTGGGTAAAAGAGGAGGGGCATCATTTTATTTTTTTCAAGTTTGGATTTTTAATTTCAATATTGATCTCTTCATTCATCTTTCAAGAAATAGCATGACACCTACACCTACGCTCTATAGAATTGCAGTTTTTTATTACAATTTTCAAGCTATGTTTGTGTAGGATCGGGTTTTAAAACCATAGGTTCCTTTTCTTCTTGTGAGGGAAGAACATAATAAATCATGGAAGGTTATTCAACCTCTTTCTCTTTTTCTTTATAAATTTTCTTAGGAGGAAGAATAGGGCTTATTTGGTTTTCTCTGTCTCTTATAGGAAATAGGAAAGGTATTGTTCATGGATGGGTCTTGGTTTATTAAAAGAGTTTTAGGCTCAACATTGTTTCCTTTAGGTGGTGGAGGTTCAAGCACAGGTAGAGGTAATTTCTGAAGGGATAGTTTGGATATGAATTTTTATTTGAATTTTTGATAGGATAGGAAAAGGAAGTCTTAATGGGGTCTTATAGGTTCCATAGGTTAAGGCCAAAAATAATCTAATTATAAATTTCCCCAGGAAGATAGGGGTCTAAAGCACTTTTGGACAACAAATGGGACCACATTCATGGAACAAAGCCATTTGTAGCCTAACTTAACATAGAATTGTTCCAAACGAGATATGATAGAGAATGATACATTTGATTTCTTTGGTGCTACTTCTAAAGGGAATGTGATTGATCCCATCGTTGCATGAGCAAAACCATCATGAATTTTAAGCCACGCTTTTAGTTTAACACATCTATCTTGAGTAAGTTTGTGCACATATAAGAACTCTTCTATGATCACATTCTCTCTATGGATGGGATCAATTAAAATCCCAAAAGTGGGCTTATTATTAATTCTTCCATCTATGTAAAGAGGACCATCAAGTGCATGTTTGATTATTTCTTCTGAAGAGAAAGTAATGTAAATGGTTTGATGTTTATGAGGCTCGATGTCAACCAATCATATCATTATATAAATAGGAGTTTTCTCATTATCATCCATAGGAATTTTTTCATCATCATCCATAGGAATTTGTTCATGATTGCTCAGATTCTCATCATTCGTGTCAACATTTATCACATCAAGCTTAGTTTCACTAGCCTTAATAAATTAAATATTATGGTTGAGCATGGGATTGGTAAAGATTTGCAAGTTTGGGTTGGGAGGAGCCATAGGCTTATCACCTTTGTCATTTACACCTCCAATTTGGATATGATTGGAATCAATGAGGTCTTTCACAAGATGTTTAAGACACTTGCAATTTTTTGTATCATGTCCTTTTTGTTGGTGATAAGAACAATAGGCATTATGTCTAAAGATCAAGGGTATGGCTTGCTAGGGTCAAGGGGTCAAACGAGAGGTAAGGTAAGCATGTTTTTGTTTAAGAGTTGGGTCATAATCTTGTGAAGTGTGTCAGGTATGGGAGTAAATTATCTTTGTGGATCCCCAAAGATATAAGGATTACTCTTCTTTATAGCAGCTACTTGGGTATCAACTGGTTGGGTAGGTTGAGAGGTGGAATTTAGTTGAAGGGAACTTTTATTTTTTCTTCTGAAAGGTTGGTAAGTGTTTTGGTTTGAAGCTTCAAAATTTTAGGATAGGTAGGGGTAGTTTTTGGCTCACTACTAGTTAGGGAATTTTTATAGTCTCGAAGGGTGATACATAAATGCATTGTAAGTTTTCTACAAACATCTTTTGAAGGAAGGAATCAACAATTTTCACACTGATTTGAGAATAAAACAATTGGTAGCATGAAATAAAGTAAATGACTTTTTCACCCTCATTTTGTTTGCATCTCATCAAATTAGCCAATTTCATTTCAGGGACCATGTACACATGGAAATGGTTAATAAAGGCCTGAACAAGTTCATTTAATGAACAAATTGATTTATTTGGTAATGCAGAAAATGAATCCAAGGCAATGTATTTCAAGGACTAGGGAAAGAATTTAGCCAAAAATCTATCCTCAAGGATAAAGTCACTGCACAAAGGATTGAAGGCATTAACATGATTAGTAGGATCTCCCTTTCCTCCATGTTCCTCAAATCTAGGGATCTCTATAGCTTATGACACTGGGGTTCTCAATATCTCAAAGGATAGTGGATTGCTCTTGACAGAGTATGATGGTGGACAATTTTGATTTTGATTTATGGTAGAAACTTAACATTGAATGGATGAAATACTTTGTAAGAGATGGTTAATGATAAGATAATTTCTTGTAGTGAGTGATGGAGAGGAATATGGTGGTGGTACGTATGTGGTAGAAGGACTAATGAATGGATTTCATATGGGAGGAGATATAACATTAGATGTCACATAGGTATAAGGAGCACTAGTGTAAATGTTTGAGGTAGAAAGGATTCTACTAGTTGGTTTCATTTTGGTGTTCATTTGAGGTTTGGTATAGGTGGGAATTGAGGTTATGGTTGAAGAGGGAGGATTTTGACTTCCTCTTTGTTTTTGCATATTGTGAAGCTTGAGCACCATTGGTGGTGGGAAGAAGATGTTTTCCAAATATTTGAGCTATATTATGCACAAATTCTAGTCTCTCATCACTTTCCATCATGTGGTGAAGGTTATCTATAGTAGGTATGATAGTGTTTGAATTTTTTTTAGTACTTATGCTATCTTGTAAATGAGCTAAGTGTTCATGAATTTTAATTATGTTTTCTTGAGGAATATGATCAAGCATTATTTGGGCACTCGACACAACACTTGTAGGCAAGGTAGGAATAGTAGAAGAGGTTTCAAAGTTATGGACCATGCAAGGGTATCTACAGGATCATGATGGGTCAAAAAGTGGCAATATGATGGGTATGTGGCTAATGACATTTTCTTTACCAAAAATTGATGAAATGAAAAGGGTTTTTAAAGGATATTCTCAACTTTCCACCTATTGGAACTATCAAAATTTGATGTTTTTCATACCGCCTGATCCTTCCTTATGCATGTTTTCTTCATCTCGTGGTATTTTTACTTGCATTTTTCCCATAGAAAACATCCATGTTTGCATTTTCTACCTTTTGGTCCATATCGGCATGAGTCTGTTCCGGTCTCCCCGAACCACTATATTTTTCTGCTAATATTTTATGTTTTAGGCATATCGGTGTGACAAAATTAGGGTCTTCCCAATCCATTTTTCTACTAGCAAATGTTTGTTTCCTATTGGAAAGACATTTCTATTGTTTTGGTGATAGTGGTGACATCTATTGGCATTTGTTGTGGCTATCGGGGTAGTATCTCACTGAGTTTAGTGTGTCTCCCTGACTTGTACATGGAAAGATTCATCAGTAGGAGTCAGGTGGTTGGGCTTGTGTCTTATCAAAATTAATATGTCTCAGCGATAGGTGCGCTATGGGATCCCTTTGGTGTATGTTAAGGTCTGCAGTAGGAGGTCTTGGCGAGTATCATTTGTCTCACCGATAATGCAAAAGATTTCTTCCAAATGAATTTTGGTGAGAGATAAAGTTATCAGGATAGGGTCATGGCGAAGTACACATCTCACCGATAGAACATATGGGTTCTTTCATATGGATTTTGGTGTGAGATTTGTTTTCTCTTAGAGACCAAATGGCTAGCTCAAGGTGACTTTTGATGAAACAAGAGCACTCTACATGAAGTTTCCCCAACATCAATATGTCTCGCCGATACACAAAACTAAAAGATACATCTCGGTGAGAGTCAGGGCTTTCGAAGGAATGTCTCGGCGAGTGACCTTTGGTCTCACTGATAACACAATGAAGACTCTGTCAGTGAGAAAACCAAAATTTCTTGGCGATGGTGAATAGAACAAAGATACACTTGGTCTAACCTTTTGATTTCAATATGTGGTCTTGGAAAGGTGCCCGAGGTCTCGTCGAATGGAAGCAGAGGTCACTTGGTTGGCATAAAAAATGGAGTGTCACAACGACTCAATATGAATGGAGATCTTTGGTGTAACATTGAGCAATATGTATAGTGCCTTCCCAATTGAGTATGGTCTTGAAGAAAGCAAATGAGGATTGTATCTTGGTGAGAGTGTTGGTGACTTGGAAATGATGAATTTATTTTGGCTTGACATAATGATCTTGATATATTGTCTCCCTAATATTGCAATGTTGCAACGATGGCATATAATGGTACTCCATGGTTTCCATGTAACGAACATAATAATGATATATAGGTGGTAAGATGCATATCGATAAGACACGAAATGGTCTATGTAACATCTCACTGACCCAGATGAGCTACAACAAATGTGAATAAAGGAAAGGAGCACATGGGATGATAATGAGTGAATTGCCTTCATCATGACTATATGTTGTGTCTCACTGACTATTCACTGGTGAGTAATAGAAATTCAAACATTGAGGCCAACATGTATAATGCTTGAGAATCATTGCTGGCTGACATACAGGGAGCCCAAATTTTATGCTGGGTTGACATGAGATTTCAATATGATATTTCATTCAAATGCTTGTGTATAAATAGGCATTTTTCATTTGTAAAAGACACCAGTTACTAGTTATCAGCTATTCAATATAGTAGGCAAATTGTATGGATACAAAATAGTAAATTTATCAAATCAGAGGCTATGATGCATGTTCTAAAATGGAGGTGTTTATGAATGTTAATTGATGTTGCTACACATGTTTGGTATTAATTATCTGTTGAATTTAATAAAATAATTGCTAAGTTGTCTCCAAGATAAATTCTGTCTGATTGTTTAAATTGATATAACAAGTTTGTATTCAATTTATCAGTGCACATTTTCCGTACTTGTGTGATTGATTGATTGGTTCTTTCAAGACTAAATCCTTTTAGTTAATCACAGTAATTAGAGAAATTCAATTGGATTATTCAAGTAGAGCTTAGTAATCACATTCTTGCATGTTTATACAAGTTGTAAGCATAATAAATGCCAGATAATTTGAATCTTCTCAAAGAAGTGTTGCTCATCTTGATCTCATTTGACTCTGCATACCCAACAAGGCACTAGTCTTTGTACTTCACCAATTGAACTTTATTTAGTTTTCTTTACATCTGTTAAGTTAAGCATTCATTTTAGGATTTAGATCAGAATATTGTTACTGTTTTCAAGATGGATTCCATTTGTTCACTTCCCATTGCCATTGTGAACAAATTGCTTTAAGAAGATAATCACAAGTTAAGTCTGCACCATTCAGAGGGGTACACCCACCCAGGTTTTGCAACACCTAAAGAGTAGAAGGTTGAATTCCTTTGACCTTGTCTGTTACCCTGAAGTGTATCAAGAGATTGGCAGCCTTTTGAGGCATCTTGCCTGCATTTTTGAGAGCTAACACCACCAATATAAATTATGATTTACTTTGAATTTAATAAGTAATTATTATTCATTTTCTATTTGAATTATGACTAAAGTCCTAATTGATAGGTTGATTGAAAAACATTTATAGCATTCAAATGGTATCACATTTTTTGAATCCAAAACATGCGTCACAATATATGATTTTCATACTATAGGATTAAAAAAATTAAAAATTGAATTTCATGAAGTTTTTACCAAGTTAAGGTGGTTAGACATATGAGTATTTTATATTTTTTAAAAGTTGTAATAAAAAATTCATAATTAATTATTTACTTGGAAAAAAAACCACAAAAAAATATGCATCACATTAGGACATGAGTCCTCTAATTATATATAAAATATTATAAAATAATATTTTCATTCTATTGTGATTGGGGTGGTTAGAAAAACACCCACTTCTTACTTTTCCCTGAAATTTAAGTACTACTACATTGAAATTTCAAATTTTCACCAAATAGATTTTTTTTTTTTTAAAAAACCTAGTAGTTTAGAAACTACATTCAATTTTCTATATATTCTATTCTTAGATAGTTTTGAAATAATATAGATAACTTACTCAAATTTTTTACATCAAGTTTTCTAACTTTGAATTTTCTAAACTTTTTGCCACTTAAGGGCCTTTTTTTCAATGATGATCCTGCACATACCCGCTTAGTGAACTAAAGCCAACACCAAAAGTAAGAGAGCTTGATAACCCAAGATCCACAACGTGTTTCTTATCGCAGGATGCCATGAGTCCCGTACTTCATCTAACCACATTATTAGTAGTAGGACACCAAGTACAACAACTCATATAAGGGATAAACCATAAAAAGTGTAATGAACACAATATACTATGCTTGCAATTACACTTGAAATGAGAGAAATTGAAATAATCATAAATCTGGAAACTGAAACTAAAAACAAAAGTAAACCCACAAAAACATAGAAAAGCAATTTCAGGTACTGAAAACTAAAGAATCAAATTCAATAAGGATTAAACACCAGGAAGGGCATCTTGGTCCTCCTAGTGAGATTGAGAAGTTACAAAGGTGTAAGCAGACAACAAAAAATAAAGAGAGATGTCTGAAGCAAAAATCCTTAAACGGATTAAGACAATAGGAAAGGTGGTTTAGTCCTAGAAGAGGTTTTTTGCAAAAAATAAGTAAGTTATGGAATGTAAATAGTGTTTATAGATTGTCTATGTAAAATACTGATACTCAGAAATAGAAAAATATGCAAATAAGTGCAAGAAAAAGTAACTAGGAACAAGAAATTGAATGCAATATGGAATGCAATAAGAATGTTTATAAATGCAATGAAGATGATGAACAATGCACTTTTCAATTTTTCAATGAAATGAAAAGATGCAAGAAAGTAAAAATGCAACCTATATGCACTTTCACTAATACAAATATAGAGCCCTAAATGCAATTTCACTAATACAAAATGCAAGAAACCCTAGATGCACTTTCACTAATGCAAGATGCAATGTAAAAATGAATTGAATCTAGATACAATGAATTTAATGGAATCCAAATAATAAATTAAATTAATTCTCAAAAGCATTGAGATCACCAAAATGATGGGGAGAAAAATGGATACCACCTAAAGACATCACACCTTTTCCAATCAATCATTCACTAATGTCCTAGAAGTCCCAATTGGATTGACTAACAACCTCACAAGGTGATTCAATTCACAATTAGGAAGGACCTAAGAGGGGGTTCTTTGAGTTCTAAGGGGTTCACCAACAAGAAAATACATGGAAAAGAAAATGTTTGAAAACATAGTGTGATATGAAAAATGACTTAAGACTAGAAATGTAAGCTAAATGAGAGATGCAAATAATGAAATTATATAATAGGGAGGTACGATATGTGTACCTGGGAAGTCTAGAGATGTTGTGAGGATTCTAGAAATGTGAAGAAGCTATCAAAAAAAATTGTGGAGGACTAAGATTCCCAAGATGGATTATTAGTCCTACCATTGTTTTTTGGGAAAAATATGAGGTCTTCAAATGTCAGAATAGGATCTTGAAAAATCTCTAAAAAATATACTTGAGAGGACTAAGACACCCAAGATGGAATATTAGTCCTATTCTAAATTTCTACAAACTCTTAATAGGATCCTAAGCTCCAAGGTTTGCACTTGCTTTTTTTTTGATCTCAAGTTCTAAAACTTTTGGATTCAACCCATAAGTGAGTTTTTGTGAAGATAACAACTTTAATAATGAAAATTTGAAACTTTTGCAACTTTGCACTCCAAGTGATCTTCAAGTATTCAACCTAGATCTACAATAAAAAAATATGCAAGATGGAAAAACTTGTTGTTTGTTCGTGAATGGGGGTTTTCCTTGGTCAAACCCCTTGTTGGTAATTAAACCTTGAAATAGAATAGAATAATGAAATAAATGGTGAATAAACAACATGCAATTCCATAACTCACAAAATCCTTATGAAATCTACAAACTTGTGTGTAATAGTTGCAATGGATATGGATCTTGAATGCTTGAAAGATAGGACTTGAATATCTTACTTGAATCAAAACCCTACATCACAAATCTTAGCACAACAACACACATGATGTAAGAAAACTCTTTAATATGGTGCTTGAATCTTAAAATGGCTCCAAATGCTTAATAAATCTTCTCTTGCATTATCCTATGAACTCAATTATACTATGATAAAAGATCTCACAAAAAGAATTGGGTTGAAATGAATGAAGGAACCTTTTATTTATACTTATTTATGCTTAATGTCCTAAAATTATATCATAGCAAGTGGAAATATCAATTCATTAAATAAAGGAGGCTAAATATCACCAAAATTTGAAATTAAATCTTGAAAAATAACTCGAGGACTAAGATGCCTAATGTTCCTTCTTAGTCCCAAGTCCTAAAAAATTGGGGAACAAACACCAGAAAGGGACCCAATTAGGATATCTCAAAATTAGGGTCTCGAGAGCCTTGGGGGATAAAGATTCCCTACATGGAATTTTAGTCCCAACCCAAAAATTAGGGACACACTGACACTGATGGAGTCATTAAATTATCATTTATGCATTGGAGAATGTCAGGATTAACCAAAAAAAGATGTAAAATTTATAGGGATTTTGGACACAAAATATGACCAATTAATCCATAAAGAAGCATAAATAAAGCAAGGCGGGCTCAAACAAGTGTGAAAATGCAAGGGTATCCATTTTTCTACACTACATTTTAATGATAAACCCACAAGGGGAATACTCATTGATCCTATGTGAGTAGTTAATTTGATCAACGAAGAATTCTCATATGTGCACGATCTTTACAAATATGATAATTAATATTTAAAATAATTATTAAAGGCTCATGATGGTTCTATTTATCTTACAATTGGCTCTATAACTCTACGAGTAAAAGTTAGAACTAAAAATTTGGATATTTTGTTTACCATAATCCCAATGTCAGACTATTTTTATGTGAAGTTATGTCATCCATGGCTAAGATCCATGAACATTATCCCTCCAATTATTCACAAATGTCTTAAATTTTTGTTTCAAGATAATATAAAATACCATTTACCACAATGGGTTTAAACCTTAGGCTTCTTGTGGAAATTTTTCACTAGATTTCTTTTGGCCTCAACCAATCCAACCTATTAAAAATCATGAGTATTATTTATTTATTCCAAATTAAGAATTTAAAGCTAAGAGTATAGCACAATTGTCCCTTATTAACTAAAAAGTAGAAAATAAGTGTTCTGCCCTTTTAGAAGATAGAACTAATTTCCTTCAAGTTTCATTCAAGAAAACCCTAAAGATCTCAATATAAGGATAGAATTAAGGAAAGAGATCTATAATAGGGTGTCCTATGGGTGTGATTAAAGATAAAAGGGTGTTCACCACCAAGAAAATACTTGGAAAGAAGAAGATAAAAGTATTATGCAAACTTAACTAAATGACCTAGGAAATGAAACTAAAATTCAAGACAATAAATTGAGAATGAATAGAGGGGTACCTAGAAGAAAGAAGAGGTCAAAACAAGATCTAAAACCATAAAATTCTGATGTTTTATTCTCACTAAGACTTGTACACTAGGCTGGGTGATTTAGTCATAGATGAGGGTTTCTAGGTAGAAATTGGAATCTCTTAGTGACTAATCTAGATCTTCTGAAAACTAGTAAAAGTGTTGTACTAGGAATCATACGCCCAAGGTAGTGATTTAGTCCTAGTATTAGGGTTTGGATAAAACTTAGGTATCCTCTAGTGGTATATTGTAGCTTCTCTCCTATCAAATCTCTGAGTCATAAACCCCAAATTTTGACCTATAGATGACCTTCCATGATCTTTCAAGTATGGAGACAACTTCAACAACTTTCTTCAATCCTACAACTTAGTCTTTAAAGATCCTTCAAGCTCCAAAACACCTAGATATGCAATCACACATGTAGAGAGAGAATTTTTTATTATTATTATAGAAACCCTGAATTTGGACTTGTAGATGACCTTCCATGATCTTGCAAGTAAGGAGCAAACTTCAACAACTTTCTTCTATCCTACAACTTAGTCTTTAAATATCCTTCAAGCTCCAAAACACCTAGATCTGAAATCACACATGTAGAGAGAGAAAAAAATGTTGATTATTATAGAAACCCTGAATTTTAACCTGTAGATGACCTTCCATGATCTTGCAAGTAAGGAGACAACTTCAAAAAATTTCTTCAATCCTACAACTTAGTCTTTAAAGATATTTCAAGCTTCAAAAAACCTAGAGCTGCAATCACACATGTAGACAGGGAAAAAACCATTGATTATTATGGAATAGGGGTTTTCCTTTGTCAAACCCCTTTTAGGTAATTAAACCTTAGGATGAAACAATGAAACATGAACAATGATACCTTGAATGATTTCTTGAAATGTAAATCAACAATATAACATGAAGTGGCCATTTAGAATGGAGATCTTGATTGTGAATTGGATATGAAAAAATATTTAATTTGGATCTTGTATTCTACATCACAACACTAGCTCAACAACATGCTTGATGCTTTATTCCTTTGACATGATGATGGATACTGAACTGCTGCAAGAATCCTCTTCAAATTTTCCTTTCAATGCTCTTGTGAACTCTTGTGAAAGTGCCCTTGATTTCCTATGAGGTTCTAGGATGAAATTATGTGAAATAACCTTGTATTTATACTTATTTTTGCCAAATTTGTTGAAATTACAACACTAGAAGTTGACAATCACATTTAGGAGGATAAAATCCTATGAAGAATTGAATTCAAAATGGGTTCTGATTAGAGTGGGAATCATATTCCCAAGGTGGTGTATGAGTCCCAGTGGCTCAAAACTCTAACACAAACTCCAAGACAGGTCCTCTTTAATGTGAAATTCAAAATTAGGTCCCAAGACCTAGGTGGGACTCATATGCACAATGTGGCGTGTGATTCCCATATCACTAGGTCTAGAACACATGACCAAAAACATTGAATTATGATTGGTTATTTGATAAGTGTCAGGATTATCCATGAAAAGATGAAATTAATAAGGCTTGGGTGAACCCACAATCGTGGTTTACATTTTTTGGCCAAACCGGACACTAAAATTACTATTTTTAACTAAATCTTCACATTCGGGCACCTATAGCGGCTAAACCGTGAAGAATTTGAAGATGATAAAAACTAGAGTCTTGTCACATTTTTTCTATAGATTCTAAAAAAAAAAATTTCAAAATTTTTGGAATCAGATTGCACTTATTTTTTCATCTCCCATGAAAACTAATTTTTTTCAAAAAACAACATTTTTAAAAAGTGACACACACCGTATAACACATAAATTTTTTTCCATGAAGGATAAAATTCTAATTCTTTTGAATTTAGATTCATAACTCTGATATCTAGTGCTTCCACTTGGTTAGATAGTTTTTTATTGAATATTTTTTCTTTAATCAAGTTTCGAAGTCAAACCAATTACAATTCAGACATAGTGCGACCGTATAACGTATAACTTTTTTTGTATACTTCAAAATTCTTTTTTTTTTTGTTGGATCAAGGACTTCAATATCTAGTGCACTCATATTTTTCATTTTTTTTAATAATCTGCTATTTTTCCACATGTGCATAACAAAGACCTTTATTTTCAATGAAAATCCTATGTTTCATAAAACTAAGAAAACAAATATATAATAAAACCAAAACATATTAAAATTATATTCATTTGATAGCTTGTTTTGAGGACTAATTGATTCCAGTTGGGTTTGTGAAGATTCATCCATTTTCATCCTCAACCCGAGCTCCGAAGTGCCAAAATTTAGGGTTCTTTTTGTGTCTCTAGGGGGATGAGGAATAAGGGGG
This sequence comes from Sequoia sempervirens, assembly GCA_007258455.2. Classification (NCBI taxonomy): domain Eukaryota; kingdom Viridiplantae; phylum Streptophyta; class Pinopsida; order Cupressales; family Cupressaceae; genus Sequoia; species Sequoia sempervirens. The sequence goes on along the minus strand of VDFB02000015.1, from coordinate 462,961,086 downwards.
GTTCGAGCGAACCCCTAGGGGTTCGCTCGAACAAGGGTTCATTTGAACCCCCTTTTATAAGGGGTTTTGTTGGATTTTTTGGCGGGTTCATCCAAACATAGGTTCTAGTGAACCCCTAATGGGTTCGGTCGAACCAATAGGTTTGTTCAAACTCCTAAAATAATTTGTTTTGCCATGTATTCATTTTTTGTGATTTTTCCTTCCTCACTTCAATTGTAAACCAATATTGTGGCTTCACCCACTTGTGGCTACAAAATAAGACCAATTAAGCCATAAATAAGCACAATTCATTAATAAAGCCCTATATTAGTGTGAAAGTGTTAGGATACATTTTACAACACCCTAAATAAGGAACCTTTAAGTCCTTTTTATTATTAATTATTCATTCCCACATTAAGTGTAAAAATTAGATGCTTTTTCCTACACTAAATTTAGCCCCCACTTTAGTTAGAGGAGGAACTTGCTTCAAATTCACACTAAAGTAAACATTCAAGAGGGGTCCAATTTTACCAATGTGGATGGTGTAGGATGATAAAGATCAAGGAGGTAACCAAGCCCCAAGGATCCAAGTTCCTATGTCAAACCAACATAAGCACAAAGGGACACACACAAGGTGTATGATATGCAATGTCAAGATACATAGACATACCAAGTCAATGACTAAAAGAAAGAAAAGAAAAGAAAAAAAGAGGTGGATAAAGACTCAACTGTTTATCCTGCATGTTGTACATCAGATCTAAGATGTTTGTCTAACAAAATTTACAAGTGGAATATGATGTCCACTATGAAAACAAACACACACTCACAAGAGTGAGTGGAACCTTAGGGAATCCACTAGGTGCACCCCCAATGAGGCACATACAAATGTGACTAGTATGTGCTCACATAGATAGGAAAGTGGCTATAGGAAAGTCACACCTAATTTTGGCTCCCATACATACAACCATACCAAAGTTATACCTCTTATTAACTTTGATAAGGTGCCACATAACATGACAACTAAATTCACAAGGTAAGAAAAACTTTGTATGTTTGACACTCATGAGAAAATAAGATGGCTTCACATGCAAGCAAAGTGTGTTACGCAAGGTGGATATATAGTAGATATTGTAAATGTAGAAGTAGTATAAGGTACATTCAAAGCTATTTTTCCTTGTTCATCTAAGGTCTCTTCTTAGGGAAAATTGTTCCTAATTTCTTCAAGAAAGGACAAGTCAATGAAATATCATGCTCTCAAAGGAAATCACACAATGAAACATGAGTGTTGATGTATGCCGCTATTTTAAAGTAGTTTTTCACATCATTGTTGTGAGAAATTTCTTTAAAATAGAAGATATGAGAGCTTACTTGGGAATCACTATACCAAGTCATATGTTCTCAAATGAAACTATATCATGACTAAGAGGGGGCAATGAACTTAAAAAATCTCAGTATGTCACATGCAACCAAACTTAAGGCATGTCTTCCATATCCCAAGCTTGCTCCTATATACACATGGAAGGCAATCAACTAGCCCAAAAGAGACAATGACAAGTTCCATACAAGGACAAGGTTACCCTAACCCCTTGCCCCCACTTAGTTTAGGACAAGGATGAGCCAAGGTGATTGATGAAAAACATGAAAATCAATATCAATTAGAGGAACTGGATGCATCAACACAAGGAAGAGCACCACAATCCTTAAGATGCTGAAGTCGGTTACTCAAAGCCTTACATTCATTAGTAGAATGACCATGAAATATATGATATGTTAAAAATGAATTCTAGTAGTAAAATTATTTTCATGTTCTTGGATGGAGATATATCAAACAATCTTGGAGGATTCTCAACAAGATACTCTCTTGATCAATAGTAAAAAATATTCCTTTATTTTGTGATAAAGATATCCCTTGCTTAGTACAAGGTGTCATATTTACACAAGACTCTTTAGATTGCAATATTTTGTTCTCTCCTTGAAGGGAGGGTGTAAAATATATCAAATTCAAATCATTAGAGTTTTTTAATGATGAGATTGACATTGGGAAAAGGTTTCTTTTCTTTTGATTTCTTTCAGGAGACAATAACCAAGACCACTAGTGTTTATCAGTTTAAGATGCACTAATGTTAAAGTTGGCTTAGAGGAATATTTTGTAATAGTGTTGATATTAAGTGAAGGCTTGGTTGTTTCTTTTGAGAGACAATAACCAAGACCACTAATCATTCCTTACATATTAGGATTTATAGGGACATAGATACATTGTTCTCTAGCACCACATCCTTTTCCACTATAACCAAGTTGTTTCATAAGTTTATAACCTTTTCCATAAATCTTTATTTATTTATTTTGGAGTTAGTGGTTGTTTATAATCAGCTTCATCAAAGTTTATTGTATAATTTTCTTCTTCTTCTAAAGTGTTTGACGTGGATTCTTTTGAAGGGTCTTTCAAATTTTGTGTTGAAATTACTATTTTTTATTTTCCCTTTTCAGAGTCTTTGTTTATGATCATGTATTTTCCAATTCATGTTGTGAAATATAAGGAACACCAATCATCTTCTAATAGCTTTGTGACTTCCTCAATTTTTTTTCTTTATTTTTCTATTGCATGGGTTATACTTGTGTAGTTGGTATCAATGTTTTCAAAGGATTTTCCTTGCCTTAATCTCAATGTTCAAACAATTATTTGGTTCAAGATCAGCTTCACTTGTATATACTTTATTGTTGTAGACATATTTCATGACATGATGAAGGGTAGAAGGCACCACATGCATCTCATGAATCCATGGCCTTCCTAAGAGGAGGTTGTATGAAATATCATGAGGGATAATGTGAATAAGAGTTTTTAATGTAACTTTGTTAGTTGTAATAGGTAATTTTATCACACCAAGTGGTCATCTTCCCATGTTATCAAATCCACTAATAGATAAAGAGGTAGGTTGAATTTTTTATTTATCCAAAAGGTGTACACTACAAACATTAAGATTGGAGCCATTGTTGACAAGGGTTCACTTTATCCGTATTCTATTATATTGAACTATTATCATGAATGCATCATTTTGTTTTTCCACTTCCAAAGGAGGGAGGTCACTTTGTTAAAAAATAATGTCAGCATTCATTCCTTGAATCATGGCTACAATGTCATTTGTTTGTACATTAGGAGTGATAGGAACTTGTCATAAAGTTCTTTGAATCATGTTATGATAATGAGCGGAGGCTTGAATAAGGTTGCATAATGATATCTTAGTAAGAGTATTATTTAGTTTTTCAACAAGATCATACTCATTTCCACTTTGTGAAGACAAATGAGGAGGACCAAGTAAGATAGGTTGAGGTAATTAGAGAGATGTTGGAGTTGTTTGTCTTGGTTTTGGATTTTTTCTAGTGTTATATGTATGAGAAATGGTGTTATAACTCAAATGTTGTGGAATATTATTGTTACATGGTTTGGGGATGAATATGGGTTTTTTTTGAGTTTGTGGTCATTGTGAGGGTAGGTAAAGAATGAGAGGACTTTTAGGATGTCCCACAGGGTATTTAGGAAGTCCAATAATCAAGGGTGATCTAATAGACACTTGTGCATTCAATACCTCAATGGTTTTAGTTCGATTTCTTTCCAATGAAGGGGATTCTAGTGTCATATTTTGAATATCATCTAAAGAAGTCACATCACTATTGCTTGAAATAAGTGTGTCAATGTTTACATTTTCTTGTACCAAGATGCCTTCCCTAATAGGATAGCTTTTGGGAGAGCTAAAAACTAGATGTTCATGATATTAAAATATTCATTCTTCTAAAATGAATTCATCATAAGTAAGGGAGTCATCATGGTTGAATTTTCTTTCTTATCAATGATGGCCTTCTCTTGTTCAATACTATTTTTCCTAGTGGAAGAGAGGAAACTAAGATTCTCATGAATTTCATCGATTATATTTTCTAGCATCAAGGAATCTTCTTCACAATTAGGAGAGATGCTAGGAGAAGAAAAAATGTGATGTTCATGATTGTCCATAATTGCATTCCTTTTCCCATAATGTCTTCCAAAATAAGATAGGTTGGAGAGGAAAACTAAAGAGCGTTGTCATAGATCTTAAATATTTTATCATCTAACACTAACCTATTGTCTTCACTTACAATATGATTATCATGATTCCTTACAATTGCATCCTCTTTCACTAAAATTTTCTCACAAGTAGGAGGTGAATGTAAACTAGGTAAGATGATGTTTAAAATTGTCTCTATGGTCTCATCCTCTTGTGTTCTAACATCTTCCAATGTAGGAGAGTTTATAAAAGAGGAGCTTTCAAAATCATCATGATTCTTAATGAGTGAATTTTCTAAAACTAAAATACCTTTGTCACATGTGGGAGAGGTATTAGGAGAAGATCAACTATGATTACCATGATTTTCTATGTTGTCATCTTCTATCACATCATTCCCACAAAGAGGATATATATAATGGATTGTGTCAATATTTTCACTCTCTTGCACTAAGAGACTCACATAACTAGGAAATGTATTCAATGAATGAATAACATGCTTATTGAATAATTTTTTCTTTGCAAACTTGGAAAAGAAATATATTTACATTTGTGAAAAGTAATCTATACTAACTCAAAATGGAAAGAGACTTAAAATGCAATGCAATGATCTAGAGTGAAATGTGTAAGTGTAATTTTTTAGATTCCAAACCAGGTAATTTGTTGATTACACTATACAACAATCTAAAAATAAAGTTTTGTAAATGGATTGAAATGAACTGAATTGAGCTAGATCTAATGAAATTAATGTAAGAAAAACTCGGTAAATTAGAATAGTTATCTAATAATAGCAAAAAAAAATATATAGAAATGATGTTTTTAGCACTATAAAAAGGTAGTTGTAGGTTTGATCTAGGACTAAATCACCTAGAGGGGCACATGATTCCCAATTAGGGGATTTGGAGGGTTCAAATAGTGAAAAACACACATCACAAAATTCGTAGAAATATGAGAAAACTGCCTATATATGGACTAAATCGCCCAGAGGAGAAAATGAGACCGAGTTAGGGTTTTTGCATCAAATTTAGAAAATTATGAGTTGATTCTAAGATTTCTAACTTGTATGTTCACTTTACTATTTGTAATTGTAGAATTTTAGTGAAATTGAATGATCTAGGATGAAAAAGCACAACCTATATGCACATTCACTAATGCAAAATTTAGAAGCCCTAAATGCAAATTAACTAATACAAGATCTAATGAAAATTTAATGTAAGCTAGATCTAGGACTTTAATGTACTCCAAATTAGTAATGCAATGGTTTGAAGGTCAAGTTCAGCAAAATGAAATGTAGAAAATAGGTGTTCTATCTTTTTGGAAGATAGAACTCATTCCCTTCAAGTTTCATTCAAGGAAACCCCAGAGATCTCAATCTAAGCATGGAATTAGAGAAAGAGATCTGCAATAGGGTATCCTATGGGTGTGATTAAAGAAAAAATGGAGTTCACTACCAAGCAAATGATTGGAAAGAATAAGATAAAATTATTATGAAAACCTAACTAAATGACCAATGAAATGAAACCAAAAATCAAGACAATAAACAAGGAATGAAAAAAGGGGTACCTGGAAGAAATATATTATTAAAACAAGCTTTGAAACCTTAAAATTCTACTATTTAATGCTCACTAGGACTCATATTCCATCCTAGGAAATTTAGTCCCAAACTAGGGTTTCTGGGTAGAAATTGGAATCTCTTAGTGACTGATATAGATCTTCTGAAAACTAGAAAAAGTGTTGTACTAGAACTCATACACCCAAGGTGGTGATTTACCCCCAATATTAATTTTTGGCTAAAATTTAGGAATCCTTGAGTGGTCTATTGTAGCTTCTTTCCTACAAAATATTTGAGTTAGAAACCATGAATTCTTACCTGTAGGTCACTTTCCCTAATCTTGTGATTAAGGAGACAACTTTGATAACTTTCTTTAATCTTGCAACTTAGTCTTTAAATATCCTTCAAGCTCCAAAACACCTAGATCTACAATCACACATGTAGAGAGAGAGAGAGAGAAAGACCTATTCATATTTATGGAATAGGGTTTTTCCTTGGTCAAACCCCATTTAGGTAAATAAACCTTATGATGAAACAATGAAACATGAACATGAAACATGGAACATAAACAATGGTACCTTGAATGATGTCTTGAAATGTAAATCAGCAATCTACATGAAGTACCCATGTAGAATGTAAATATCGATCTTGAGTTTGATATGAAACAATACTTAACTTGGATCTTGGATGCTACATCACAACAATAGCTCAACAACATGCTTGATTCTTTATGCCTATGACATGATGATGGATATTGAATTGGTGCAAGAATATTCTTCAAATCTAACTTTTAATGGTCTTGAAATGATCTTGAATGTCCTTGAATTCTCTTATGAACTCTTGTGAGAGTGATCTCGATTTATTATGAGGTTCTAGGATGAAATTATGTCAAATAACCTTGTATTTATACTTATTTATGCCAAATTTCCTTAAATTACAACACTACAAGCCAACATCATATCTAGGAGGGTAAAATACCACCAAGAATTAAATTCAAAATGGGTCCTAATTAGAGTGGGACTCATATTCCCAAGGTGGCATATGAGTCCCAATAGCTCAAAACTGGGATACAAACTCCAAGATAGGTCTTGTTTAATGTGAAATTCAAAATTAGGTCCTAAGACCTAGGTGGGACTCACATGCACAAGGTGTCATATGAGTCCCAAATCATCGGATCTAGAACACATGACCCAAAACATTGAATTATGATTGGTTATTTGATAGCTGTTGGGATTATCCATGGAAGATGCAACTAATAAGGCTTGTGGATGAAAAATAGGAGCAATTAGATACACTTTACAAAACCCTAAATAAGGAACCTTTAAGTCTATTTTATTATTAATTATTCACTCCCACATTCAGTGTGAAAATGGGATACTTTTTCCTACACTACACTAACATTTTACTTGAGGATCCTCAATCTCTAGTGGCTACAATAATTGTTACTCCTTCACAAGTAGTGAAAAAATGTCATTCTAAACCAAGTATTCTTCCGTGAACTTCTAGCATGTATGTCATGGTTCCAACTCCACTATCCTATAAAGGACCATGAGACAATGTTTTAGTAAAGCCTTTTGGGATCAAATTTTTCCCTCTTAAGGATTTTTTTTTTGTGAAAAAACCTCAGAATCCTATGGTTTCACAACCTTTGATTGTCCCCTCTATTTATCCTAAAAATGAAGGAAAGGGACCAATGTTTGAAAATGTCTTAATCTCTCTTTCACAAGCTAAAGCTTGTGCAAAAAGAAAAAAATGTGTAAAAGAAAGAAAAAAAAATGTCAATCTATGGCTCATTAGATTTTTGAAGAGAATAAAACATTTCCTAATGATAAGCCACCCATCCAACCAAATCTCTATGAAATACCTCCCACCCATCCATCCTCATCATTGCTTGACTCCACTCATCCATCCTCAACAAACCATGAAGTTGAGCCTTATTTATCTTAGCCAAAAAAAAGAATACAAATCATAGTTGTTACAAATATGGATGCTAGTGCTCACAATCATGATGATAGTTATAATATGCAACCTATTCCAATAAATTTTGATAGTAAGTCAAAATGTAGGAAAAAACAATTAAAAAAAGATCATAATGAATTATCTATCTCTTATTTTTCAAAATCAAATAATATAGATGGGCTTAGTCATGATGATCCTCTTAATAAGAGTGACTCACCATGTGTTCAACCCAGTACTTCTTGAATCACACTTGTTTTAGTTCCTTTCTTCTATTGTTTTTCCTTCCATTAATGATGAGCAAGATTGGGATGCAGACAATTTTCTATAGATTGACTCACATGTATATTACTCCTTGTGCGTCTTTGTGCGTTTGGTTGCACTTAATATGATCTCCCATAATGTGATACTTGGCATGTATTTTTATTTTATATTTTTCTTTGGATGACCCTTGTCATCCTCGTCGTTTACACAAGGATACAAAGAAAGTGAGCCCATTTTGACTTTCATATATTTTTATCTCTATTTAACTTAATTTTGTGAATGTATTGCCTTTGTTCCTTTTGGGAATGATGAAAAGTGTTGATACATTTAGGTCTTTTCCATGTTGACCCATAAGATTTGTTTTCTTCATGTGTTGTTCTTCCCTTGTGTTCATAGTTCCACATGTGTTTTGAGAATGATGTCAATTCAAATAAAGATCATATTATACAATATTTCTCATATATAATGACCTTAGATTGATGCATTCCCTGATGTTTTATATTTGTATTGTTAATCATGTGACTTTGGTCTTCAATATAACCCCTTGCCATGAGTCAACTTGGTTGGGAACATATAATTTGGCATAGGCTTTCCTATCAAGCTCTCATTTCTTATAGCATATCATTTATTCTAATTTAAATGAAATTCCTCCTAGTTGGTGGTAGCAATTACTTTAAGGTGGGGGAATGTATTCCATTATGTTCTTCACTTTTTTCATATGCTTTGAACTTTGGAAATTGTAGTTTTAGCATATTGATCATAGTTTGTAGTAACCTATTATAATTATTAGGATTATAATTCTTGGTATAGTTGACATGGGAACTCACCTAGTGAATATCAAAATTCACTAGCATGTGTTGTTTCTTATTAAAGATCAGCTAGTGAATAAAATACTTCACTAACCTATCCAAAATTTGACTTTTAAGCATGCAATTCATAAAACTATTGAGTATGGATCCTAGTAATAATTCTATAGATCTTGCTAGTCCATGATTGTCAAATGCCTCGTACATGTTTGTATCATATTTCCATTGTTTTTGCATTGTGTTTGTGTTTTGAATTTTTCATTATGCTAGTTTTGTATCTTCATTTTATAATCTTCATGTTTGTGTTTTCCTTTTCCTTTTGAACCATATATTTTTGGGGTTTCCTATGTGCTTCTCTAGCACTTCTAGGGTTTTCGTCTAAAAGGAGAGAGATAGGGCCCAAAAATGCTAAGGGTTCATTCAAATTATGTAATGTGGAATATTTTCTAGGATAAATGAAGTAAACTAAATGCAATTAAATGATTTAAATGATTGAATATGAATGCAATACGAAGATCTCTGCTCAGTTTGAAAACATGCTATGATATGTAAACAATGAACTAAATAAAGAAATAATGTAGAATAGAAAGAAATAGGATGAAACAGAGTGCACCTAGGTAATATTTGATGATTCTAGAATGTTGTGAATGCTAACTAGAATTACTAAGATTTCATAATGGGACTCATTTTCCCAAGGTGGAAAATTAGTCCAATTATTGGTGAAAAAGTCTTAGAAACTAGTTTCTAACTATTTGGATCCAGAATCTAACAAAATTCATATTATTAGTCCTAGGTGGGACTCATTCACCACTAATAGTGAATCAGTCCTCTCCCAAAAGTCTAAAAAATTAGGAGACAACTTTGCAACCCCGAATCTGGAAATCTCTAATTGTCAGGTTAATGAAGTCAATTTTGTAGGAAATGGATAGAAAGCCTTCTCCAACTTGAAATATGAATGAGTTGAATTGAAACACCTAATTCACTTGTATACCAATCTTCAACATGAAAAATCTTCTTAAATCTACATACCTATTTCTATAAAAAAACATGCAATAGGGGAAAAATGGTTGAAGGTTAGCAAATAGGGGTTTTCCTTGGTCAAACCCCACTTTGGTAATCAAACCCTTAATGAAATAATGAAATGAAAGAAAATGATAAAATAACAACATGCAAATGCTATCAATTTACCAAACCCTTGATAATGCAAATCTGAAGTAATGTCAATGGATGCTTCAAATTGCTTCAATAATGCTTGATAAGGTGTTGTAATATGATTGAATGCTTGAGATGTGTGGATGAATGCTTGAAAGAGTGAGGAGATTGTAGGAGATGTAAAATGAGGTGAAAATTTCCTATTTATACAATCTTGTGCCTTAGTTTACTATTCATACCTCAACAAAAGTCGACATCAAGTGTTTTTGAATAAAAACCTGAAAGGAAATTTTTTTAAAAAAAAATTGGAGCCAAAGGGGACTCATTCACCACCCATGGCAAATGGGTCCCACCTACTACCTGAAAAAGAGTGTCAAGAACTATGTAAATCATTTAATATTGTTTATTAAGCTTACATTCAAAAATACACTTAGTTAAAGCATATGAAGGCATAAAGGGGTCAAATAAGTCATAAGAAAGGGATAAATAGTGAAGTTGTGCCTAGGAAAGTGTGAAATCTTGTTACAAGACTTTACAACACTTCAAAATAGGACTTGATGATGAGTAAAAAGGTTATTCTTAGGTAAATTGTAATGAGTAGAGTCTAGAAAAGTGTCAAAGTGTCTTACAACACTTCAAAACACCTTCACAAGACATCATATTTGAATTTTATTACCTAAATATGCAAGTTCAAGCTACATTACATCATTAAATCAAATAAAAATGGACATAAATCAAACACCATGAAACAAGATCTAAAATTTTATGAAAATGACAAGTGGCCATTTTTCTACAACACATTTAGCTCCACTTTAGTGAGAGGATGTACCTACTTCAAACTCACACTGAAGTAGCCATGAAGATCAAGAGAAGGGTTTGAATGCACTTACATTAGCAAGATGGAATAACAGTGATCAAAAGGGATGATCAAGCCTCCATGATGAAGATCCCATGGAAAAATAAGCATAAGAACAAAGTAACACACAAGTGTTGAGAATCATATGAAGCTTCAATCATCTATACAACTAGTTGTGGATTAGATCTAGGCTATAAGAGAATTTATTCTCACTCTGGGGTGATAGAACATATGATGGTCCACTAGGTGAGAAGGCCCAAATGTACTCACTCTGGGACCATAGAACTTTTGACTGTATGTGGAGTGAGATAGCCCAAAGGGTAAGATACATACACTAGTTTGTATGCACTCACAAACACAATGGTGGCTATGGGGAAAATTTATGCCACTAGGTGGGATTCCCACTCAAACATATTAAAGTTATACCTCTTGATAACTTTAACAAGGCACCACAAAGAAAAATGTTGTGAAAAAAAGGAAGGCACCATAGTCATGCAAGTTATGTTATGCAAGGTGGCAAAAGAAAGTAAAATATAAAAATGAAAAATGTAAAAGATGTTCAAAGGAGTCCTATTTAGTTTATGCAAGTTTGATCACTTAGGGAACATTGTGTGTAATTTATCCAAGAGAGGACCAATCAAAGAATACTATATTCACAACTTTAGAAATGCAGTGCATCACATTAGGCCACCAAGAGGAATACAATATGCTAAGATAGATCACACTTATGAAGGGAATCATACCCAATGTCATCCACAAAGTAACAAATGCATCATATGAACAACAAGACTACACTAGGAACCAAGAATGCAAATGAATTAATGGTAATGTATTCCCCCCAATTTAAAGGAATTGCTACACATCATTTTGTGAGAAATTACTTTAAAGTATAGAAGGAAAGAGAATGAAAAAGGAAAACAAGAAATGAGAGCCAACCTGGAAATCCCTATGCCAAGTGATTATTTCCTTTTTGTTTCTACATATTTCTTTTGGTTGAATGCTTAAAGTGGGTTAATGATTAGAATAACAAAGTTAATTTATTGCAAAACACTAATTCACCCCCTCTCAGTGTTGCTTGTTTCCAATAATTGGAATCAAATCTAGTTCCTTGGAAGAAGTCTAACAGTTTGGGGAGATCATAGAAAGTGTTTACAATGGATACAAGTAGTCTTAAACAACAACTTATGGTGGCCTTGGATGATCTTCACTAGTCAAAATTTAAGAACTAGGAATTGCAAGAAAATTTTGAGAGAAAAAAAAATCATTCAATCGTTGAAAGAAAAAATAATGAATCAAGGGAGAAAAGAAATTAATTATGTGATTAACTCAAGCAGAAGAAAAAAATCATGGAAGATGAACAACTTAGTCATGCCTTGAAGGAGAAAACACAATAATATGAAAATTTATCCAAAGAAAATGCTTCCCTGAAGCATGAGATAGAATTTATCATGATGAAGATGACCAAGGAGATTGAAGATAGAAAGAAGAATAAAGAAAAGCTTTCTCAATCCTTGAAAGAAAAATCTAGATAATGCAATTTATTGGACAATGAATTGGAAAAATCTAAAAATCATGAGGAAGTGCTTTAAAAATAGCTTGATGATCTCAGAGTTGAACTTATTGCAGTAAATGAGTACAAGGAGAAATTCAAAGCAAGCTCAGCCAAGCTTGATGAACTGATTAAAGGTTAGAGGACTGATGGTGACAAGTGAGGTCTTGGCTATGAAGAAGGTGAAAGTTCTGGATCTAGACAAAGGAACTCTGGACAAAGGAACTCTACACAAAGGAATTCTGGACAAGGAAGATTCTGACAAGGAAATCAAATAAATGGAGATAGAAGGAATCCGATGAGACATCCAAATGCTTAGAGATTCAATGATTATTGTTTTGCTTGCAATAAATTTGGCCATATCGCTTCCCATTGTAGAAGCAAGATGAATCCAAGTGGACCATCATTCTCAGGTCAGTGCTTTGATTGTAAAAATTTTGTTCATAAGTCCAACAAATGTATAAATTTGATGAACAAATTTCATAGAGATATTAAATGATATGCATGCAATGCAATTGGGAATATTGCTAACCAATGAAAATCAAGGAAAAAATAGTGGAATAGTTTGTCTAAATAGATAAATGTTGTGTTTTAACTGTAGCAAATTTGGCCATATTTCTTGATTTTGTTAGAACAGAAGAGGTTCGGTAAGAAAAAATACAAAGCAGGATGTCAAAGGAAAAGGGAAAGTTACTACAGATGTGATCAAGAGGAAAATATAGAAGAAATGGGTGAAAATAATCCCTCTATTGAAGGAAATATGCCAGCACCAGAATCTACTTCTGGTAATTCCTCTAGGAATTAGTTTTAGGGCTTTGGCCTAGGGGAAGCTATCAGAAAAATTCCTTAACCCCTTGCAGGAAATTGATACTCGAATGTGGACTAGTCCAATAGGTGGATCAATTCTTTCCATATGTTTTTTAACCCAATTGGAGGTAGTATTGTAGATTTTTGGAGATCCATAGAAGAAACGTCTATCTCAGTACATGGAAACAGTGTAATTAGATGAATTAGGGTAAAGGAAATTATTGTGACAAAAAGGGTTAGGTGTGCGGATGATAAAAGAACATTTTTATCCTTCATTTATCACTTTGAATTTTGGAGCAAAGTAGTTTTAAGAGCCTTGGAGTGAACTTTGTTGAATTTTGGAGAGATTCAAAGCATGAAGAAGAATCTATGATCAAACTTTGATCTGATGGAAAGGTATTTATCAAAAATCCTATGAACTTGTGAATTTGCAATCATGTCCACTCATCTAGTAGTTGAAGTCAAGGATAGAAACCATCCTAAATTCAAATTGCATCCCTATAATTCTATTGAGAGTGATCCCCTTGGTGCATTTTCATCTGTGTTGTATGGAGTATTGCATATAGAAGATATTAGGGCTTATATACATACCAATATTGAAGAATTAGGAAGTTCTCAAATGATGGATTTGTATTCCTATCATATTATTGGAGAGAATTTTATTGTAAATCCAAAATTTAAAACCCTAGAAGAGAAGAAGTTCATGTAGTTTGTGAAATTTCTAATATTTGAGGAAAGTGAATGGGTTAGATACATTTAGAGCCATGTTCATGCCAAATTCATATGGCTAAATATACCCTTCAAGATCACAAAAGAGGCTATATGTGTAGTCATAGGTTTGAATTCCATCGATAGATTTCCAGTCTTAAAATCCATGAAGAATGAGAAGGTTACAGAGGCAATAGGTGCATAATGGGATAGAAGGGAAATGAGAATATAAGATATTGTTGAAGTGGATGTAAAATATACATCAATGGGAATTGGATATAGGATATACCATTCTAGCTGAGATAACTCTATATCTAGTATAATCATCTATGTAGCTTATGAAATGGTAAAGAAAAATGCAGAATATGACTTGTGCAAGTTGCTCAGAAGTCAGCTGATGGAGAATCTAAGTAAAATAAAGAAAGATAAGAATAATACTTTCAAATATGGTAATTTCCTATTGTGTTTATTTTTCTATTTCATGGATGAGGTTTTGGGTGTTGGAAAACTACATTGGAAAAATGATGTGCCTATATTTGTTCAGATAAGGAACATGCCATTTGGAATTGGTGATTGTCAGGTTAGGAATACTACCCTTTGGGGGTACTTCAAAAATTTCTAGAATATGATGCATGCCAGGGAAATAATTCTCACTTCAATTGTGGAACAATACAAAGATACTATCTACTTCATGGTGGATAATGATCAATGTCATATGGAAGTTACTAATATGGATCCTACTTATGGAATATGAAGTAGAGGAGAACATCTTGAAGATGTATGCAAAAAACTTGTTGATTTCACCTTTGGATCAAGGAGAAGATAGGTTTGGAAATTATGCAGAGAAAAGTATGCAGGTTCATGAGGAATTGAAAAAATCGGTGATAGTCAAGAGAGTAAGAAAAGAGGTAGAAGGTTTTGCAGAAAGTATGGGCTTACCTGTAGAAGCTTTGAGAGAAGCAAGAAGGAGGATATATTGGTTATAAGTAACAAAAGTGAAAGCAAAAATAGAGTCTGCTAGTCTGAGAGCATCCTCTCCTTGCACTAGATCTACAAGTAGTTCCCCTCCAGCCAAGCCAGCTCAAGACAAGCCTTCCCATAAAAGGAAGAAGAATAAAAGCACAAGAACATGTGAAGTTGTTTCAAAAGATGAGGAAAGAAAATCAAAAGAATTTTGAGAGAAATGAAGGCTACTAGAACTTAGGTTGTAAAGTTAACTAAGAGAAAATATTCCAATAAAGAAGAAGAAGAAAAGAAAAGATAAAAGGTTGACAAACTTGGTATGTTAGTTGAGGAAGTTGAGAATTCAATTATCAAGGATTGAAATCTAAAGGCCCTCTGTGAATTGTACAAAACTTTTGATGAATCCGGCCAAAGAGTTCTTGAAGAAGCCACAATAAAGCATATGAACATTTTCAATAAAGTTCTTGTTGAGATTATGTCTAGCTTACCAAAGAGTATGTATAATATTTTGAAGTCAAGAAGATTAAGTGCTAGAACAAAAGAAGAGAACCTAAGGAAGGGTGTTCTTGCATATTTATGTCCAGAAATGTCAATTGAGGAGATGAATTCACTCCTTGGAATAGTTAAAAGGAATTTTAGAGAAAGAAAAGTGTGAATAAACTCATGATTGGTGAAACAAATATTTTTGTTGGTGAAACCAAGGAGATTCTGGAAGATTTTCCATCAAAGAATAAGATTAATGTTGAGGAAATGAATACTAAAAATGTTCTAGAAAATGAGGAATTGAATGTAGATGCTGAGAATTTTCAAATTCCTCCTAATGTGGAAAACATGGTGACACCTATGGAAATTGAAGTTCCTAAGGTGGTATTAGCTAAGGAGGAGGTGCAAAATGAAGAGGTTGAAGCACCCAAAGACAATCTGGAAATAATCTTTGAAGAATCCAATGTTGAGGAGGAAAAAGTTCAAGTTAAGGAAATCAGAGTGAAGGCAAGAGACACTGTCGAGGTACTAAAGAAATCTATGATGGGGAAATAGGAAGATTTCAATCCTAAATTAGATGAAATATCAATCAATCTATCCACCTTTTCCCCAATTCAGATGATGAAGTTTGCATCAATTACTCAAGCTAAGGCCAGTGAGAATATTTTGAAGTCTCACATAGAGGATAGTGAATTATTAAGCCTTGCATCTAGAGTTCTATAGAAATTAATGCCTACTCATGTCATGGATCTATTTGGTTCCTCTTCTAGTCAGCTAAAGAAGCTCATAAATGTGGTAAGTTAGCTAAAGAAGCTCATAAATGCGGTAAGTACTCAATTCAAGTCTCTTGAAAAATCTACTGAGGATAAAGTGCAAAAAGAGTTTAATGGTAACAGACTTAGTTGGTTGAAGGAAGTGATTGCAAAGGATAAGAATTTGTTAGCAAGTTGCATGAAGAACATTCAGGGTTCTATACCTAAAGTTGGAAAGGCCTCTAAGGAATGTTTTGTTTTGTCCAAGTTTACTGAATGAGAAAAAGGTGAATGATCTTGAAAATCAATTGGCTATCATTTTTGATACTTTTGATCCATTAGTTGGTGATGTTGCTCAGTAGGAAATTCAAGTAACATCTCTACTCAAGTGACAAAATAAGATGCTTGAAGAGTGAAAATGATAGGATTTTTGGGAGAGTAAGTGAACTCAGCAGACTATTTTGTTTGAAGATTGAGATTATAGTGAGTGCTTTGAAGGAAGGAAAAGTTGTTGTGGTAGTTAGTGACCTAGTGAACCTAGAATCTATAAAAGATAAATATTACTTAATGTGTGGTCACTAACAATTTTGGAGAGTCTCAGAAACATTTGCAATGACAATTTAAGAGTGTTGAAGCAAGATTTTCTAGATATTTTCAAACTTTTGTAAGTTACAAGTTCATTGCTATACAATTTTGGAATTTTTTTTTTATTTCCCTAGTTCTTTCCATTGACATCAAAGGGGGAGAAGTGTACAATGAAAAATGTGTATTTATGTTAGGGTAATTTGGTTTTTTGAGCCAAGATTGAAGATTTTTTTGAATTTTAGAAGTGGCAGTGTACTTCATGTTGGTTTTGATCTAACACTTAGTTATTTTTACTAAGTGTTTCCATCAATTGAAAACGGGGAGATTGTTGGCAAGAGACACTGCAATTATGCTTTGGTGTTGTCATTGATGGAAAGCTTAGTTAGTAATTGGATCCGCTTGACATCATTTTCTTATATTGACAGACAAATTGAGGATAGTCAAGAAGAACAAAGCATCCAATAGTTTGGTGATCATCAATTCACTTGCATATTTCTAGTTGTTATTTTGAGTTGTGGATCTCATGAAAGGTTCATCAGTATATTTCTTGTGTTATCCAAAAATATTAGTGCATCGTACCAAGTCATGTGTAAGTTTGGTGATCTCATTGATACTATTTTGTTTATTAATATTTTGGGGTCAACTCAGTTGTTATAATGTGTTACGGGTATTCAAGGAATGCTTATTCAAATATTTTCTATTTGCTCATCTTGATTTTGGTATGAGCTAAGTTGTGGCTAACTGTTGTGTATGCGCATTAGATAATTCCTAAGATTTGAGCCAACAGTTGCTAATATTTTTAAGTTTTATTGAAGTTGACTTGTTGCAATCAAATTATTAGTCACAGATATATATGTATGATCTATTATATCATTTTGGTATGTGTCAAAGCAAGAGTAGAGTAGAAGTTCAATATCATTCAGAAGGACAAAAGATTGACAATTGAGCCTAACTAGAACTATAATCAAGCATTTGTATATGCTATTATTTTAGTTCATTCTCTTGGATCTAATCCAAATCTCTGTAAGGTAGTGTTCCTTCCTATTTTGAGCAATGAGCTCTAGGCAGTGTGCCTAAATACAAGTGCATTCCCATTTTGTAAACTTTTTTTTGAGTATATTCAGATTATATATTGGATTGCCCATCCACCATGGTTTTTCCCCTAATAGGGTTTCCACATAAAAATACTTTTGCTATGATGTTGTGGTTATTTTCTTTCTATTTTTTCATATTTATTTTGGTTGAATGCTTAAAGTGGGTTAATGATTAGAATAACAAAGTTTTTGCAGAACACTGATTCACCCCCCTCTCAGTGTTGCTTGTTTCCAACAATATTGTCAGTGCTTAATGCACTATTGTCTATGCTAGAAGTAGGATCTCTTGAGATCCCAAGGTCCACAATGAAAGTGATATCATGGGAAGTGATGAGTCTAGAACTTATTCTCACAAAAGTATTATCAATAGGGAACCAAACACTCATACAAATACTACAAAGGAGGGGGTGAAATCAAATGCAAGGTAATATAAGATGTCTAAATGTAAATAATAGAAATGCTGCTAATTTTAATAGAGAACTAACTATAGAAAATAGAAATGTAGGAAAATTCCAGTAAAATGCTAGAAATGTTGTTTAAAAAGTGTAGAGGGACTGATTCGCCTAGGGTGGCGAATGAGTCCTTATATGCAATTTTTTTGTGTTTTTCAAAAAATTTAAGATGATTTTAATGCTCTACAAAATGAAATCAAGGATATAGAATACATATTTTCAATTTTTTCAATAAGATGCACTCCAAAAATGAAATCTAAGTGAAGTTTTCACTAATGCAATATGAAAAGTCCTAGAATACAAAAAATAAACAATGTGCTAATTGAATGTTGATGAAAATGTAGACTAAGATGCAATATGTAAATGAAATTAGAAATGCAAATTTTTCAAAATGTAGGTTCACCAAAATGAACCATAGATTTTTGAGGTTTCCTATGTGCTTCTCTAGCTTTTCTAGGGTTTTTCACCTAAAAGGAGAGATATAGGGCCCAAAAATGCTAAGGGTTCATTCAAATTATGTAATGTGGAATATTTTATAAGATAAATGAAGTAAACTAAATTTAATTAAATGATTTAAATGACTGAATATGAACTCGTGCAAGACTAAGATCTATGCTATCATTGAAAACACACTATGATATGCAAACAATGAAGTAAATGAATAAATAATGTAGAACAGAAAGAAATGTGATGAAACAAAGTGCACTTGGGAAAGACTTCATGATTCTAGAATGTTATGAATGCTAACTGGAATTACTAAAATTTCACAATGGGACTCATTTTCCTAGGGTGGTGAATTAGTCCTGCTACTAGTGAAAAAGTGTCAAAAACTAGTTTCTAACTGTCTAGATCTAGAATCTGACAAAATTTATATTTTTAGTCCTAAGGTGGGACTCACTCACCACTGGTGGTGAGTCATTCCTCTTCCAAAATTATGAAAAATCAAGAGACAACTTTGCAACACAAGATTTGGAAATCTCTAATTGTCGAGTTGTTGAAGTCAAATCTATAGGAAATGGACAGAAAACCTTCTCCAAGCTTGAAATATGAATGAGTTGACTTGAAACACATAGTTGACTTGTAGACCAATCTTTAACAACAAAAATCTTGTTAAATCTACATATTTGGGTTTGCAAACACACTTGCAATAGGAGAAAAATGGTTGAGAGTTACTAAATAGGGATTTTCCTTAGTCAAACCCCACTTTGGTAATCAAACCCTTAATGAAATAGTGAAATTCAAGAAAATGATAAACTAACAACATGCAAATGCTAACAACTTACTAAACCCTTGATAATGCAAATCTAAAGTAATGTCAATGAATGCTTCAAAGTGCTTGAATAATGCTTGATAAGATGTTGTAAGATGCTTGAATGCTTGAGATGTGTGGATAGATGCTTGAATGAGTGAGAATATTGTAGGAGATGTAAAATGAGGTGAAAATTTCCTATTTATACAATCTTGTACCTTACTTTATTGTTCATACCTTATCACAAGCCGACATCAAGTTTTTTTGAATAAAAACCTGAAAGGAAGTTTTTAAAAAAATGAATTTGGAGCCAAGGGAGACTCATTCGCCACCCATGGTGAATGGGTCCCAAATAGGACCTGAAAAAGAGTGTCAAGAATTATGTTTCATTTAATGTTGTTTATCAGGCTTACATTCAAAAATACACTTAATTAAAGCATATGAGAGCATAAAGGGGTCAAGTAAGTCATAAGAAAGGGATAAATAGTGAAGTTGTGCCTAGGAAAGTGTGAAATCTTGTTACAAGACTTTACAACACTTCAAAATAGGACCTGATGATGAGTAAAAAGGTAATTTTTAGGTAAATTGTAATGAATAAAGTCTAGAAAAGTTTAGAAATGTCTTACAACACTTCACAACACTTTCACAAGACATCAATATTTGAATTTTAGTACCTAAATAAGCATGTTCAAGCCATGTTACATCATAAAATTAGAGAAAAATAGATCAAACACCATGAAACAAGACCTAAAAGGCCATGAAAATGACAAGGGGCCATTTTTCTAAAGCACATCTTTACATTGTTGTGTCATAGGATCTTGAGCCTAGGGGCTAGCACATCCCCTAGATTTGATGGTCTTTTATATCTTCAATGTTCAGATAAGAAAACCCCTTCTTTGTTATCCTTACTTTAGTATGAGCATGAGAATAATTTCATAATCTCACTAAAGTAGGGGCTAAATGTAGCGTCATAACTTTTCACCCTTGATAATTCCACAATAGGTTTATCTCCTCCCTTTTGTTCTTGTATTTTGATAATTACCTTCACAAGAAAATGGATTAATGGATAGCTACAATTCTTTTTCACCATTTAAAATACTAAGGAAAAAACTAGAAATTTTGGAGTGACAATTGAGCATCCTAGAAAGTAGTCAAGAGAAGAAAGAGCAGATTTTACAACACTTATTATTAGTCAAGATTCATGTTTGCAATGCATAAAGTTCATACAGGATTTTATGCATGTTTTATGTTCATTTTTTTTATTACTATCACTTGAAGGACTTGCATTCAAGAAACCAATTCTCCTTGTATAAGATGAGTACAACAAATTTAATCCAATTAAGGAAAGGAAATTTGAGTGGTAAGTTGCAATAATTTTCAGTTTATCATTCCCTTCTATGCATTTTTCCTCTATCCAACCAAGGGTAAGCACTTTTAACATAATCATATCCATTTTGGAGGCGGGAACACCAAAATGGGGTTTCGCTTAGGAAAGGCCTTGTATGATACAACCCTTTCTCTCCTCTCTTGAATACATGTGACGAATCTAAAGTGAATTTTGGAAGGGATTGAAGACCAAATTGTAAGATTAGGAATTCAAGCCTTTTATGTAAAATTTTTAGGGAAAGTGGAATAAATCATCAACAAAAAAAAAAAAATTATGTTGATTTGAGAAGGGAAGAACCTGCAAACAATAGCTATCTAAGACCTAATTTCTAATTCTAAAGATATTCATTTCCAATTCTAGGGTGCTAGCAACCCTATCCATCTAGTTTTAGCTCAGATTTATATGTCAGGTTCCTTTATCTCTAGAATTTGTTGTTCTATGATCCTTTTTTGTATTATATTCTATACTTTTTTGAAATCATAATAGTTTTCTATAGTTGCATAGTTAACCTAGGTACACATTTGCATCATCAAATTAATTAAATTTTTAATCAATCAATCAATCCCTTTAAATTAGAACCAAAACCCTAATCCACCTTTCTAACTCTTCCATAGATGTTAGTAGCAAAGTAGGTGTTTGCGATCATTTTTTTTCCTTTAATTTTGATTCAGGGGAAAGTGTGATTTAGACCTTAGATCCCTTTTTCCCATACAATAATAAGAATAACATATAGAACTATTTTTTTATTACCCATAACTAGGATTATAACAATAGTTAACTCTAAAGATCTAACTTAAAGTCATTTGTTTGTCAATTGTAGTTTCATCTTTTTGATGATGATAAAGATATAAAATTTTAATAAAATGTCATCTTTCACTTAGTGATATTTGTTTCCATACCCAATTTTTATTTTTAAATGACATTTATTTTACTTAAATAATCATATTTATTATTGAATTCAATGTCAGTGTATACCTTAACTATTGCAGATCTATATATTTTTAAGGATATTTATATCAATTTAGGTCTTATAGTTTGGATTAATATAGTTTAGTTTTGACTTGATTTAATAAGATTTTATTAATATCAAGATTTAGTAAAATCACATTAACATTAGGGTTTTTGGGATAATATTGTATTACTAGGATGTGTATTATCTTATTTTATTAAATCTATGTTTGTAGAAAATATAATGAAATTCATGATGAATGATCTACTTTATCTAGTTTTACATATTGAGGATTAAAGTTCTAGAATTTCATACTACTATTTACTATATTATGAAGTTAGATTTAATTATCTACTATCTATTTCTAAATTGATTGCACCATTGTTAAGTGGAGAACATGAGAATCCTCATTGCAAATAAATGTTCTTGAAATTTGACTTATACAACATTAATTTCAGTCATTTCAATCATAATAATATTTTTAAGAACAAGAATAAAAATTTAAAATATTTTAGAAGTTTAAACAATTACAATAGATCTAATTTAAAGAAAAAATAATATTTCAAACTCAATCAATAATCAATCGATTTTCAATTGCTATAATTTTTTATTATTATAAAGATAAATAAATACTTTAATAATAATATTTCTAAAACTTTAAAAAATCATGATAAATTTAATTGAAAAGTATTAAGAAATTATGAGGAAGGAAACGAATATTTCAACTTAATTACTAATGCATTCTTTATGGAACTAAAAAATGGCTAAGATGACTACTACGAACGCTTGTACTTCTAGTGTTCACCTCTTTATCTCCTACTATCAAAAGGAAAATTGATGTCAATAACATTCGTCTAGTCTACGGAAGTATCCAGATTCATTCCAAAATTCATTAAAGAAATAGAGCTATCAATAATACCTGATGTGGTTTCGAACGTTTTATTTTTCACATGACTCTCTCTGCCCCTTTGACATCAATGGAAAAGAACAAAAAATTTGATCACTCCCTCCTAGGAGTGCACCCACATCTCATACTGAAACAATGAAGAATTTGTAGATCTACTAGACTAATGCACCTCCATGTGCACCTAGTTTGAAGGAGGGGCCATGACCCCCAAATTTTCCCTCAGATACTCAAAAGTATCCTTTGGAAGAGCCTTAGTAAATATGTAAGCAAGTTGATCCTTTGTAGGAACATATTCTAGCCTGACTTGATTCCCCAATACCTTTTCTCTCAAGAAATGATATCTAATAGATATATGATTTGTCCTTGAATGCATTACTAGATTCTTTGAAATGTTTATTGCACTTGTTTTATCATAGAAGATAGGGATATGCTCATTACACATCACTCCAATGTCCTTCAATGCTTGCTTCATCCACAAAACCTATGTACAACAAGATGTTGTTGCAATATACTTAACCTTTGTCATAGATAAAGAAATTGAATCATGTTTCTTTCTTAGCCATGAAACCAATCTTCCTCCAAGAAAGAATGCACCACCATTTTTACTCTTTTGGTCATCTACACAACTAGCCCAATCAGCATCAGTGTAAGCACTCAAAGTAAAATTAGTATCCTTAGGATACCATAGGACATAGTCTGAAGTGCCTTTTAGATATCTAAATATCATCTTCATAATTGTAACATGTGTTTCTTTAGGTTATGCTTGAAACTTGGCAACTAAACATACTACATGCATGATATCCATTCTAGTAGTAGTAAGATATAACAATCCACCAATCATAGAAATATACATACTCTGATCAACTTTAGGAGAATCATCATCCTTACTCAGTTTACATCCAATCAACATAGGGGTACAGACTGGTTTGGAATAATCCATTCCAAACTTTTTTCAGCAACTCTTTATCATACTTTGATTGTGAATTGAATATTCCCTTATCAGTTTGATTCACTTGAAGTACAAGAAAGAAATTCATCTCACCAATCATAGACATCTCAAAATCCTGTTGCATCTCCTTTACAAATCTTTTGCACATGCCCTCATTTCCTCTGAAGATAATATCATCAACATACACAACCACTATCAACATTTTTTTATCCTCCACTTTGAAATAGAGGTTACTATCTATGGAGCCTTTGTTGAACCTTTGTTGTGTCAAATATCTATCCAACCTTGCATACCATGCTATAGGAGCCTATTTAAGTCCATATAATTACCTTTTCAACTTATAGACCATGTTTGGTTTATCTGTTAACTAAAATCCCTCCAGTTGTTCCACATACACCTCTTCTTTCAATTCTCCATTTAGGAATGTAGACTTAACATCTATTTGATAAGCCTTGAAATATTTGTGAGTATAAAATTCCAAAAGCATTTGAATATCCTCTATTCTTGTCATCAGGGAAAATTTCTCCTCAAAGTCTATTCTTTCAATCTATGAATAACCTTTGCATACCAGTCTTGCTTTGTTTCTTACTACTTCACCATTCTCATTCAGCTTATTCCTGAACACCCACTTTGTACCAATTATGTTCTTGTTTACGAGTCTAGGAACCAATTCCCATGTCTATTTTTTCTCTATCCACTATAATTCTTCTTTCATTGCTCTAACCCAATTCTCATCTTTGCATTCTCACACACTGTCTTAGGTTCTATCTTGGAAAATAAACATAGATTTACCTCAGCTACCACCACTTTGCTTCTTGTTTTGCACCTTCACTTTTTTCTCCAATTATATGTTCTTCTGGATGATTCTTCTGTACATATTTCATAGTCTTAAAAGTAGGTTCTTGAGCTTCTTCTTCTTCTTCTTCAATCTATTCTTCTTCTTCCTTATTCTCTTCTTGTACTTTTTCACAGATAGGTTTATCTAGTTCAACTTCACTAATTTCAACTAGGTTGTGCATATCTTCATCAACTTTTACATTTGCACTTTCAACTATCTTTCTCAATCTTTTATTGAAGCATCTATAAGCTTTGCTATTAGTTGAATATCCAAGGAAAATATAGGCTTCATCACATCTTGTATCAAACTTTCCAAGGTTATCATCATCTCTTTTAATATAACATTTTCTTCCAAACACCTTACAGTACTTAATAGTAGGTATCTTTCCAATCCACAATTCATAAGGGGTCTTTGTGTTGTTACCTATAATTTAAAATTTGTTAAGAGTATAAACAACAATGTGCATTGCTTTTCTTCACCATACATTAGGTACACTTTCCTCTTTCATCATAGTCCTTGCAACATCTTGAACATTCTAGTTCTTCCTCTCAACAACTCCATTCTACTGAGCCAAAAAAATGTCTCTTTATACAATGCTCTTCACAAAATGTATTAAACTCAATGGAGGTAAATTCTCCACCTCTGTCAAACCTTAAACATTTTATTTTCAGGTTCACTTCATTCTCTAGCATATCCTTGAACACTTTGAACCTATCTAGAGCTTGATATTTCTCCCTAAGAAAGGCAACCCATGTCATTCTAGAATAATCATCAATAAGAAGCATGAAATACCTATCACCATTAAGGCTTCCTATTCTTATGGGACCAAATAGGTTTGTATGAACCAACTCTAGAATTCCAGTAGGAGATTGTTGTTTTCCTTTAAAGTTGCATCTTGTTTTTTTCCCAATTGACAAATTCTGCAAATAGTATTGGTGGGCTTTGTGATTTTAGGTAGATCTCTAACAACTTCTCTTGAACTAATCCTAATCAAATTGTCAAGTATTACATGTCCCATCCTCCAGTGCCATAGCCAACTCTCATTAAATTGAGACACAAAACACTAACCATCAACACCCTTAAGTTGATAAATGTTTCCATATGTTCTTCTTCCTCCAACTACCACAATTCTGGACCCTTTTCTAACCTCACATGTATTATCCTAAAAGAAAAGCTTAAATCCTTTTCTACACATTTGTACAACACTAAAGAGATTATACCTTAAGCCCTTAACACAATAGAGATCATCAGTATTATGTTTTCCATCAAAACTAATTGTTCCTTTTGCAACAATCTTTGCACCAGAACCATCTCCAAACTTGAGTAATCCTCCATCATACTTTTCAAGTTTAGTAAACTTACTTTTGTCTTTGACTAGTCATATGGTTTGAACAGCCATTGTGAATTACCCAATAATCTTCATTTTGTATAGCATGAAAGGTAGTAACTAAAGTACCTTCCCTCTCTTCCTCCTTGATCTCCAGACCACTTTCCCTTACACATTTTCCATGGTTAGTAGACACTTATTTATTATCCAAAGCTAGAAATGAGAATTCATCTTTATCATCCTCAAAATCAAACTCATCATCAGGAATTCTAGCATCTTCTCTATACATAATACAATTTCTTGAACTTTTTATCCCTTTTGTCTTTAGTATCTCTGTTCTTTTTGTGTACATATCTATTTGGACATCTTGAAGCATAGTGATTGATATTCCCACAACTAAAACATTTAAAAGATAACATACCTTTGTACTTGCCATTACCTTTCTGTAATTTCCTTGTAAAGTTTTGCTTTAACTCCTTTCAACCTTCACTATCTGGGTCATCTTCTTTCTTAGTGGATTTGAAGGTTGTTTCTATTTTCTCCTTTTCTTTTCTAAATTTCCTCATTTCAAATGTGGTCAAGGTGCCAAATAGTTGTTCTTTAGTGAATTTCTTTGGATTATGCACTTCCTCAATAGTCGAGGCCTTATCATTGTAACTCTCTGATAGGGTCATCAAAATCTTCTCTATTACATCTTCATCTATCAGAGTAATACCTTGATTTTTGACTTCATTTGTTACACTATCAACCCTCTAAAAGTATCTTGCAATGTCTTCACCTTCTTCCATCTTCAAGTTCTAATATCTATGCTTTGTTGTTAACTTCTTTGATAATTTGACTCTATCATTTCCTTCATAGATATCTTTCAACTTTTCCCACACTTCATAAGCAGTGCCTAATGAAATAAATTTTGTCCACTAATTCTTAGATAAAGCACTCTACATTGCATACCTTGCTTTTTCATTTTCCTCATAGGTAGAAATCTCATCTGCAAAAGAAGGATCACTTGCCAGCTCAACATATTTTGTCTCAACAACTTTCCAAGTCTTGTAACCAAGAGAGATCAGGTAACCTCTCATTTAAACTCTCTAGTCACTGTAGTCAAATCCATCAAACACAGGGATTGACAATTTGAGTACCATTAGATCTACCTCAAGTGGTTAAGCTCTTCCCCGAGGAACTAAAGCTCTGATACCAACTGTTGAAATGTACAAGACAACTGAGACGGGGGTGAATCAGTTGTCACCAATCACATCCATAAATCTCAAGCAATTATTAACTCTGCATCCACTTTAATCTATTATTAAGCATGAGCATGAAGTGAAAATAACATAAAGCAATATCAACACAAGAAACACAAGATTTGCGTGGAAAACCAAATAAGGGAAAAACCACAGTGAGGATTAACTCATAATATAAGAGTAATTATAAAACCAATTACAAGAGGCTCACAGGAAAATGGCTCAATTCCCAAGATAGGACTCACTGTCCAGATCAAAGGCTCACAGCTTGTAGATAGGACTCACTATCTAGAAGGGAGGCTCACTGCCTATAGATAAAGAAAGATAATAGAAAAACCACCACAACAACTTGCACACATCTGCAACCTTGATCAGAGAATTCTACACACCATTAGCTCACTGCTTTCATGAGTCAAACACATTAAAGTATTGTTGCCTTTAATTCTCTTTCACACACTCTTTCTTCTCACACTTGTGGCTTCATTTTTGCATCCAATCCTCAACATATTGACTTGTATTTATACCATTGTAAGTGGTAGAATGGGGAAAAAAATCTAAATATGCATCTACACTTCTAAATAGGACATTGCATCTAAGATTCAAGAAATTAAACTAATTTAAACTAGAATTCTTCAGAAATTTATCCTATTGCTCTCTAACTCTAAAGATTTCTTTAATCTACTTTGCTCTCAGATTTTAGAAGCTAATTAAACTATTGAAATGACACTTAGAGAATGAGAAATGAACTAATTCTATTCCTATGTGATTAAATATGCAAATTCTATTATAATGGCAGCCATGACTTCAAATGCTAGATGCTTGATTGCTGCTTGATGGATGTTGGATGAATGCTTGAATGCTTGATTACTTGGATGCTTGGATGCTTTGGAAACCTACAGAGTAAGATTGCATAAGTTGGGATCCATTTCCTGTAGCCCAAGAGCTGTATTTATAGCTTTCACGGTAGCACAATTGTACAGGGATACGAGATAAGGGGCTGTGATCCAATCTGGAGAATTGAAGGGCATGGGATGAGAAGATGGAGCTGATCATGGAGGATGGTTTCTCCCCATGAAAACACCAGGTAAGATGAGAGGGAGGATTGGAGGAAGGAGATTGAGAGGACTTCTTGCAGGTTTGTCCCCGAAGCTCTTCCTGTGAATAAGAGTGCAATTAATTAAATTTTTGAAAATTTAATTTTATTGGTGAGTGAATAGTGTAAATGATTTATGCATAAATTAAATAGTTTTAGTTTATTTAATTTTACCAAAAGAAGAATAAATAATTTAATAAATCAAACTATAGGATTTGTTTATTAAATTAAAATATTTGGAAAGTGATAATTAAATAAAAGATTTTTAGAATATCTTTATTTAATTAAGAAGAAATGTGATGAGGTAATTAAATAACACAAATTATTGAAGCTGTGTATTTAATTTTAAGATAAAATTAATAGATAAAGTATAAAAGAAATATTAATGATAATAATTAAATAAAACAAAGTTTTTAATTTCGTTTATTTAATTAGGAGAGAAATAGAAGAATTAATAATGAACTTAATATAAATAAATATTTCTATTTATTTATTAAGTAGATGAATTTAAGATAAATTAATCAAATAAGTCGTATTTAATTAATTAGATTCTCCAGACCCTTTTTAGGTGTCTACATTTTGCCCCTCTTTGAAGTGATGTGTTTACGCATTGCTTCAAAGAATAATTTTGCCCCAGCTACCAGTATTGACGAAAAGTTTTCAATATGCCCTAGACTTGCCTCAAAAAATGAATTTCGAAATGATAGCGATATATGCCCCCTCAGGAGATAAATTGATGAATTTTGAATTTTTTTTTATGATTTTTGTATTTTTATGATGATTTGATGATGAATTGGTGAAGAAACAATTTATCTCTCAACAAAATTGTCAAAAATGTCCCTATGATAGATAAGAATTAATTCCTAAGAAGGAAAAATAAATAAATCCTATAAAAACCCCCCAAAAATAACCTATAAATGCTCAAAAGGTCATTTTCAAAAGTCATTTATGCATTTGACTTTGACAATCTTGTGATAGTGACCCTCAGAGTGCTAGAGCTTCACAATGCCGATCCCTTACCACACCCACCGACTCGAGCATGTGCGCCGTCACCAGCGTTCGGCCGACTATGGACCTCCGGTATGTACCCCAAATCCTTCTCGTAATTTGTGCCCATATTTTTTATGTGTTTTTGCACATTTTTAGTGTTTTAGCGTGCGGTGGACGCAATTTAGCGCATTCGTGATCTGTTATAGCGCGCCAATCAAGTTTTGTAGCGCATCCGGTCAGTTTTGTAGTGCATCAAAAGTTTTAGCACATCAGGTCAATTGTATAGCGCGTCAGTAGGATTTTATAGCGCGCCAGTCTTTTTAGCGCGTTAGGTTGATTTTGTAGCGCGTGGAGGTATAAATTGATGAAAAATTATGCACTTTTCTTTTTTATCGATTTGTTGTTGATTCCATTTATTTTAGTTTGATTTTGACTAAAATTTATGGTAAACGATCTCATGATGAGCAATA
This sequence comes from Sequoia sempervirens, assembly GCA_007258455.2. Lineage (NCBI taxonomy): Eukaryota > Viridiplantae > Streptophyta > Pinopsida > Cupressales > Cupressaceae > Sequoia > Sequoia sempervirens. Next base: position 462,931,694 of record VDFB02000015.1, on the reverse strand, counting down.
TCTATTGATTGATAATAATTACCCTAATGATAGGTGAGGAATAATTAAACTTTCCGTAGGAATGAACCCAAATGATAGATGAGGGTTCCTTGATAAATTAATAGTTCGATAGGTAAAGCACAATTTTGGAAAATTTGATGACCTTCCGATGTTTGATGTGCTGATTAAAATTTTTTATTTGTATGATAACAGGAGCATTTAGATGTTATCCAAGTGCGAGAGCAGTTCCCTTGGCCATTTGATATGATACCGTGACTTTCACCAAATGAGAGACATCATATTACCGATTGCGGTTTAGCGACTTTACTTGATATGCCCCATATTAGACTTAATAGGGGTCTATTGACAGCCTTAGCGGAGCGGTGGTATAGTGACCACAACACCTTCCACTTACCTACTGGCGAGATGACTGTGACGCCGGAGGATGTATGGCGTATTCTTCGCATTCCTTTTGTCAGAGAGATTGTAGTGCATGATTCAGAGGAGGTTGGTGGGGTAGAGGCTATGCGGAGAGTCTTTTAGGATCCCCACGTTGTGGGAGAGTGGATTCCATGGATAGATATTTATGAGACATATGCTCCACTTCAGTTTTGCCCGGCTTTATTGGTGGATTCCTTTGTCCTAATAAGAGGTCAAAGGGTCTATCTCTTGGATGGGGTCGGGTGTTAGAGGGTCTGGTGGCCCATAGGATGAGATATGGTTGGGGCATGTGTATGCTTGCCCAGTTATATCATGATTTACACTGGATTGTGTACCTTGGTGGCAGCAGTTTATCGGCAGGGGCTACACTTCTTCAGGTATGGGCATGGGAGCATATTGTTGTTACATGTCCCATGCCAGTGTTAGCGAGACCAGCGACGAGGCCTTATGTGTTTCGATATAGAGGCATGCCTACCCAGCATATGATGGGTAAGCTTGATTATTGGAGGTGGATCATTGATGATGTGGAGGTAGTGACTTGGTGTTCCTATTTAGACTGTGATGATTGGGATGATGATGATATTGAGTTGGGGTTCTTGTCTGATTCGATGTATTTGATCGAGAAGATCCCCAGGGTCTTGGAGCGATTCCTGTTTCGTCGTGTGTACAGATAGTATGGGATTGTTCAGTGCATGCCATAGGGTGTAGCACATTATGGATGACGTTGGATAGATGTCAGTGATTGGGGTCCTAGTTTGCCTTACGGGGCACTTGTTGAGGGTTACTGTGCTCTGTAGCCATCAGCCTAGGATATCCGACGGGACATTGTTGAGGCACCTATTACTCCCAAGTACGGAGAGTATTTGACTCTACACCCTCCACATATTACTATTCTGGATGAGCCAATACCAGCACCAGCGGTAGCACCAGCACCAGTATCAGTAGTAGTACTAGCAGGGGGTGTTCAGGTTGGTCAGAGATGGGGGAGAGATGATGACAGTGAGAGCAATGAGGAGAGCAGCGAGGAGAGCAGTGATGATGATGGCGGAGATGGGGGGAGACCGAGCGTAGCGGGTACTTCAAATCCATCTTCCAATGCGCCTCGTAAGAGGCAAGCTGTTGCTTCCTCGTCGGCAGATCGATCAGAGGTCACGGGCTTTAAGGTGTAGGTGCAGACTTTACAGGGACAACTAGCATAGGTGCAGGGATTATTAGCACAGACATAGGCTCAGATGCAGGCATAGCTAGCTATTGCATAGACGCAGATTACCTCTTTGATTGGTGAGAGAGATGAGGCCCTACAGGTAGCAACGATAGTACAGGCTTAGTTGATAGGTATATGAGCACAATTGACTACTACCTAGGCATAGGTCGTAGCCTTGACTGCCGAGCGAGACACTATCAGACAGGCAGCAAAGACCGCACAGGCTACTACAGAGAGACTGCAGAGAGTGGCAGATGGGACATCTATGGCAGATTATATGAGAGAGGCTATGCGAGCAGGTGCTGAGATTGAGTTCTACAGGAGCCGCTATCATGAGTTTTCCCCCCAAAGCAGAGATTCAGTTATGCTTAGTCTCGCTCAGAGAGGACTCATTCGAGGACAGTGAGTAGAGGTGTGACACAGCCTCTCCTGAGGGATTCGAGAGATCCGAGAGATCTTGGGACATCTGGTGGTTGTCCTAATACTGGTGCGAGACCTACTCCTTCTAGTGCGAGTACCACTTGATATCAGTTGTGTACCTTTTGAGAGATATATACAGCCCTTTTTGACATGATGTTATTTTCATTCTTTTCATACTTCATTGTATACTTGACACTTGATGAGATATATATGTGTAGCAGTTTGATTGATCTATGATGTGTTTTACATGATTTATGTGATGGATGCATTGATTTTATGATGTATTCTACATGATTTGATGCGATGGATGCATTTTAATTTTTTATGTTTTATGATGATTTATTGTACTAGCTTGTATGGATGCATTAATTATGATGTGATATGATATTGATGATGTATTTCCTTTCTTAATGAGATGATGAAATGAAAATGAATGATGTACGGATGAAATGTAATGATGTATGATAAATGAGATGTAAATGATGTATGATATATGAGATGTAAATGAATGATGTATGGATGAAATGTAATGATATATGATGAAAATGTAATGATGTATGATGAAAATGTAATGATGTATAAAATGAAATGTAAATGAATGATGTATAAATGAATGATGTATATAAATGAATGATGTATAAAATGAAATGTAAATGAATGATGTATAAATGAATGATGTATGGATGAAAATGAATGATGAAAATGTAATGATGTAACATAACGTGTATATGATGGCACAAAATGAGATGTTTATTGTGAAATTTATGATGAGATGAAGAAATGATTTTATATGCATGTCATTATGAAAATTGTATGTGTCAAGTATACTCAATCTTTAATAAGAAAAGATAACATCATTTGTGAATGAATCTTTGTAACTTGTGCAACTGGTACTTTGTAGATGTATTATTATGAATGCAATCTATGTTAACCATGCAATCCTATTTTATCAATGCAAACCTAAGTGTCATTTCAATAATCTTTTTATTCTGCTTTTTATCATCACTGAGCTTTATTTTTAAAATGTTGAAAGCGAATACAAGCATCAATGATATGAGATAGACCAATGATGACCTGAGTATTTCTTTCATGATATTTGATATTGCAAGTGAACACAAGCATCAAGGTATAAGATAGACCAATGATGACCTGAGCATTTCTTGCGTAAACAGACAAGAATTAATCATTTTCTTAAGTGAATTGGAATGTCATCCATGATACTTGGTAGAGCACTTCCTGCAACAATTCACAAAATAATAATGACTAACTCACAAACAGCAAACAAAGAAAAGGTATCATTCTCCTTCCTTGCTTCTCTAGTTCAATATATCATCGAGTAGCTCCAAAGAAATGATAAGCATATGATAAAAAGAAAAGTATAACAATTCAAATTCCACTTAATGTATTTTCAAATCATTATTCAGATTTGATCATCAGTGTTGAAATGTGTTTGCTGATGTTTGCATGATATTCTCAGACGTTCGACCAACTGATGTAACCTCAAGACCTATCCTAGGGGTCTCGGGGACTGATCAAAGATTATTCTTGCCTACGTTAAATACACAGAGACCATGTAGTTCGACTGACACAAACTCTACTTTCAATTGATGTAGACTCTATTTTTGTGTTTTCAATTTTATGAATGTTTTTGCATGGATTTTTGGATTTTGATTTTCTGATGTTTTTGGATTTTTAATTTTTTGATGTTTTTGGATTTTGATTTTCTAATGTTTTTGGATTTTTTTTTTCAAATATCGTGACCTGGTAAAACATATCCTTGCTATGATATGGATAGTGATAGTGATTATCTCAAATGATAGATGGAAATGATATGGAAGGAAATAATCGTAACAAAACTGTACCTAAATAGATAGAAGAGCTGGTGAAAATCACAAGTAGCGCCTGTTTTCTAGGTTTTCATTACTTGCTTTTATTGTGTCCTCTTTTTTTTTTTGTGTCATCATGACGCCTGTTTGCCAGGTTTTCATCAAGACAACTTTATTGTATGTGCAATAGGTATCCTCATGTGTAGAATCACCTGAGATGAATGCTATTCATGGGTTCCTCCAACACGTCTCCTTCTGGTGCAGACAGCCGGTATGCTCCTGATCCATAGACTGATATGATAACATAAGGTCCTATCCAGTTAGGTTCAAACTTTCCCTTCTTTTCTCTGTCTGCTTGATTTCTATGGTTTTCCCATAGGACCAAGTCTCCAATCTGGAAGACTCTAGGCTTAACCCTCTGATTGTAGTTCCGAGACATTCTTTGTTGATAGGCTATCAAATGATTGACAACTTGTTGTCGTCGTTCATCAAGTAATTCTAATTCTTGAAGTCTAGAGATCCTATAATCTTCATCTGAAATGAGTCCCTTTAGTGAAACTCAAAGGGATGGAATTTCTACCTTGATAGGTAATATTGCTTATGATCCATAAACAAGAGCATATGGTGTAGCTCCTGTTGGTGTCCTGATGCTAGTCCTGTAAGCCCAAAGAGCAGGGTTAAGCTGAATGTGCCAATCATGCCCTACCTCATTTACAGTCTTCTTGAGAATCTTGAGGATTGTTTTGTTTGAAGCTTCAGCCTGTCCATTACCTTGAGGGTAATACAGAGTTGAAAAGCGATGTTGAATGTGGAACTTTTCACACAGCTCTTGGACGTCTTGATTCTTAAAAGGCCTGCCATTATCTGTGATGATTGACTGGGGTATCCCATATCTACAAATGAGATAATTAAGTATGAAAGATGATATTTGCTTCCTAGTGATTGTGGTTAAGGGAACCGCCTCCGGCCATTTTGTAAAATATTCTATTTCTATGATAATAAAATTGTGTCCATTAGATGAAGATGGGTTTATTTTCCCTACCAAGTCCAATCCCCACTGACAGAAAGGCCATGTAGTTGCAAATGGATGGAGCTCCTGTGCTGGTCCATGTATAAGGTTGCCATGAATTTGACATTTTTGGCATCTCTTAACAAATTGGTAAGATTCTTGCTCCATGTGTGGCCAATAATACCCCAAATGAAGGAGTTTTTTGGCTAAAGATAATCCGCTTGAATGTGTACCACAAATTCCTTCATGGACCTCATGTAAAGTAGAAGCAGATTCATTATGTTCTAAACAACATAAAAGAGTACCATCTAGGCCTCGACGGTAAAGGGTGTCAGAAATAATGGTATGTTTGGCGGATTGGCGTATGAAGTTGTGCTTTTGGTTGCGAGAAAGATCTGGCGGTAAGATATTATCTTTTAGATAAGTATAAATGTCTCCATAGATGGAAGATGGAGCACTATCCAAAAGGCTTATGGTTTGGGATTTGGGATTTGCGTATGTAGGGTTTGACACTTGTTCCACAATAAATCGATAACGATCTTACATGTCAGGCATCTGTAAAAGAGATGCTATTGTGGCCATGGCATCTGCTGCTTTGTTCTCTGATCTTGGTATCTGCTCAAATTTGATTTCTATGAAGTATTTTCTTAGATCATCTACCAGTCTCTTGTATAAAATCAGTGTGTCATCCTTAGTCTGGTAATCATTGTTGACCTGATAGATGATTAACTGGGAGTCTCCATACACTTGTAGATCTGTGATTTTCTAGTCAATAGCCACTTTAATTCCAAGGATCAAAGCTTCATATTCTACTACATTGTTAGTGCAACGAAAGGTAAGCCTATAAGATCGTGGAATTGTGTGCCCAACAGGTGTAACAAATAAAATTCCTACCCCTGATCCATGTTGTGTGTAGGATCCATCAAAGTAGAGTTGCCATGGTTGTGTAGTAATGTTGACGATATCCGCATCAGGAAATTCCATGGTCATAGGATGATAGTCTGATAATGGAGCCTCTACTAATTGGTCGGTGATGACTTGTCCTTTGATAGCTCGCCTTTCAACATACTGAATTTTAAACTCACTAAGGAGCATGACCCACTTTGCCAACCTTCATGTTAAAGCTGCTTTGCTCAGTAAATATTTGAGGGGATCAATTTTTGCAATGAGCTTTACAGTGTGAGTGAGCATATAGTGTCGCAATTTTTGTGTTGCAAATACTACTGCTAAGCATGATTTTTCAATGAAGGTGTAGTTTACTTCATGTCCATTGAGTGTCCTACTGATATAGTATATTGCCTATTCCTTTCCTTCTCTGTCCTCTTGTGCTAGCAAGGCTCCCAAAGAGATATCTGTTGTTGTGATGTATAGCAACAATGGCTTGTCTTCACTGGGTGGTACCAAGATTGGTGGCATCATCAAATAATGCTTGATTTGATTGAAAGTACTCTCACACTGTTCATCCCATTTAAAAGAAACATTTTTATGCAAAAGATGGTTGAATGGATGACACCGATCTGCTAGTTGAGAGATCAATCTTCTGATGGACTGTAGTCAGCCTTGTAGAGATCTCAATGTGCTGATATTCTTAGGAGGTGGCATTTCCATAATGGCTTTAAATTTTGCTAGATCTACTTCAATTCCTATTGTAGAAACTATGTATCCAAGGAGTTTTGCTGATGTTACTCCAAAGGCACATTTCTTGGGATTTAATCTAACTTTAAATTTCTTCAATCTGTCAAATATTTTTCCTAGTATCTCAAGGTGTCCTTCTCTGGTGTAAGATTTGGCTAAGATGTCGTCCACATAGTCCTCCATGAAGTTGTGCATCATGTCATGGAAGATTGTTGTCATAGCTCGCTGGTATGTAGCTCCTGCATTCTTTAACCTGAAAGGCATGACGTTCCAGCAAAATGTGCCCCATGGACATGTAAATGCTGTCTTTTCTTGGTCTTCAAGAGCTATTTTGATTTGATTGTATCCTGAAAATCCATCCATGAGTGATAGCATTTGATGGAAAGCTGTGAGATCTACAATCATGTCAATGTTTGGCAAAGGAAAATCATCCTTTGGACATGCCCTATTTAAATCCCTGAAATCAGTACATATTCTAATGGTGTGATCTAGCTTTGAAACAAGTACAATGTTGGATATCCATTCCGCATAATCAATAGACCTAATAAATCCAGCATCTAGTAGTTTCTTCAAATTATTTTTTACTAATAATGCAACATGTGGATGCATTTTTCTCAGCTTTTTTTTTACTGGTTTTGTGCCAGTTGGTAATGATAAGTGATGCATAATGAGATCTGTGTCTAAGCCTGGCATGTCAGAGTATGACCAAGCAAAATTGATGCACCTTTCTTCAAAGAATTTGATGAAATATGGTTTTTCTATATCTGTTAGGGATGCTTCCAGGTGGAGTATTCTTGCTTTCTCTGTTGTGCCAATATCAATAAACTGTGAGGGTTCTATCAACACTGATGATCTTTCATGGTAATGTTGTGGGAGGATGTCAAGCCTTTCATCCTTTGGTGCCTCAATGAGGTTTTCACCATTGGATGCGTTCTTTGTTTTTACTATTTTAGGACCAAATACTGCCATAGAATTGTTTTCACCATTAGATCCATTTTTTATTTCCATATTTTTGCAACTGAAAGGCTTGGCACCCTCCTGCCTAAAAGCATCATTAAAAGAAGTATTGTTAGAACAACTATCAGATTCCTCACAGCAAAGGTAGTTAATAATAGCGGAGTCATTGTCAAAAATAGGGAGATCGATGGGGTGTTGGGGTTCCCATTCGATAAGCTCGGGATGCAGTAAAGGCAATGAATCATTAGACGGGTTGAGGTCAGCAATTGTGAAAGCTCGAACGGAAATGTCATCCAGGTTGTTAATGGTAATGTCGAGGCCTACGAAGGTATTTTCTTCCACATCATTTATCTCAATCAATGTTTGTTCATCTTCACTTGAGTCATCAAAATTTTGTGTTTCAAAGACAATAGGATTAAAACTCGAGCGTTGACCCTCCTCACGTTTGGGGGTATACTTTTTGATAACATCAATCTGAATATCTTCATAGGAAACATCTAATAAATTGTCCCACTCATATTCATTTGAATCTATTTCAGAATTATCTCTTATTTGAAGAATATGCTCTACAGTTTTATTAGTTAGTTCTACTCTTGCTTCTTCTGTGTATCCTAGTCCAATTTTTCCATTTTGCTGAATTGTGAGAACTTGATTTGGTTCTATTACACTTTGTTTCCCTCGGTCAAGAGATCCTTGTTCTGCTACATATCCTAGTCCAGTTTTAACCTTATGTTGAAGTGTGAGTGGCTGGATTGGTTCTGTTATGCCTTGTTTCCTTAACCCAAGAGGTCCTTGCCCTGAATATCCCATCTTCTCCAGAATAGTTTTTCCTTTTCCATATTGATTTGTCTCTATGATATTGCTTGTGGAAGTGGAAGCTTCTTCATCCCTATAAAGCCAATTTAATATGGCCTTATCTTCTAATTCTTCTTCTAAGTTCCTAGCTTTTACAAATCTACCATCTAATGCCGTTGTAGATTGTTATGATATTTGGATGTTTGTAGATGGTTGTCCATATGTTTGTAAGGAAAGTAACATATGTGATAGATGGAAAGAGTGCCCAACACCATATTCACTTATTCCTTCATCACTTATCTGTACTTCTTTGGTGAATTGATGCGAGAGTGGAGCCAATTGTTCTTCAACATTTGAAGGGTTAGATTGTGCTACCCTTATCTCTTGTGATTTTTGTTGTTTTGGAAGCCACTTGGATATGAAGCTTTGTTGTTGCTCACCATCTGATGTGCTAACTTCTCTATTGTGAGGTATCAATATATCCTGAGATGTTTTCAATGCATGACAAGCTTGAGTGTCATTATAGTCTGCTGTGATTGTTACCTCCTGTCCATTGACAGGAAATTTTAGGCATTGATGATAGGTGGAAGGTACTGCTTGCATATCATGAATCCAAGGGCGTCCTAACAGTATGTTGTATGTTAGTTCCCTATCTAGGACTTGGAAAACCACCTTTTGGACAATAGGTCCTACTTGAATAGGTAATATGATCAACCCTTTAGAGGATATTTCTTCTTCATCATATGCTTTGATTATGATTTTTTGTCTTGTATCAATGGCTTCATCTGAGTATCCTAGTGCACGAATCAACTTTAAGGTACAAATATTTAAACTAGCCCCTCCATCTATCAGGACACGCTTTACATGGTGTTTATGGATGAGAACTTCAATGTGAAGGGTGGAATTATGTGGATGGGTGAGTGATACATCATCATGTTCAGAAAATGAAAGGCAATGAGGTGCAGATAGATGTCCTACCATAGCTTGGAACTGACACACATCCAAATTGTTAGGTACCATGGTTGATACAAGAGCTTGTTCAATAACCTCTTTGTGTGATGGGGAAATCTTTAAAAGTTCTAAGATGGATATTTGTGTCGGTATTTTCTGCAATTGATCAATGAGATTATATTGATTAGAGGGAGTATCCACAGATGGGGATGATATTGATGCTCCTTTCAATATAATTTTGGATTGTGCCCTTGTTGTGGCATTAACTGGTTGGTAATTTTGTTTCCCTTTGAGTGTGATTACGTTAATTTGGTTTTCAAATTTGTCCATATGTTGTACCAAATTAGTAGATGTACTGTCATTGTTCTGATTGATTTGATTGCATATCTCCTCATCCTCCTTGGTGGCGTAAAAACAAAGGATTGTTGTGTCATAAACATAACCAACATTCTTACCTTTGGTATTTGTGGAAGAGGATTCTCCTTTTTGATAATTGGGTAGAGGATTTTTGAATGTTGTATGATCTTTATTTGTTTGGGGTCCGTCTACAAATACTTTCTTTTGATCAATGAGGTCTTGTACCGCATGTTTTAATTGCCAACAATTTTCAGTCATGTGGCCTTTATTTTGATGATAGTGACAGTAATGTAAGTCATTCCACCATGATGGTTTGACTTGAGGGTCCCAATTTCTAGCCTCTTGTACTTGAATGAGTTTCTCGTCCAAAATTTCTTTGAGGACTGATTCCAATGATTGTCCTAATGGGGTGAATTTTCGTTTATTGGATGGTCGTTGGAATGATTGGGTTTTTGTTTCTCCACTATTTTGATTATTTCCTTGATCACTACTTTTTTTGATATTAAGACCATTGTTTTGTTTTCTTGTAGTTGTTGGTGTCAAGGTGAATACTAGTTTGGATGTGTGTGTATCGATCATGGTATCAGTATTCTTATTCTTTTTCCAAAATCTTGGATTTTCGTTGTTGTTGTTAGAGGAATTGTTATTGTTTGAACCTTCAATGAAGTGTTTGATTGTTCCTCTTTTGATTAGAGCCTCTTCGATTTTGAGTCCCTTTTTGATAACTTGTTCAAATGTAGATGGACATTGTAAGTCCAATTTGTAATTCATGTCATCCACTAAGTTATCAATGAACATCTCTATCTTTTCCTCTTCAGGAATAGATCTAGGGTATTTAGCAAATAGCCTTCTCCATCGTTGGAGAAAGGAAATAAACTTTTCACCCTTTGCTTGTTTGGTGTTGTAGAGTTCTTTTAAGGTTACCCCATGTTGGATGTTGAATGAGAAGTGTGTTATGAACCTATTGATCAGTTCTTCAAAAGATTGGATCCTAGGTTCCAATTTAGAAAACCACTCTATGCAAGTGTTTCCTAAGCTTCTTGAAAATAATCTTAGTAAGAGTCCTCGTGTGCGAACTCTATGCTCATGGCTCGAAATTCCCGTACGTGATCAAATAGATTGGTTCTCCCATTGTATTTGTTGTATGTTGGATATTCACAATACCGTGGAAATGGTATCATGTTAATGCTTGAGTCGAATGGATAAGGGAAAATGTCTTGTAAGGAATATCTTTTTGTTGGCCCTTGTTGGATATTTTGGAACTGCAATTGTAATTGTTGGATTTGTTTCTTCAAAGCATCCATTTGATTTGGATTTTCTATACTAGTTGTGTTAGGTGTGTTTGTTTCCTTAAGTTGATTGACATCAAAGTCTTTAGGAAGTTTTGCACCTTTGTCAACTAATAGTAGAAGATAATTTTCCATATCTTGCTCTAGCATCTTTTCTATAAATTTATGGAAATGAGGATCTTGTTGAACTTTCTCGATTTCCTCTGCAGTTATCTCTTTCTCTTGTGAATTAGTGAGAGGATCAATGTTGCTATATCGTCCCCAAGGGTTTTCTTCAGCCATGGCTGCTATTCTTTCATTTTCTTCTTGTTGTTGTCTTTGATATGCTGATCGTGTGAAAATAGGCATACAAATGTTAGAGTTTTACTCTAGACTTTGATCTTTGATTGGATAAGTGTCAAGGTTTTTGATTTAAAATCTGATTTAGTTCTTGTCTAGTTTCATGATTGGAGGATGATAAAAATCCTTGATAGGGAAACTTTGACAGAAAATCTCAGATTTGGTGATAAGGACACTTTGCAAGATGTTTTAAGATCTAGGTGTAAGGGTAAATTTTTCCTTTTGTATGACCCAAGTGTTTTGGACTGTGGAAAAAAATGTTCTGGATTGGTGAAAACCTTGTTATCGATATGGGCAAACTAACAAAATATCTTACCAACTCTCTATTTTTTTTTGGAGTGCTAAAATAGAGACACAATGTGCTAAAATAGAGGAGCAAAGCACTAGAATAGAGACCCTACGCGCTAAAACAGAGGAGCTACACACTGGAATAGAGACTGAAAGCGCTGGAATAGATACCCTGCGCGCTGGAACAGAGACTCTACGCATTGAAACAGAGACAGGAAGTGTTGGAACAGAGACCAGAAGCGCTAAAACAGAGGAGCTACGTGCTGGAACAGAGACTGAAAGCACTAAAACAAAGACTACGCGCTATAACAAAAACATAAAGCGCTAAAATAGAACCATGAGGTGCTAAGACATAAACTAGCTTATTCTATGAAACTCACTTGGTCTGGTGTCTTATTGGATGGCTGGTTGTGGGATGTATTCTAGGCGAATTCTTTGACTGTGGTTGTGGTGTTACCTTAGAGCTCTTCTTTGATAAAATGCCTATGAATCTAAGGGAGCTACAACATAGTCGTCCGTATAACCTCTAGAGAAATCGTGATACCTATGAATAAAATTCCTATGTTGGAGTAGAACTTTTCTGCTTTGATACAAGAATCGTTGTTTTCTCAGAAGTTGTTTGTATGTAAGTGTTTTCTTTGGTTTTCTGATTCGTTTGACAAGAGATTTCTTGACAAATTTGGTGGATACCCAATCTTGAATCATGAGAATTTTCACAAGTGTTTTGATTTCGAAGATTTTTGTGATGACCTTATCTGAATTTAATGAGAGAAAACACAACAAGCAAGAATAGAATGGTTGACTTTAAAATCCTAGAATCTAAACAAATAGTGTATGTTCTTAAGAATCAATGATTCTTCTTGATTTTCACTGGTTTATAACAAATAAGACACTTTAGATAGACTCACTCCTAGAGACAAAAGGTCATCGTTATATACTCGAATGACCCACAGCCTAGAATTGTGTTGACTCACACAACCATGTCACCCCCTAGAGGGCACCCATGTTTTTGTCTTTTCTAGGTGCGTACTCAGAGTGACGGAAGTGGATACCAAATCCCCTGAGCAAACACCTTGGAAATTATATGGTGAGTGCTTGAGGGTAGATTCTTCCCTGCCCCTGCACCGCCGAGTATTACAATGTTTAGAAACTGACAAGCGTGCTTCTAGTTCTAGGTTCTTAGATAGGGTTTCCGTTCGGAGCAAAAAATGGATAGACTCCCTCGAGAGACCTCCCAATCTTTAGAACAAAGATTTTGGGGATGGTTATCCTGCACACTTCCGTTGAAAGAGGGTTTCCCTAAATTCACATAAATTTTTAAGTGGGTTGGAATATCCTGGCTTTTGGTTGTCCCCACTCAGGTCATTCCCGTAGGGTGAGTACTTTTTCCCACTACGGTAGGCCTGTCTAAAGGTTTTAAAAATCTTTTTAAAAATGCATAAATTATAGTGAGTCTGGTATTCTGATGCACCTAGTAAAGGGGAGAGCATAAACCTATCACCCAATCACAGCAGAGAAATTATTCACTTTTAAAGCCCAAAAGATGAATGATCTAATCTATATGGAGATATTGCTCCATAAAAACATGATGTTCAATTTTAATCCCAAAAGAAAATTGTGAAATTTCTATCCTAGGATTGATCAATTTTATCCATTTCTATCCTAGGATTGATAAATTTTATCTATTTCTATCCTAGGATTGGTAAATTTTAACCAAGAAAATAGACAGAAACAGAATCTGGCCGCGGACGCGTCGGATCCAGATAAAAATGATTTTGAAATAATAAAATGGTGCGTTGAAACACTGACTCGACGTGCTGAAATAGAAACCTGGCGCATTGAAACAGTGACATGGCACGCTGGAACAGTAACTCAGCACACTGTAACAGAAACCCTGCGCACTGTAACAGAAACCCGGCGCGCTGCAAAAAGTCACGGTTCCGCAAAAACTATCACGCCGAAACCTGTAGCACACTTTTTTCAAAAATTAATCAAAATAGGGGGTTAGACCCCACGGTGGGTGCCAATCTGTAAGCAGTAGAATGGGGAAAACAATCTAAATATGCATCTACACTTCTAAATAGGACATTGCATCTAAGATTCAAGAAATTAAACTAATTTAAACTAGAATTCTTCAAAAATTTATCCTATTGCTCTCTAACTCTAAAGATTTCTTTAATCTACTTTGCTCTCAGATTTTAGAAGCTAATTAAACTATTGAAATGACACTTAGAGAATGATAAATGAACTAATTATATTCCTATGTGATTAAATATGCAAATTCTATTGTAATGGCAGCCATGAGTTCAAATGCTGGATGCTTGATTGCTGCTTGATGGATGCTGGATGAATGCTTGAATGCTTGATTGCTTGGATGCTTAGATGCTTTGGAAACCTACAGAGTAAGATTGAATAAGTTGGGATCCATTTCCTATAGCCCAAGAGCTGTATTTATAGCTTTCACGACAGCACAATTGCACAAGGATACGAGATAAGGGGCTGTGATCCAATCTGGAGAATTGAAGGGCATGGGATGAGAAGATGAAGCTGATCATGGAGGATGGTTTCTCCCCATGAAAACACCAGGCAAGATGAGAGGGAGGATTGGAGGAAGGAGATTGAGAGGACTTCCTACAGGTTTGTCCCCGAAGCTCTTCCCGTGAATGAGAGTGCAATTAATTAAATTTTTGAAAATTTAATTTTATTAGTGAGTGAATAGTGTAAATGATTTATGCATAAATTAAATATTTTTAGTTTATTTAATTTTACCAAAAGAAGAATAAATAATTTAATAAATCAAACTATAGGATTTGTTTATTAAGTTAAAATATTTGGAAAGTGATAATTAAATAAAAGATTTTTAGAATATCTTTATTTAATTAAGAAGAAATGTGATGAGGTAATTAAATAACACAAATTATTGAAGCTGTGTATTTAATTATAAGATAAAATTAATAGATAAAGTATAAAAGAAATATTAATGATAATAATTAAATAAAACAAAGTTTTTAATTTCGTTTATTTAATTAGGAGAGAAATAGAAGAATTAATAATGAACTTAATATAAATAAATATTTCTATTTATTTATTAAGTAGATGAATTTAAGATAAATTAATCAAATAAGTCGTATTTAATTAATTAGATTCTCGAGACCATTTTAGGGTGTCTGGTAGCACTTTGCCTAGCATTTATGACATCTAAATGCATCTATGACAAAAACCACATGGGTCAAAATTTTATGATTCCAACTCCATGTAGTCCAATGGTGAAGCAACAACATTCCGTTGACCCATTTCCTAAGGACTATCATTTTGGACGCTTGCACATCGCATGAACGTCTGCATGCCGCGCTAGCATCCTGGTGGTTTTCTGAGTTTGAAATGGGGAATCTTGAATCCTGGCTCTTGACATGTGTATTTAAAACTAATCTCTCGAGTGTAACAACTCTTTCCACCCTTGAATGCAACAAAACCACTCTTTTTCTCTCATTTTGGGGGTTCTCTCATTCATTCAAGGTGCTCTCCTCAACTTCACTTCACTTCTCAACCTATTCCACTCTTGGTAACAATACTTCTACAAGTGAAGCTTCGTTGAACTGAGGTCCCTCCAATAACCAAAGCTCTCTAGCAAGCATTCAATAGTGTTTTCATGTGTTCAAGAGGGGGTCGAGACCTATTGGTAACACTCTCACTCTTTTCTATTTTTGAATAGATTAGATCTCTTTATTCATTTAATACTTGGTGGTGCGAGTTCTCCTCTTGAAGCGGGGATTACTTTCACCACTTCCTTTTGTCCATTTCGATTACTCTCTCTATCTATTTGGTTGTCCCTGGAGGTGGAAACACCAAAATGGGGGTTTGACTATGGCAAGCCCTGAAATAACCCCAACATTTTTCCTCATTCGTCTTGTGTGCAGGTTGCTAAGGCAGAGCTTGAAGGAAGGATTTGAATGATTGGTTGTTCGTAAGCTCCCTCTTGGCTCTCCTTGCACTTTATTTTAGTTTATGTTCTTTATCTTGTCATTTTGTTCAACATACCTCAGATCTAGGTTAGATAGTGAAGCTCTAGTTTTCTCGTTTACGTTTTGAGTTCTCTATTACTAAGGACACTAGCGCATCTTTTGGACTCTAGTGCACCACGTTGGCATCTTGATTCCGCATTGTAGTCTTTTGGTCAAGAGCTCCTCTTTCAAAGGCAGGAATTTGGAAGCTTTGCTCTCTTAGGATCTAAAGAAGTCTTTTATGATAATTAGTCTGGATATATTTTCTTTTCAGGTTCTTCATTTAGCTAGCATTGTGGTGGTTAAGGGTAGTTCACTCCCTGGGATTCTCTTGAGAACAAAGAGACTTGTGAGCGGAGAATCCTCCTTATCTCACATTTTGGTGAACCTAATGTGAAACATGTCGAATCTATTTCTACAATATTTTAATGTTTATGATAATGCTTTCTCTTAGGAATATTTTGATATGTTGGATGATTCTCTAGATGATTTCTTAGAATCATCTTCCTCTACCAGTAGATATTCTAAACAATCTACTTCTTCACAAGTTGAGGAGTCGGTGAATGTTGTGGTGGTCTCTGTGACTTCTCCAATCCCTAAGAAGAATGTTATTTACTTGACCCTGACTAGACCTGTTGATGGTCAAAGTAACAAAACAATGTTAAAATAGAATATTTCTACCCTATTTCTCCTAAAAAAGATAAATGATCTAAAACCGCCTATCTTCCAAGGTCTCTATAGTTGGTTCTCAACTATGTTGTTATCATTTAGTGGCCTATGCAACTGTAATATTCAAGGGGTCTGCTAGTAAATGAGTACAAATTGGATAGTACAGACTAATCTAACATTTTGGGGGGGGGGGTATAAATAAATGGAAAAAGATAGAACAAGGCTTAGGACAACAACATATGAACATAGATTTCTTTTAATTCAGACATGAAAACTTCATAATGAGTGTTTTCTTAACCAATTAAAACCATAGAACAACACAATCTATAGAATAATCTGGATACCATTGCATCCATTCACAGTGCATATTTAAAGCACACAACCATTCATCATCACTTTTTTTTAAAACCCTTTTTCAATAACAAAATATCACAAGCTCTTTACCAAAATTAACAGATCAACAAATATAGAGAAATATCATCCACAGATAATGCAACACAATGGTTTCAGATTCAAAGTCTTCTATTGATTTCCATCAAATAAGAAACATTTATGCACAACAAAACTCACTGGCATATGAATGACCAATGCTCATTAACATCATCGTTAAACTAACAAACTTCTGAAATAAAACTAATTGCATTAAAGCTATAAAAAGTGTTTGAGTATCTCTGCATAAAAAGTTGTAAAAACAATAAACTGTATTTAATCTCTCTTTTTAGGTAGCCAATCTAACATCAATTAGTCAAACTTTACAATGAGTAGAGAATTCTAAAATATAGACAAAATTAGCATCAATTCCTCCTATAAAAAATTAAGATCCACAATATGGGGCCTAGATCCACAATTATAGGGATGCCCAGTTAACTCCAAATGTTTGTGTCTACAAAAATTGCTAGAGCTGAAAAAGGTACGCCATCTGCTTCTTCAATCAAAATCTAGACTGCAAGTCCCAACTCAGTCCTCTATTGATCACCATGTGTTATCTTACCAACCCTAATCCACAGTCGTCTACTATTCAAAAACCACCCTGAAAGTATTGCTGTCAAAAAGATAAGTGAAATAATTTCTTTCACTTATCACTATCATGAGAAGCCCCATGATACTCATCATAATTGGAGAAAAATTTCTTCAATGTATCATCATCAGGCCCATTGACCTAGTCAACTTTAAACTTTGAATCTTCAAATTTCTTCTCTACGTAGCAACAATTTCTCTCAATTGAGCAATGTATGTGACTACCCACCGCATGTCACATCTAATATCTAGAAGCCTATCCATGAGTGTCAACTCAGCGGTATCTCCTTCATTCATTATTTTATCAAGTCTTTCCTCCCAAGCATCTTTTATTTCCCCTAATGATTCAAGTCTTTGATCTAGAGGTAAATTTTTATCAATAAGCTTTGAAATAATATCTTAAAAAATGCTTGCTTGTTCCCATATATCATGAATATCCTTAAGCATGGCTATTCTCTGTTCAAGAAGATTTTGTGTTTTGAAAATAGATACGTTAATAAACTTTGAAATAAACTCAGGGCCCTCATCCCCAAAAATCTATGAATAGACCAATTCTTCATCAAAAAATTTGGCAATCACCCTCAGTTTACCCAAGTACTGCCTAAGCTTCTCTTCTTCCCACCATTCTCTTATAGTTTCTTCTATTGTTTTAATCAGTTTAAGGCCTCTAAAATAATGTTTAAAAACTTCATCCAAATGCTCATCCATGTTAGATTTAAAAGCATTAAACCAATTATCAAACCATGTGGCCTTCTTTTTCATTTCATTCAAAACATCCACCTCTTTCTGACTCATCAAAATAGGGACCTTTGATGGTGTAGGCTGCTCAGAAGTGGATGAAATTAATTCCTTCAAAAAAAAATTCATCTTTCCTACTTCTTCCTTAAGCTCATCTTTAGCTTTCTTATTTTTAATCAACCTTGACTTGGTGGTGGTAGCAACAATATCTATCAGATTTATTTCTTGATTCCTAGTATGCTTCCCTAGATTAATAGTGCTTATCTAATAATCTTCAAGCTGCAATTGTCTATCATCTTTATCTAAAATAGGGGTAACAATTTCTGCTACCAAATCTCCTTCATCAATCAACTTGGTTGAATGCACAACATGAGTCTTTTTCCTTGAATTCACTTTATCTATTTATATCCTCATCTCATCCCATGTCACTAGTTGAGCTTGTACTTGTTGCATCTTCTATAAATTTAATTTGAGCCAAGTGGGTGCAACTAGCTAAGTGGTTACTTGTTGAACATTAGGAGGTGTCAAGGATGGAGGTGTAGAAGAAATTGTCTCAACGGTTTATTGAGAAGCAACCTTTTGTTGATCTTCCTGTTCTTTTTGTAACCATTCCTACTCCATTCTCTCATTCTGGGCTCTTATTTCTTCTATCTTTTTCATTTCTTCCTCTTTTCTTGTAGCCTCCTCTTCATATTTCAACCCCTGCTGCTCTAACTCTTTATCTTGGAGTTCTTCTGTAGCCTTTTCCTGTGTAGCTTTCTCCTTTTGTTGCTCCAATTCTCATTCAAGATCCTCTTCTTTTGCTTTCTTTAGTGCCTCAGTTGCTTCCTTCTTCATAATTTTTTTCACCAGGATGCACCATAGCTAAGGTTGTGGTGCCAAAACCTAAAGTAACCCTAGCAGCAACCATCTCATAGGTAACCTTTGCCTTACAAAAAGCATCATCGATCTATTGTAATGAAACATCCTCTTCTATTGAGGTAGGTTCTTCTGTGGTTGTTTCCCCTGTTGTAACACCCTTTTTAATCTTTTATATTGTTTGGTTTTCGTAGAAGAAGTAGGTTCACTGCTAGAACCTCTTTTCTTTGAAACCCCAACTCTTGGCTACTTTAACTAGAGTTCAATCCATTTCAAACTTCTATTCACCACTCCCCATGATACTTTTTGGATCTTAGTTTCTTCTTTTTCTACCCAATTGATGGGCTCCAAACTCTTTGTGGCCACTTTATCCATATCATACTTAGGATCAAGTGTGATCCCATCATCAATAGTGCCTTCAAGAATATCTATTTTAACATCAAAATCTCTCATCTAGGGAATTTTTAATCTCTCATACCCCCCTTTTCTTACTTCAAACTGATCCTGAAGGTTGGCCCAAAAATCCTTAAGAAGTGGTTGATGATGAGGAAACTGAGAAGGGTACAATGCATACATTTTTCTCTTTG
>VDFB02000015.1:462870147-462912107 GCA_007258455.2 Sequoia sempervirens | reverse complement strand
CCTCTACTATCTACCATTAACCCTTAGGTCTATATGTACACAAATCGGATATCCGATTTGCAGAACAAAAATTATACAGTTACAAGTATTGTAATTTGTTTCAAATGAATCATATATCAGATCATAATGGATATCAGATTTGCAGGCCATAGAAAAGCCCCATGTGGGCCGTTTTGTGCATTCCAAAGGAACCCTACATTCTGTTTACAGGCGACACACACTCGGTTTCAGACAGGAAGAGACAAAGGTCAACTTTTTGGAGCATCTTCTATTGAAATTTGTCATAAAAAATGATTTTTAGCATCTTTTATGAGGTATAATGGGGAGCAGTAGTCGTCGGAAGCAAAAATGTAAGAGAAAGCTTACAAAAGCAGAAATTGAAGCATATAGACAAAAAGATAGAGAAATTCATAGGAAGAGAAGACAAGGTATGTTAAATATTGGTGAACCTAACCCCTATGGTCTTTCATGTGAAGAGGAAATTGAAGATGTTAAAGGTGAAAATATTCAAGGTGAAAATGTTGGAATTGAATATGTTGAACATGATATTCAAATTAGGAATGAAATTATTGAAATTGATAATGAAAATTTCAAGGTGAAAATGTTGGATTTGAAGATGTTGAACATGATATTGAAATTGATAATGAAAATGTTTAAGGTGAAAATGTTGGATTTGAAGATGTTGAACATGATATTGAAATTGGGAATGAAATTATTAAAATTGATATTGAAAATGTTCAAGGTGAAAATGTTGGAAATGAATATTTTGAACATAATATTGAAGCAAGTGTAAATTATGTTTCACCAAATTACATGAGAAATGAAGAACCTTGTATGGAAGAAAGACATATTCCAATTTCAAGACCCTCAAGAACCCCTAAATGGTTACTTGAATTTGATGAGAATATTATAAACAATTTTGAAGGAAAGAGGTCAACACGAACTATTCAGTTGTGGGCTAGAAGACTTTTCAACCAATATTTTAGTGATAAGACATTGACCGACCAATGCCAACTTTTTGTACAATTGCTAAAGATACAAAAGATGAGACCTTTGCTAGCCAAATTGAAGATTCGTGTTAACAAGAAGACAAAAAAATTCTATTATTGTCAAAAATATTTTTAATCCTCTCAAGTCTATTGGAAAAAGTAACAAGGAAAAGGATAAGAGAGCTACTCAGAGAGTCATTACAACTGCCCTAGTAAGCCATCAATTGAAAAAGGCTCGGTTTATGAGAAAAACTTGTATTGATTTTGACATAAATCGTAAAACTTTGGATAGAGCACTTGCAAGAAGAGAAAGAATAGATGATCCTCTTGAAAATGATACATGGGCTTTTTCCAGGAGGCTTCCATGTGTTCATAAGAAGCTAACCGATAATGTAAAGCAGGTAATTCAACAATTTTGGCATGATAACTCTAGAGTATCACCCAATGCAAAGGCTGTTTTAAAGTTAAGAATTGGCAATCGAGACCGCACACCACATCCTAAACATTTCTTGGAATCAAGTCAAACAATGTTGTTCAAAAAATTTATGTCCACACATAAAAATATGGAAATCTCACAAAGGAATTTTGAGAAATTGAAGCCATTTTATTGTGTCCCTCTTAAGATTCGTAATACTTGTTGTTGCAAATACCATGTGGATTTTTCAATGTACCATGAGCTATTATGCTATATCCGTTCTACTTTGCATACTAATGAAATGTTGCAGGAGTGTGGTGCAATGCATCTTCCAAAATCATCAAGGGACTTGTTAGATCTATTCTTATGTTCTAGAGATGATGGTTGCTTTTTCTATAAAAATGATTGTTTAAATGCAAAGTGCTCACAATGTGGTGGCTTGTCAAAGTTTGTTCAATGTTTTCATGAGAGTTCCGAACATTAATTTTGAAAGAAGCTTGTTGAGAAAAAGAGATATGAGATATTCAAATATACTTTGCAAAGCGAAGGTGAAGGTTCTAGATGTGAGTTGGTTACAAAAGAATGCAGTGTTGCTGATTTTATTTAAGATTTTAAGGACAATCTTTTCTACAAGTATGCAAGACATAGTCATAGGTCTCAGCGGTTGGCTCAAAAATTTAGGATGTGTAAGGACTCTTTTTCGATTGGCACTATTATATCAGTGGTTGACTTTGCAGAAAATTACACATTGCAACCACAAAACGAGGTGAAATCTCAGTATTACAATTCCATTTAGATTGTTATTTTTGTCCACATAACATTTAGACATGCACCTGATAGTACAGAGGAGGATCGAAAGATAATCAAAGAGTATCATTTTTATATGAGTGATGATAGATCTCACTCATTTGAGCATGTCCAACATTATTTCAAGAATTTTTTTGAGTTCTTGCAGGAGCATGATATATCATTGGGCCGACATCTAATTTGGTCAGATAATTGCACAGGTCAATTCAAGAATGCTCGTATGTTTTATTGGTTGAGTAGAATACATGTAGAGAGGGGTCTACCTCATATTTGGAATTTTTCTGAAGCTGGACATGGGAAAGGGGAGAATGATGGAGTAGGGGCATGCATAAAGAGAGCTCTAGTTAAGGAGCAATTGAAGATTTCAAGAGCAAAATTCAGCGATGCACGTTCTATAGTTGATTGGTGTAGTTCAACATTGTCATAGGGAGGGACACTTAATTCAACAGTGCACAGATTATTTTGGTTCGTTGAGGAGGGTACAGTGGTAGGTAGATTAGATTGTTGAATACAATCAAAGATTCTTCAAAGATGCCTTCATTTTGAAGCTCAGATGCAAGCACATGGACCATTTGGACATGAGAGTTGGCTTGTTTTTGTCAGAGTTGTATTCAGTGTGACTGGGATCAATACAAGTCAAGTGAGTGGGTGGATACATGGGTACCACAGTATCTAACTCCTTTATCTCAAACAATATCCATGACAAATGACACAATGGAAAGTTTAGTTGATTACGACTTGCTTTCAGATCTACTACAACTAGGACATATTTTTGCAGTTGTTGCACCGTAGGGGAATGAAGAGAGATCAGACTATTGGTTGGCTCGATGTGTGCGGGTAAAAAATAAGCTAACACAAATAATGGAAGACGATGATGGTTTCATGTATCCTATAGGTTCAGTTGTGGTTGCAGGAACTTGGTTGTGAACATACATGATTAGAAAGAATGGCATACCTACATTTGAAGACTATGAGAAACACAAAACCATTCTCATGTATTCAGACCTTGTTATAGCAATAAATGTTAAGTTATTGAAGTATCATGCCAGACCAAAGAAAAAACAACTATGGACACTTAGTAATGTTGATCATGAAGCAATATTGGATACTCTTAAGGAAAGAGATGACCCTTTAGGCACACTTGAATAACATTTTCAAGAATGGAAGGTAGAATTCTTATGTTCATTATGATTAATTCCATTAGTGTTCTTTATTTAATACTGATATTTTATATACTATTGCAATGCAGGTGTCTTTAATAGTGATATTTTGTATGCACTTTTTTGATATTTTTGGCAAGATTGATCATGGACCTGCTGCAACAATAGCTAGCTCTGATCCTTTCGATGAGGTATGCATCTTTTATAGTTTTCATCACTAGCTCATCATCATTCAAGTTGTTTAGATTAATATAGATATGTTATTCTAAGCATATTTTCTATTGTGACAATATAGATTTTTCATTTTCCCAATTTTGTGATATTCCTGGCATGATTGATCATGGACCTACTAAAGCAATAGCCATCTCTAATCCTTTTGAAGAGGTATGTGTCTTTTATAGTTTGCATCACCAACTCATCATCATTCAGGTTGTTTAGATTAATATAGATATGTTAGTCTAACATCTTTTCTATTGTGATTCAGCCTATTTGGGTGCAAGATAGAACCATCCCTAGCGTAAATGTACCCATCCGGACGTGTTGGAATAGTCCATTTGGTCGTACAAGCTGCGGAGTGAAAGTTGCACCACTTTGCAACTTTACACTGCTTGCATCTGACAACTTTTCCCTCCACTGAAAAGTCATCACCATTGGAAAACCCTCTGAGATAGAAAAAACCGAGAGAGGTTTTTGTAGATGGTCCCAACACGATCCCATAGCCTCAGACAAAGAGTCTGTAAGCATCATGGTCTCTGAGAAATAGACCTTCAAAGATTGCTGCCTTTTAGCACTTTGGACTCTTAAGGGAAATCGTCGGTCCAATGTAGCTCGGAGTGATTCGGCATATTTGGGTGCAAGAGAGGACCATACCTAGTGTAAACGTACCTATCCGGACGTTTTGGAACAGTTTGTTTGGTTGTACGAGCTACAGAGTGAAAGTTACACCACTTTGTAACTTTACAATGCTTGCATCTGGCAATTTTTCCCTCCACAGAAAAGTCATCACCACAGGAAAACGCCTTCGAGATAGTAAAAACCAATAGAGATTTTTGTAGATGGTCCCAACATGATCCCATAGCCTCAAATGGAGAGTCTATAAGCATCACAGTCTCCAATAAATAGACCTTCAAAGATTGCTACCTTTTAGCACTTTGGACTCTTAGGGGAAATCGCCGGTCCAATGTAGCTCAGAGTGATTTGGCGTATTTGGGTGCAAGAGAGGACCATCCCTAGCATAAATGTACCCATCCAGCTGTGTTGGAATATTCTGTTTGGTCATATGAGCTATAGAGTGAAAGTTGCACCACTTTGCAACTTTACACGGCTTGCATCTGGCAGCTTTTCCCTCCACTGAAAATTCATCACCACAGGAAAACGCCTCCGAGATAGTAAAATTCAAGAGAGGTTTTTGTAGATGGTCCCAACACAATCCCATAGTCTTAGACAGAGAGTCTTTAAGCATCACGGTCTCCGAGAAATAGACCTTCAAAAATTGCTGCCTTTTAGCACTTTGGACTCTTAAGGGAAACTAGGGGAGTCTTCAGGTGGTCGCCTTCGAACCCATGTGTTTCAATCTTGCAGGGTGACTTGTTCATATGACCCTACCGACACTCAAGAGGGTGCTATGCAGGATCCATATGCTACTACGCAGACTAATCCATATGCATCTACGGGGATGGAGAGGACGACTGACATTTTGCATGATGCATATGGCATTGACACTAAGGTTAAATTCAACATGTTCATTGAATTTAATTTATTAAATTTCAATTGTGAAATGCAAGATTAACTAATTTAGTTTTATTATTTTAATAAAATTGTAGTGTCATAGTGTAGAGACTTCATACATCAGTCATCCACCTACTTATTTTTACAGTACACCTATCAGTGGGTATGTAAAGTTAGTAAACAATTATAAATTTATTACATGTGTTAATAGCATTTTTTTACGAATGGTATTTTAATATGTGATTTTGGATGTTGAACATGGTACTGTTGGAGGTTTCAAGAAAACACCTCCGAGTGCCAGTAGATTTGATCAAATGTTCACGGAGGTAATATAGAATTTAAAGAGAACTTAAGTAATTAATTCTAAGTTTAATATATTTGTTTAGTTTGTATTCATATTGTTGACCTTACGTTGCATTACACAAATCATTCAAAATCAAAGCATTACTTCAAATTCAATAACTAATAATTAGAAATATATCTATTTAATACTTGTACTCAAAATTTTGTTCATTAGATCTCATACATTATAAGTCATCACATGCATCGCTATTGTAACTTTTTTGTGATTGAATAAAATTTTGTTGTTTTATTTTCAGATGTTGGTGACAGAAACACTGCCAAACATTATGAGGGCAATGGATATTGGTGTTTCCTCCGCTATACAATCCTCGATGGCTCTAATAGGGGAGGTATGAGGCAAATTACTAAATTTCAATTTACATTCATTGTTATAGATGAACTAGTTCTAGTGAAAAATAAAACCATTATTGACTCATAGTTTAATTCCTATTTGGATGGTTTATACAGGGCTTGAGCATGCCTAAGCATCGGCGTGCAAATGTTTCCATCAAGGAGAGTGATTGTGAGATGGCCGTAATTGATTATTTTGTTAAATATATTAATTTTTATAATGTAATTTCTATATATTAATGTCTTTACTTCTTATTGTAACAATTGAAACTTCACTAGAAGCTAAACAATAGTAGAAGTAGCAAGAGCACTCCTCGAGCACAACAAAAATGGGTGACAGACTTATCACCATCAAATCGCCCAGCAAAGGGAAAGAAAATTGTATTTAAACCAGAGCATGGAGAGAAATGAATTTTGAATGCACAAATCCCTTTGTTGTATGCCTAGATGGCAATTTTGTACATATTTTCTATTGGATATATTTGACATTGAATTCCTATATGGCATTCTCGTAAGCCTATATGGCTATTTTGTAACTATATTTTATACTTATATCGACATATATTGATGTATGTATACATGGCTATTTGCTTAATACAAATCTTTTTATCGATGGTTTCCATATTTTGAAATTATAAATTCATGGTTCGATAGATATGAGTTACATGTATTCAAGTGTATACAACTTACGCACATATATTTTTTGACTTACATGTGAACATCAAAAAGTGTGAAAATTTTTGTGTTTGGAAGTCAAATTATAAGCCAATTTTGCAATTCTCAGTTCTTGTAGACTCGATCTTATGGACTTATTCCTTCGTAGCAGATATTCTAAATATTTCTCATTTAGTGCAGAAGACAAATTCCTCATTTTTGAACCACTCATAGAAAAGAGATTCACAATAAGACTTTAGCATTGGAACACTACTCCATACTTCTCTTGTCTAGACCATAAAGGATTGAAAATTCTTAATTTGATGCAATGATAGTCATGAGATGAGAATTTATATAACCATGCCTATTTTGAAACTTTGCATCTAATACTGCATCAACAAGAACTTAAGAAGTGTTGCATAAGAGTGTTAGGTTTGATAGGCCTTCTCTTCCCTAAGGGAGGAGAGCCTGCATCTTGAATTTTGAACAAAATTTTAAGAAGCAAACATTTTACCTAAAAGCTTCAAACTTAGATGACATATTTGGCTAAGTCTATCTTGAAATTTATCAATGCGTTCAAACTCTAAAGGAAATTCTCCATGAAAAGCAAACTTTACCCTTTTTCCCAAGGAAAGAAATTGCAACAAGTTGCATGTGATTTATCTTATTTCTTTCTCACAGTTCCTGGACAATTATTCATATCTTAGGATAGTTCCGTTCCAAGGCAAGGACACCAAAAAAATCACTAAGATTCTTCTACGATCTGCAAGAAAAAGGTTTTGGCTCTTTCACAATGTAAATAATTATGTAACACTATTTTCTTGTTTTCCTTCCACATAGAAAAATACTCACACTTTTCAAATTGATCAATGATCAATAATGGTTGATTGTAAACACTTGACATTTTTATGTTTTAATTTTAATTTATAATTTTGTATCATGACATTTGAGTAGATCACTAATATTTTAATATTTCACTATGAAAGTGGTGGTGTATTTTTGCTATATTACTTGACTATTAATATGGTGGTGTATTTTGAACTTGATTACTGCTGCAAATATGTATATATTTCTAATTTTTATATGTTTTTGTATGATCGAACCCAAAACGAACCCAACCCTAAAAAAAAAATCTTGAACTGGCAAACCGGGTTCTCGAACCCGATCCCGAACCCAAAACTGAACCGATAACTTAGTAAAAAATAGATTTTTGTAGTTTATTCATAACGTTGATTACATTGCATTGCACATATTTCAAACTGAAAGCATTGCTTCACATTTCATAGCTAATAACTAGATGCTGATAGATGACAAAATTTCAATTACAATATAGTTTTTACAAAGTCATCCTAAGCAGTTATGCAATTACTTCACATTGCATAACAAATAACTAGGAGAAACTACCAATTGCATTTGGTTGTCATGGCGTTCTATGAGACCACATTACTTTGAGGCATTTTTTCAAAAAATTCACTGCCTTGTCTATACTACCACATTTTTCATACATGTCTACCAGAGCATATTGTCAAATAGTTCAAGTGTTGCCTTGTTGCTATGGCTAAAATCCTAAAACAAGTGCTTTCGAACAAGCTATGGATGCTTGGAAAAAATCTATCAAAAGCATAATAGTAAGCAATATCATAGACAAGGTAGTGAACTCTTTGAAAAAATGCCTCAAAGAAATGAGGTCTCATGACCTGATGGAATGCCATGACAATCAAAAGCATTTGATTGTCATGGCATTCCATCAAGTCATGAGACCTCATTTCTTTGAGGCATTTTTTCAAAGAGATCACGCCTTGTCTATGCTAACAGATTTTTCATACATGTTTATCAAAACATTTAGCCAAATCGCTCATTGCCTTCCTGCTATGGCTAAAAGCCTAAAACAGGTGCTTTTGAACAAGCTATGGATGCTTAGAAAAAATCTATCATAGCATAATAGTAAGCAATAGCATAGACAAGGGAATGAACTGTTTGAAAAAAATGCCTCAAAGAAATGTGGTCTCATGGTGGTGGAATGCCATGACAACCAAATTTTTGTGGAATGTAATGGCATTCCATCACCATGAGACCACATTTCTTTGAGGAATTTTTTCAAACAGTTCGCTGCCTTGTCTATGCTACTACATTTATCATACATATTTACCAAAGAATTTTATCAACTAGTTCACTTCCTTGTTGCTATGGCCAAAATCCTAAAATAGGTGCTTCCAAAAAAGCTATGGATGCTTGTGGAAAAAATCTATCAAAGCATCCTAATAAGCAATAGCATAGAAAAGGAAGCAAACTGTTTGAAAAAAAGCCTCAAAGAAATGTGGTCTCAATGGTGATGGAATGCCATGACAATCCATAGCAATTTTCTTGTCATGGCATTCGTCATGCCATCCCATCACCATAAGACCTCATTTCTTTGAGGCATTTTTTCAAAGAGTTCACTGCCTTGTCTATGCTAACACATTTTTCATACATGTCTATCAAAGCATTTAGCCAAACAGTTCATTGCCTTGCTGCTATGGCTAAAAGCCTAAAATAGGTGCTTTCAAACAAGCTATGGATTCTTAGAAAAAATCTATCATAGCATAATATTAAGCAATAGCATAGACAAGGGAATGAACTATTTGAAAAAAATGCCTCAAAGAAATGTGGTCTCATGGTGGTGGAATGCCATGATGGTGCAGAAGCACCCAAGCTCCTTGAGGATCATTTGGAGAGTCAAGATGGTGGGGGTCTTGAAGGCCTATAAACCTTTCCAGAGCATCAATTATAGCAATTTGAAGCCTATAATGGCATTTGGCATGGATGAGTGTAACAGGAAGACCAAAAGTCCTAAGGGTCTTGATAAGGACAATAGGACCAAATTGACTTGTAAATGGAACAATGATGTTCTAGGAGTTTAAATAGGTATATGATGTTTTAATTAGGTTAAAATTGGTTGAATGATGATATGTAATAGTTTTGGAAGCTTTATAGTTAAAAGGAGTTAATAAATTGCAATGTTGGAAATTCAAATTTTTGAAATCCAACTTTAGGTGGAAAAGTGATTTTTAAGAGTTTTAATCACAATAATGTAATAAAATCAATTCTAATCAGTCGCGACAGTTGTAGGATGAGTCTATAAGCCTAGAGAAAGCATTTATATAGAGGGTTGGCTGATATTGTAAGTGTTGTACGGACTGCTACAGAAAATCAATAAAAACTTCAATCTTTTTGCATTTTCTTGAGTTTTTTTTGATGAATCTCTTACTCCTTTTGGTGTCATGCTCATTTGGATGGTTTAAGAAATTTTATTTACATGAATTTAACCTTTTGAATGACCTGAATAACATTGGGAATCAGTTTCTTGTGTTATATTGCTAACTGTCCTCAAAAAGTACAAATTTTTCACTAGTTTTTAGAGTCTTCATGAATAAATGATCCCTTTTCTATAAGTGGTTGTTTATTTCTCAAGGGCCTTTTTGGTTCTTAGGCTTATTTTTTTATTGTTTTGATCCCATATTGTTGTTGCATTTTATTGATGTAAAAGGTTTTGGCATCCTTTCAAAACCCTCATCTACTTTATAACTCTAGTCAAAATTATTTATTTAATAAAAAATATTGTGAATAATTGTAGTGAAAAAATCTCATAGATCACTTAATTCCCATTAATGCCAATATTTATTATCAATATTATTTTTTATAAAGTATTATTTATTAAGGGATCATACTTCACAATAGTATATGCATTAGAGGTGATCAAATAATACTTAAACTATTGAATTTTCTAATGCCATATGTATATTCTCAAAGAACATTCAATTAAAAATTCTAATGAAGGTTATTTACTTTGCACCTTGCTTTCAATACATTCCACAATTCTCATTGCAATGGGCATAAAACAAAGAATCTAGGACAAAAGTGCCCAACCAGTAAACCTGAAAATATCAAAACCACTTCTCTCCTAACAACCAAAGTATGCTTCAAATAACAACCCACCATTTCAAGATGGAAAGAAATAGACCAACCCCTAAGAATAACACAAGATTGACACCAAAGAACAAAGGAAACAAAAGACAGAAAGAAAGGACCAACAGGAAAACAACAAATTATTTACAAACAAAAGAGAAAATTACTTACAAGCAGGAAACAAACAAAATATTTACATGAAGAACAATAGACTATTTACATGCAGAACATAAATTAACAATCTTTATGACTCAAAATAGTGTTTGAGAAACTGCCCATTGATGGGCAAGGGAATAGGTTCTCCAGTGAGACTACTTAATCTAAAAGCATTTTCTCCCAAGATCTCAGCAATCTGATAGGGACCTAGCTAGAGTTTGTCAAACTTTTGGTGACTGCCTTTCTTTTCATTGGCTTTATCCCACAACAATACAAGGTCATATATTCTAAAAGCTTTGATTTTGGCTCTTTTATGAAACCAACGATTGACAATAGCCTGATGTATGAAGAATTTTTGCAAGGTGGCATCCCTTTGTTCTTCTAATTTTAATAAAGCAACTAATCTAACTTCTATCCTATTGTCATTAGAGTAGAACTTCTTCATGAACTCAAGGATAGGTATCTGCAGATGGATAGAGAAGATAGGCTCTTGACCATATACTAGCTTGAATGGTGAAGTTTTTAGAGCGGCCTTAATCCTAGTCCTGTCAGCCCATAATGCAAATCTCAACTAGGTATGCTAGTCCCTAGGGTTGTGTTGTAATAGTTTCTTTATTACCCCTAGAAGGTTCTTATTGGTTGACTTTGCTACTCCATTGCCTTGTGGGTAAAAATTTGAGGACTACTTCAATACAATCTTGTGATCATAAGCCCAGGAAATAAACTCAGTGGAAGAAAAATCAGAGCCATTGTCACATACTAGAGCGAAGGGTACCGCAAACCTTGTAGTGATGCACTCGGTGAGGAACTTGATCACTACCTCTGTTGTACTCTACTTGTAGGGTATAGCCTCTGTCCACCTTGTATAGTAATTAGTGGTAGTCAAAATAAACTTGTGCCCTACATAATAGTTTGGGTTAATCACCCCAATGAAATCTAGTGCCCATTGGGCAAATGGCCTTACCTAATAAATGGGCTGCAATGGCATGGCTGTATGCCATTCTTTTGATGTAGAGACCTAACATACGTGACATGATCTCACATGTTGATGGGCATCTTTGAACACACATGACCAGTAATAACTAGACCTAAGGATCTGATGTGCCAGTGAATTTGCAGAACCATGACCCGTGCCATGTTTCCCATGAAACTCAGAGATCACCTACTTAGCCTCCTGCTGATCAAGGCATCTTAAGTACACTCCTTCAAAATTCTTCCTATATCAGAGCCCTCCTTTAAACATATAGTGTGAGATTTTTAGTCTTAGTGCTCTCCTCTGAGTGGTGTTCATTCCCTCTAGACACTGGTTATTGAGTATGGAACAAATGAGATCAGCATACCAAGGTTCATTTGAGAAGGACTGAGTAGTATATTGTTGAAAAATAACATTGTTACTAGCATTAGCCATAGATTTAGACAGACCCAAACCTCAAAAAAGTTTCATAGGGTGTATCTCTAAATCAAACTCTTGCAAGATGGCCATCCATTTCCCTCTTCTTTCTCCCAGTTCACTTTGCATAAGTAGAGAATTGACAGTAGCGTCAGGAACTACAACAATAATTTGGCTTTGGAGGATGTAGTGCTTGAATTTTTTAACAGCTCAGACCAGCGCAAAAGCTTTATTCTTAAGAGGTGGGTATTTAACTTCATTATTTTTGAATGGAGAGCTCATGAAAGCAATTGGCCTCTCTTCCCCTTATTCTCTTCGCTAAGTTAGAACAGCTGCACAAGAATGCTCGGAGGCAAAAGAATAAATATAAAATGGCCTCAAGTAGTCAGGGCTAGTGAGGACTAAAGCTTCTGAAATGGATCACTTGACTTGATAAAATGCAGCCTTCGCCTCATCACTCCACTCTATTTTGGCATCCTTCTTCATCATCTCATTCAAGGGCTTCACAATTTTTGTAAAGCCTATGATAAACTTCCTCACGAACTTGATCTTTCCAAAGAAGGATCCCATCTCCTTCTTGCTTCCTGGCATGGCTATCTTGAGGATGGACTCAAGTCGATCTGGGTTGATGGATATTCCTCTTTCTAAAATTATGTGTCCCAAGAGCTTCCCTTCAAAAATTCCAAACACACACTTTTTGGGATTCAAGGAGACTCCATACAGTATACATCTTTGAAGAACTTTGGCTAAGTTTGCAACATGGCTCAATCTATCCTTGGAGAAAACTATCAAATCATCCATGTAAACAATAATGCATTTACCGATTATGTCCTTGAATGCTATGTTCATGGCACACTGGAAAGTTGCTCCAGTGTTTATTAAGCCAAATGGCATCCTTCTATAAGCATACATTCCCCACTTGGTAGTGAAGGTTGTCTTCATCATGTCCTCTTGGTTAACCATTACCTGATTGTATCTAGAGTAGCCATCCAAGAATGATATCATTTGAGATCCATTAACGGTCTGTAAGACTTCATCCAGAGAAGGAAGTGGGTAATTATCCTTTTCTGAAGCTCTATTCAGGTTTTTGAAGTCCACACATAGCCTAATCTCTCTATTTTTCTTGTAGACTGGAACTAAGTTAGCCACCCATGTTGAATGGCACATAGGGAAGATAATCCTTGCAGAGAGTAATTTCTAAACTTCTTTGAAGATCAATGGTTCAATCAGGGCATTGATAGGGTGCTGCTTCTGTCAGAAGGGTTTAGCTTCGAGCTTCAAGGGAATAGTGTGAGTCATAATAGAGGAATCAAATGTCTTTAAGTCTTCATATCCCCAAGCAATTGCAAAAATATATTTCTTCAATGCCATCAATATGTCTTCCCCAATTGCTTTGGGTAAGGCTTTCCCTATGTAGACATTCCTTGCGGGGCCAGAATCAGCTAAGTTAACTGCCTCATATTTTCCTCCCTTTTCTTCAACTGATGCCTTCTCTCGAGCCCTTGGGTTTGAGTCAAAGATTCTTTCTAAAGTAACCATTCCCTTGGGAATGTTATTACTTTTCATATTAAGGACCCCTTCTATATCACAATCTCTAGGGTTCCACTCTCCTTCATCCCTATTGGACTCATCAATAATTTTTCCTTCGAAAACATCAAAACTTGTTAGGAAAGCAAGGATATGTTGGTCATCATCGAAAGATTGAAAGTTTTTTATATTATCATGAACTGTAGGGGTGGAAATTAACTCCACAAAGAATTTCTTGAGCTTGGAGCCTTGCATAGGTTCTAGGGTGCTTGCATCAACTACCTAATTTTCTTCTCTAGGGATTAAGCTAATCCCAAAGGCATCAAAGTATTTAATCAGGTTCCATACCCTATTCCTATATGCTACTAGCCTCTTGTTGTGACATGTATATTGGTTGTGCACTTGCCTAATAACTATTTCTGAATCTCCCTTGACCATCAAGGAAATGACCTTCTTCTTATGTGCAAACATCAATCCCCATGCTAGAGTTTCATACTCTGCTATGTTGTTTGTGCATCCAAATTGCAACCTATAAGAAGAAAAGAAGGTTTTCCCTTTAGGGCTGGTTAGTATAATTCCAACACCACAACCTGTCTTAGATTTGGATCCATCAAACGTGAGGGTCCACAGTTGGTCATGAGTTGGGGTTGGTCCTTTTGGGGTCATTGTGGGCAGTTGGATAGAATGAACCAAGGGTGGGGCTACTTGATCTTTTGGATTAAATATAGGGAATGGTTGTTCAGTAGGTTCCTAAGGAGTAATTCCCAATCCCTGTACAGATGTATCATTTGGCCCAAGGTTATCTTCTTGACATTCACTTGTCTCTTTGGTTAACCCCTTGGATTTTGGTATATCCATGAATGCAGGGGTGTCAAACAAACCTTGGGGCTGCTCCTCATCAATATGCTGATTTGGACATGTTTCTAGGGAAGGTTCCATTTGAGGAGGAACCTCCCTTGAAGGCATCCCATTTCTGGTTAACATTGTTGCTTCCTTGGCTTCAAATGGGAAGTGATATGAAATGGTCTTAGAGTGACCTGAGATAGCATTGTTAGCTTGGGAAACATGATTTAAAATGTCAATGCAGGGTTGGAAAGTCAATTTAGAATTATTTTGGTAATGTACCCTACACCAATTAGAGAGTAAAAGACTTTGCAAATTGATGTCTTCCCCCAAGACTAGCTGATCTTGTTGCAGCTTCCTAACTAATGTCTACTAATTTTCATCAATCATGGGGCTAGGGAGTTTATGTATTGATATGTCTTCAGAATTGAGGACCAAGAAGGTTAGAATTTCTTCTCTTTTATAAACCCCTATCTCAATCTCAAAGTAAGCTACCTCATTGGGGAAATCATATTCTGTGATGATATGCTTGAGGTGAGGCTCACTTTTAATCCTAATCTAAGTAGGAACCCCTCTCCATGGTAGCCACATATGTGAAAAGTCAAGGGAAAGATATCCCCCTAGGCTTTTCATCAAATCTCTGCTCAGCAGCATACCATAGGTCTTGGGAATGTCTACTACTTGGACATCTATATTGGTTTATCCTGGGGTCTGATCCTACTTGAACATGTATGTTTTTCAACTCCCCAACTATGTTAACTTATGTTTTGTCAAGTTGGATAACCTTCTTGTTAGTTTGGACAGGGTCCAATCCCAATTTTTTACATATAGAATATGGCATGACATTGCCCAAAGCCACTAAATCCAACAGACAATTGTGTAGGTTCTTCCCACAAATTCTTAAACTTAGGAGAAATGGTGGGGTACCTACCTTATTTCTATACAAGGTTTCATTCATATCTGCAGCAGGTGCGACCTTTCTTTTTCCTTTTGATTTTTCAGCTTGTTCTAAAGCTTTCAGCACTATCTCCCTTTGAGCAGGGCACCACTTTAAGATGTCAAAAAATGACAAAGAAGTTTTCTATTTCTGCATCTCAGAAACAACATTGAATTCTATATTATAACTTGAATTACTTTTGAAAATGGTAGAGGAATTACCCTTATTATGGAAGTCAGGCAAGCCTTTTGGTGGAGGGGGATTATTATCAGCACCTTGATTTGGAGGCACCATGTGATTAGGTGGTGTTGATGTAGTGAATGGCCCCTTACTTTGATTCCTCAGGAAGTGCCCTCCTTTTGACTGAAAGGCTTGGGCATCATATGAATATTCCTATGATTCATTCTCACTTTGTATTGGGAATGAGGGCTCTTCTTCAAATATATCATAAGCCATTGCAGTATCCAGTGTGTCACCTCCTTTGTTTGAATTCCCCTGGAATGTGTGAGCATCTTTGTGTGCCATATTGACAAGTTTCTCCATCTGAGGGAAGTTCATCCCAGAATGGGTTGCAGTATCATGCAACCTACACCAATTGGTCATGAAGTTGAGGTCAACCACGTTTGTAGTATGTGCTCTCTCCTCATTTGCTTGAAAGTTGTGAGAGACTCCACAATTATTGGGCCCTGTATTCCATTGTCTATTATTATTTGGCCTTTGATTATACCCTCTATTTTGGTTTTGGTACCCTTTATTAGAGGAGCTTTGGCCTCAATAACCCCTTTGGTTGTAATTGTTATGATTTTGATAGCTACCCTGATTGTTTTGGGAGGGGTTCAATCGAAGTTGAGCCATGCCACTGGTGACTTGAGATAGTGTTTTCTTCAGGGTTTCTACCTCATTTGTAAGCTGAGTTATCTTTTCACTTTCCACACTCTTAGCAATAGGTGGCTGACCACTATGATTTGGTGTTCCAACTTGGTTAGGACGACCATGGGAACTTTGAGGCAGTTGTGATTGTTGAAAGGGATCAGAAGCTCAAGTAGTAAATAATAGGACAAGTGGTTGAGTTTGCAATTCAGACATAGGCCCATAATGGGAAGGAGACATCCCTGGGATAGTATTAAATAGAGGGGTTGGGCTATGCATCTAATATCCTATTGAAGGGAAACCTCCCCCCAGGCTTCCTTGTTGAGAATTGATTTGTTGCTACAACTTGAAAGCTAGATGGTAGACCTTGGATAGAGAATCAATATCATCTGGTTGATAAGTCCTTTGCAAGAACAGGCCAAGCAAGGGGTCTACAACTCTAAAGTAAGCTTGGATGGCACTATCCTTAGTGACTAGATAGGGATCTTCCAATATCCTATACATTCGCTAGAACCTGGTATTGAATAAAGGCAAGGATTCACCCAGTTCCTTCCTAATAGTGGCAAACTAGTGGTATAAAAGAGTTGGGTCCACATAAACCCTGAACTGATTAATGAAAGTGTTTTCCAAGTCTGTCCAGGTCAAAATGGAACCTTGGAAAAGGTTAAGGTACCAATTATATGCCATATCCCCTAAGGAGTAAGGGAATAACCTGCAGACAACATCATGGTGGGCAATCTAAGCTCTAGTACAAGCATCCTTGAAAGCTTGTATGTGCTCTTTAGCACTCCTTGACTCGCCATGAATATACTTGGGGAAAAATTTCTTAGGGTTCTTGGGAATATCGTGAAAACCTCCAGGAATAGTCCCAAATGGAGAGGGATTATTCTGAAAGAACGCCATTGGTAGTGGTGGTGGTGGTTGAGCTAGCTGTGATGACAATTGAGATGGATGTGGTGATGGATTAATAGGTATCCACTAGGGTATTGGTGAAAATATTGGTGGAGTGAGCAGAACTGATAAGGGTGGTCTGATGGTTGCCCCAATTTTGTGAGCCTTGTGTCTTGTTGGGGTCTTGATTTCTATCAACGGTGATGGATTTTTAGCTGATCGAAGACTCTATGGGGGTTCTCTGAGGAGAAAGACTGAGCTTTATCCGATTTTCCTTTCTAGGACCTCCTTCTAGCACTAGTTCTTATTGATGGTCCTTTTGGCACAATAACATGCAAACAAAATATTGCTACTTTGTTTCTCCTGAAAGAGAAAGATGATCACATGGATACCTTAGCTCCCAAAGTCTTTGTAGTTGGTTCTCACTTATACTGATGTTGCTCAATTGGTCAATATGACAATAATATTCAAGGGGCCTGTTGGTGTTGAGCTTCTAGATTGTTCTAAGATCAAGCATGAAATAAACCCTAATTTAACTGGGGTTTTAAAGAAACAACAAAAGATAGGTTAGAGCTTTGGAACAGAAAAGAATGATAATTCTTCTAACTTAACCAAAATTGCTACCTTTCAAGGAGTTTGTTAACTAAAACTGCAAAACAAAGTAAACTTGTGATTGACACACAACCTCTCTCATTCATAGTGCTATTAAGTTACCATTTAAACAAAATAGAAAAATATAAAAATAAGACTTCAATCCTTGAAAGATTCTCAAATCAAATGATTAATTTAAAAAAATATCATTTAGGAACACAATATGAAGTAGATTAAACTTTGATTGCTTCTACTGTTAATG
This sequence comes from Sequoia sempervirens, assembly GCA_007258455.2. Classification (NCBI taxonomy): domain Eukaryota; kingdom Viridiplantae; phylum Streptophyta; class Pinopsida; order Cupressales; family Cupressaceae; genus Sequoia; species Sequoia sempervirens. The sequence continues at coordinate 462,894,249 of VDFB02000015.1, read as the reverse complement.
AAACAAATAAGCAATATTTACAAGGCTGGCACAATCACCAGTGTATAGAGAATCTGTGATTCCAGATTGTTTCCAACTACACTAAGAGAACTTGGAAAATACATTATATCCAATATTGAACTTTAATACTAGACAAGAAGGCAGAAGAAGCTCTCGTTACTCAGAATCAAGATACAACTCTATCTCCTGCTGCTAATTGACTAACTCCTAGATTTTATTTCTAATCCTAACTGTCTCTTGAAATTTCTAACCCTTACAAAGAGGCACAAATGCCTTATATACCGAATGTATTGAAAAGAATGTCGGCGCCTTCTTTTAGGGTTTACAAATATATGCCTCCAGGAGATTCAGCTCTCAGATCTTTTTGAGAAGAGTCAAAGCTGCATTTAATGTGGAGCCTTGCTGTCCAGGTTGGTGATGGCTTGACCTTAGGAGAATCCTTTAGATCTTTTTGCAGCTACAACATTTAATCTTCTATCCTTGTGTCCACCTCTGAACTCTGTTGGAGTCGCCTTGAATGCTCAGAATATCTCCATCAATACCAATCTACCTCTTTGCCAGTAGTCACTACAACTATCCCTATGAGTCACAGTTTCTTCTTCCCTTCGGCTTCCTTTATGTTCTGGACTTCTCTGTACATTGATTGTCCTCTAGAAGCACCATCGGGCCTCCTTGCAGATTTGAACATCATCGGCTGAGACACCATCGGGTTGGCAAGACATCTTACTGAACCCATTCCATTCGCTTAGAGTCTCCTTGAGTTCCTTTTATTCCCCCGAGCTCGGGTCCTTTTGCTTCAGTGTGACTTTCTTCCTTCGCCAAGACTTTTTGGCAAAGGTATGATCCTTGGCCGAGCTCCATTTCTTTCAGTGGGGTCTCCTTTCTGTTGACAGGACCCTCACTTGTTGTCGTGACCTCATAGCGAGCTCAAATTGCTACGTCGATGTTTCTTACTCTTCGGCGGGCTCCTTCATGTCGCTAAGACCTCCCTCGATCGGTGGGACTTTACACCGACTGAGGCCTCCCTTCACTGAACTCTATTGTCACCAAGACCTTTCTTGTGGTAATATTTATATGCCCCCATTTTGTGCCTTGTCATCATGACCAAATGTATTCGTCGAGACCTCGCTTCGAGGAAAAGTCTCTCACTGAGATACTTTCTCCCTATCGTCAGTTAGTAAGAGATCTGCAAAGTCTAGCCGACTTTCTTCTTAGAGGAAAATTGTGACCTGGAGTGAAGAATGCTTTCCAACTAAGTTCCTTTGACAAATATCATCTTGTGTGTGATTTAATCCTGCAAAAGAAAGGCCTGCATTAGCACTTAGGGGAAAATAAAACACATTATAATAAAATACACCATTATTTATCACGTTTTTAATTCTGTCAAAAAGAAACACAAAACTAGTGGAGGCAAAACCAATACAAAACTATGAACACACTAGCTTTTTTAAAACTAGCCAAAACAGAACCAAGATGGGAATGGGATGAGGGGAAAAAAGGACCCCAGAAACGACATCCCTCACCTTCAAAACTAGCAGGGGCGGGGCCAAAAGAAAAATTAGAATCAGGACCAGAGTTAGGATGGGAACAAGCCATGGAAATAATCAACATTTCCAAGTTCATACCTCGTCCTGGCTTTGCGTTTGCAAAAGAAACCAAAACACGTAGGACAGAAGCAAACACCGGTAGGGTTAGAATAAAAAAAGACCTCGGGCAAAGCACAATAGGGGCAGGGGTGAAAAAAAATCTGAAATTGAAACTTCCCTAAAAGTTTTAGTTTCGGATTCCATCCCAATCCTGCCTCAGACAATATACAAAGACAAAAAAGAAGGGGAAAGGAAGGAAAAACAACACCCCGCAATGAAACGATTGGAATCGGGGCAGGAAAAAATGGATAAAGCGGAACTGGGATCATAACCAAAGCCGAACCAGAAACTTTTTCAAGTCTCAAGTTCATATTTCATTCTGGGTCCACCCCTGATATCATCCAAAAGGATAGAAAGGATAAGGAAAACAAAGAGAAAAACAGAGGGAAAACCCCACGATGAAACAAAAGAAGAAAAAGAAAGGAAAGAAAAACATGCGGAATTGGGATCGGAATAGAACCCGAACCAGAAACTTTTTCAAGTTTCAAGGTTCGGTTCTTGTTCCAGTTCTAAGTCTGCCAGAACAAAAATGAAAAGGCGCAAGGTAGAAAAAGCAAAGTAGCAGAACTAGGATTGGGGAAGGAAAAGAAAACATAACTTGGAAGGAATTCCAAGTTTGGAATCTGTTCCAGTTTTGGGCCTGCCGAAAACAAAAAGAAAAAGATGCATAGGGCCGAAAACACACAAGGCATAGGACACAAACTGACAAAGACCAACGAAGAGAGAGAAAAGGTGGGGTTGGACCCGGGATGGGATCCGAACGAGAAACTTTGAAAAATTTCAACATTCTGAATTAGACCTGGAGAATTTTCTCCAAGAAAGAACAAAGGATGAAGATGAAGAATAGTTGGGACTAAAAGTGGGAACGGAACAAGACCAGAACCTGGAAGGAATTTCCAAGTCTGGTATTGGTTCTGGTTCCGCCTCTGAAAAAAAATTTAACAAGAAAATGCCCAAGTTAGAAAACCTAAAGCTAAAGGGAAAAGACAAAGGTGGACCCATTTTGTTGTAGAATAAAGTGGGGTCGTTATGCAAGGAATAACACTACCCAACAAGTTGATACCCAAGTAGCTGCTTTAGAGAAGAGTAATCCTTGTATCTTTAGGGATCCACAAAGACAATTTACTCCGTTACCTGACACACTTCAAAATATCATGACTCAACTAATAAAAAAAAATGCTTACTTTACCTCCTATTCAACCTCTTGACCCTAGCAAGTCGTTACCTCTGATCTTTAGATACAATGCCTATTGTGCTTATCACCAAAAAAAAGGACATTATACAAAACATTGCAAGCATCTTAAATATCTTGTGCAAGACCTCATTGATTCTAATCATACTCAAATTGGAGGTGTGAATGACAAAGGTAATAAATCTATAGCTCCTCCCTACCAAAACTTGCAAATCTTTACCAATCCCATGCCTAACCACAATATTTCATTTGTTAAGGCTAGTGAAACTAAGCTCGATGTGATGAGCATTGACACAGATGATGATAACATGAACAATAGCAAAGAAAATCCCATGGATGATGATGAAAAAAATCCTATGGATACTAATGACCAAATTTCTATTAGTACAATGATAGGAGTGATTGAAATCAAGTCTCATAAACAAAAAACCAAAATGCCTATTGACATTACTATCTCTTGAGAAGAAACAATAAAAAATACATTTGATTATCCTCTTTACATAGCTGATAGAATCAATAATAGGCCCACTCCTAGGATTTTAATTGATCCAGTTTGTGCAGAGAATATGATCATAGAGGAACTCTTATATGTGCATGAACTCACTCAAGATAGATATGATAAACCAAAATCATGGATTAAAACGTATGATGGTTTTTCTTGTGTTATGATGGGCTCGATCACAATCCCTTTACAAGTAGGACCAAAGAAATTAAATGTATCATTCTCTATCATCAATAATTCAAATCAATTTTGTGTGAAGTTAGGCTACAAATGGATTTGCTCCATGAATGCGGTCCCATCCATTGTCCATAAGTGTTGAAAGTTTCTAGTTGGCAATGAAATATTCGCTATGAACCATAGTGGCTTTAGACCTCTATCTTCCCATAGAAATTATTCCTTAGACTATTTATGGCTTGAGCCCATGGAACCTATAAGACCCCATGAGGACTTCCTTTTCCTATCCTATGAAAAGTTCAAAAAAAATGCATAGCCAAGTTCTCCCTTGAAAATTTGACTCCACCCATGATTGAAATTCCAGCCCTTGAAGAAAACAATATTGAGCTTAAAGCCCTTTTGAATAACCAAGAACCATCCATAAAAAATCCCTTGCCTATTTCCTATGAAACGCCAAGAGAGAACCAAACAAGTACTAATCCACCTCCTAAGAAAATTTATAAATCCAAAGAGAAAGTGGTTGAACAACCTTCCACGGTTTCTTCCGTTCTTCCCTCATAAGAAGAAAAGGAACCTATGGTTGAAAAACCCGCTCCCACACACACACAAATTGAAAACCATAATAAAAGAAACATAAATTCTAGAGAGTGTAGGTGTAGACGTCGTGTTATTGCTTGAAAGATGAATAAAGAGGACAACATAGAAAATCAAAATCTGAATTTGAGAGAAGCAATAAATGATGAGCCTCCTCCATTACCAAAACCAACAGATTCCATGTCTCCAACACAACAAGGACCAACACCTTCTATGGATATTATCATTCATCCTCCTATTGTGGTTAACTTGGATGGTGATGAAGAAACAACTAAAATTGATGAGCAAGTGCATAATGAGTTGAATTTTCTATTTTCCTCTTCTATAAGCTTTGGTGATAACAACCATGATGATCCTCCTAAACCAAGTGATTCACCACCTATTGAACTTGGTGATTCTCCTTGTACAACACTTGATGTTTTCCCTCTAGCTAGTGATCTACATTCCACATATACTAAACAAGACTAGGATGTAGATGACTTGCTGGATGTTTGACTCACATGTGCTTTAATAGTATTTTTTCTTTCCTTTTTTTCTTTCTTTTTGGTGTGATTGCATGTGTGTATTGTGAGTCCTTGTATTGTTTGATGTCTTCTCTCTTTGTGCATTCCTCTATTTTTACCTTCATTCTTCTATATGTCGTAATATTTTTTCCTTTTCATTAGTCTTTACTTTTTTTTTTTTTTAGGCTACAGGAATCGGGTTTGTATAGCATGGCCCCTATAAACTGTAGCGTGCTTGGTAAACTTTTTAATGTGACCAACGGTGCTGGTGCGACACGCCCTCTGGTACCATGGGATGAGGGAGACTAGAACTCGTGACCAGCCTCCTGCAATAGGAAAGACTTAGCCAACCAAGCTAGGCCCTTGCCCTATTGATCTTTACCTTTTATTTTCATTTATCTTTACATTTTTTTCTTGTGTTTTCCTTTTGGGGATGAGGCAAGGCATTGAGACACCCTATGTCTCTTCCATGTTGACCCAAAATATTTTTCATTATCTTTTATTTTCCTTTCATTTGCATTTTTGTCTTGTGTTTTCCTTTTGGGGATGACAAAAGGCGTCAAGACACCCTATGTCTCTTCCATGTTGACTCAAAAGGTTTTTCATTTTTTTTGCTCTCTTTGTGTCATTCTTCCAGTTCTATGTGTATTTAGGGAATGATGACAGTTCCTAGATCTCTAATATCATTGTAGCAAAGACATATACTGACCCCGAATCCATATATACCTTATGTGTTTCTAGGGGGAAACCCTCTTTCCCTTTCTCATGTTTGTCTAGTTTAAAGTAATTGCTCACAACATGGTGATTAGCAATTTATTTTAAGTGTGGGCATACATTGGCATTATTTTGGCATGATTTAATTTGAATTTTTTTATTCATGTTCCTTGATGTGGTTTTCTTACTTTATTCGATATGTGTTTTTCTCTTTATGGTGAAATTGTGAGTAATGTCCTTCAAGCGCTTGGTCTATCTTAGCATATTACATTCCTCTTAGTGGTAATATGACACACTACATTCCCTAAGTTGTGAATATTTTATCCTTTGATTGGTCCTCTCTTGGAGACATTAGGAACAATATCCCCTAAGATTAAAACCTTGCACAAACTAAGCAAAATCCCTTCAAACATCCCTCTTTCTTATTGCATTGCATTTTGTACCTTATTAAAGTCATGGAGGTATGAATTTGATATGGATCTCTTGGGTCTCACCTAGTGGACAACAAGCTTCTCTAGCCTTTGTGAGCGTGCATTTTTTTTTCATAGTGCACAACACATTCCACTTGTAAACCTTTTTTGGATAAAAAACCTAGACCTGGTCCAAAGTGTGTTGGACTACCAGTCGAAGCTTGATCCATTGTATTTTTCTTTTTCCTTTTTTCGTTTTCCTATCTTTCATGGTGTATGCTTGTGATCTAGTTATGGCTTCATATATCATCCGCAAGTGTGTTCCTTTGTGCCTATGTTGGTTTTTCATAGGATCTTGATCTTGGGGGCTTGAATGCCCTCTTGGTTATTGTCATCCTATCTTACTAGCATTCGTACATTTGAACCCCTCTTGATTGCATGGTTGGATACTTTAGTGTGAGTTTGAGGAAAGTTCATCCTATCAGTAAAGTGGGGGCTAAATGTGTTGTAGGAAAATGCATACCTTTGCATTTTCACACTTGCTTGGGCCCACCTTGCTTTACTTATCTTTATTTATGTCTTAATTGGTCCTAAATTTTGCATCCACAAGCCTAATAAATTATATCCTTTTATGATTAAACCCACAAAACATCAAAGGATAAATGATAATTTAATGATTTTGGTTGTCCTTGATTTTTGGACCAGGACTAAGACACCACCTAGGGAATCTTTGTCCTCCAAAGGTCTTGGGACCTTATTTTTAAAAGGCACCTTAAAAGGGCATTTTTTTGGAGTCTATGCTGCGAGTTTCAAGCCTTGGTACTAAGGTGGCACCTAGGGTGTCTTAGTCCTCTTGAAGTCATTTTTGAGATTTAATTTCAAATCTTGGTGGGATTTAGCCTCCTTTAATCAATGAATTTTTTAGCTTTTTGTGGTGTAATTTTTTATGATATTAAGCATGGATAAGTATAAATACAAGGTTCTTTCACTCATTTCTCACTCAAAAAGTTGACTAAGCATTCCTAATAGCATAATTGAGTTCACAAGAGCAATTCATCAAGCATTTGGAGTCATCATCAAGATTCAAGTGTCATGTCAAAGATATTCTTACATCATGTGTGTTTTTGAGCTAACATTTGTGATGTAGGGTTTTGATTCAACCAATCAATTCAAGTCAAGATCTATCAAGCATTCATTTGATTCATGATCTACATTCAATCTATCTATTTCACACAAGTTTGCAAATTTCATAACAAGGTTTCAGTGAGTTACAACATAGTAATTTTTTCATTCATAATTTCCCTCCATTATTTCATTTCATTCCAAGGTTTAATTACCAATAAGGGGTTTGACCAAGGAAAATCCCCATTTTCTTATAATCAACAAGTTTTTCTTCCTTTATGTGCTTATGTTTGCAGATTTAGGTTGAAAATCATTTGAAGTGTAAAGTTGTAAAGTTGTAAAGTTGTCATCTTCATGGAAAGTGACCTACAGGCCAAATCTGGAGGTTTCAAGATTTGAGATCTAAGAAGAAGGAAGTGTAGACATTGAACCTCAAGATCATATTTTGAAGTTGCAAAAATTCAGATCGGGACTAAGTCAATAGTAAAGGTGTCTTAGTCCTTTAAGTGGTATTTTACAAAGATTCTTCGAGATTTTGTTTCAACATATGAAGATTCTACATCTGCCTCAAAAACAACAGCAAGACTAAGACAACAATAAGGGAATCCTTATCCTCCCTAACATATTTTGATAGCACTTTTGCATTTCCAAAATCCTTATCACATTTCCATACTTCCTAGGTACATACATCCTAACTTGTTGTTACTTAATTTTGTCATTTGCATTCATTGTTTGGCTTACATTACTAGGTTTTGTGAGTTGAATACCAAGTTGTCTTTTCCAAACCTTTGCTTGGTGTTGAACCCTTCAAAGCCTAAGGAATCCTCCTAGGTCTCGCTTGTTGAGAATTTACTCACCTTTGTGTTGATAGTCAATCCAATTTGGGATCCTAGGTTTCCTTGAATGATCCATTCCCCCTATAAAGGAAAAATTGTGGATTAAGGACCCCTTTCTTGCATTGTGAGTCCCTTCTCCTCCAATCATTTTTCCCACAATTCAAAAACATGGGATGATCTCTGTGAGTGTGGGATCAAATGGTGGAGATCAACCTTCAAAGAGGGATGGTTTCCTTTAAAACTTCACCTAATTAACTTATCCTACTGCTACTTATAGAGAAACAAGAGAAGGAAAATATAGAATGAAACCTGAACTCTAATAAGGTGATGCACCAGTATTCTTTAAGACTTGCAAAATTTCCTTTTCATACATAATTGATCAATGATAGGACTGGTTTATGCACAAATCATAGGTTTTATATGCCCATGCACCAATATTTCATAAGAAAGTTGTGATATTGACAATCTTAGAAGGAAAATCTACTATCTCTTCACAACTTTGGATTGCTTGAATCATTTACACAACCTACAACCTACAATAATGTACATATATTCTACCTAAAGGTGTTGATAATGAGACACAACATCAAGGATTATCACATACATCACAAGAAATTACATCAGTCATTTGACTACACATAATAAAAAAACTTATGAGAAGGCGAAAATGTTTAAAATATATTGATTTGAAAAGGTGTCACATACAGTCATACATGCCTGCAAAATGAGTGACAAGGCCATCTCAGCTTGAAAGAACCATAAAAAAGTTACAATACAACAACTAAGAGAGCAATAATTGAGAAAAATCTACCCTTAGACTCTCTTATAATCCACTCAACAACTATTACATAATAGGAACATGTTCATAGAAAAAAAAGACATGTCTTTGCTTTAGTTGGCTGGGTCATACTCGTGGGGCGTCCAAAACTTTCATCCCTACTTTTCAGCTCCTAAAAGTGCTCCAAAAAGGTGTTTGAGTGAAGAAAAAATAATGGTTTGACCTTTTCTATCAACCTAGGCTCCTTAGATAGCTCATACATGCTTGTGAATTCTTTCACCAAGGTCAAATTTCCCCTATATCTTTTCAATTAGTTGCACAACTCATTCAAAATCCTCCTAGATAATCGTAACCATCCATAACTACACTTTACCTCATCAAATTTCCACTTACATGATAATATTGCATGAGAAAAAGGTTTGAAATAGTCAAAATTCCTTAGGGAGGCATGTGAAACCTTCAAGATTAGTTTTCCACCAATTGGCATCATCACAAAGCTCTTCATTTCCTTCAATTTTCATCTTGTGCCTGTAGACACTAAAAAATGTCTTGGTCTACGAGCATCATTTTTCCATCATCTTGGTCTTCTTCCTTTCATAATTAAATAATTCTAATTATTTAATTATTGTCTTTGATCACATTCCTCTATTAATTAAATAATTTTAATTATTTAATAGATTCATTTCTTGATCTTTATTCTCCTTTGATCAATTGAATTATTTATTTAATTGTGTCACTAACACTTTTTCCTTCTCATTATTTATTTAATTATTTGCTCTTCACTATTTGTCTATAGTCAAATAATTATTATTAATTGTTTGTCTATTCATTAATATTTTTATTCTTCTATAGTCAAATAAATTTTAAATTATTTGACTATCTTTTAGCATTTCTTCCTCATTAAATAATTGATTCAAATTAATTATTTAATATCTCCTTTTCAATTTCCTCCTATTTAATTAAAATGGTTGCATTAATTATTTTAATTAAATGCCCACTTGCATTTTCCTCAAATAAATAATTTATTCCTCCACTTGGTCAAAGATTCCTTCTCATGAATTAAATGATTTTAATTTTTAATTTCTCCATTTTCTTCCTCCACTATCTCATTTTCAAATCTTAGCCGTCGATCACCTCTGGGTTCTTTGTAATCTTGACCATCCATTTTATAACCTCCACTCTTTCATGTTGTATGTCTTCTCGCCCGTTGATCTAGAAATCTTTCTAGAAGCTTGATCTTGACCGTTCGTTCAAATGGGTGTCTATAAAAGAAGCCTTCCTCCTCCATTTTCGATTGAACAACCACTTATCTCTGACTTTCTTGCTTACTATTTGCAGGTATTTTCACATGTTAGCTTTTATTTGAGGGCATATTTGCAAAATAAAGATTTAGGAGAGATAAGGGAAGTGATTCAACTTCAAACATAGGGAGTGCTCTCACTTGATTGTTTCATTTTCCTCATGATTTATTTGTTTCCTCTTGTTTATATTCTCATTCGTCAATCTTGGAATCTTTCAAGAAGCTTGATCTTAATCATTCATATGAATGGCTATCTATAAAAGACACCTTCCTCCTCTATTTTTGATTGAACAACCACTTATCTCTGACTTTCTTGCTGACTATTTATAGGTATTTGCAAATGTTAGATTTGATCATAGGGAATATTTGTAAAAGAAGATTTAGGAAAGACAAGAGATGTTAATCAACTTGAAATATGAGGAGTGCTTCTAACTTGAATGCTTTTGTTCTTTATATTTGATTGTATTCTCTTGTTTAGATTGGGTTTTACGTAGAAGTGCTATGGTTTTTACTAGAATCTAGGCTATATGATTTTTACCCATCTTACATATAGCTTGATTTGTTTGTTTAAATGCATAAAAACACATACGAAACAGATGTAAGAAGAAGAGCCAAAGTTTAGATTGGTAAAAATCATATAGTCTAGATTCTAGTGACAACCACAAATCAATCATAGACAACCCAAGTTTAGTGAAGAAAAAAAAAAAGAACTGGCTATTGTTTGAAGTTGAATCAATCCCCTTGTTTCTCTTAAATCTTCTAGGTCCTTGATATGCAAATAGGCGATGCAATTAATGGTTAGTTGTGTCATTCCTCTTATCAGTTACGTCATTTCTCCGTAGTTGAGACACAAGCTAATTTGTCATCGATGTAAGATAGGTAAAAATCATATAGCCTAGATTCTAGTGACAACCACAACACTTCTAAGCTAAAACCAAATCTAAACAAGATAATACAATCAAATATGAAGAACAAAAGCATTCAAGTAATAAGGACTACCCATATTTGAAATTTAATCACTTCCCTTGTCTCTCCTAAATATTCTTTTGCAAATATGCCCTCAAATCAAAGCTAACATGTGCAAATACCTGTAAATAGTAAGCAAGAAAGTTGGAGATAAGTGGTTGTTCAATCAAAAATGGAGGAGGAAGGATTCTTTTATAAACAACCATTCCAACAAATAGTCAAGATCGAGCTTCTAAAAAGATTCAAGATTGACGGATGAGAAGACATACAACACACAAGAGTGGATGGAGGTTATGAAATGAACGATCAAGATTAGAAAGAGCCCAAAGACGACCAATGACTGAGATTCAAAAATGAGATAGTGGAGTGAGATAATGGAGAAATTACAAATTAAAATCATTTAATTCATGAGAAGGAATTGTATGCATCCAAAATTGGTCTGGAGAATATTAATTAAATATCGATTATTTAATTAATAAAATCTTTATTTCCTCTACTATATAAATAAATTGCAAAGCTTATTTATATAGTTCATATTTCTTAACTCCTCTTATCTAAACCACTTTCTTCATGATTTAATTAAAATGAATAAGTTTAACTAATTTGTTTTATTTGATTAATTCTCTCATTAAATTTGAATTTTTAAATTCAAAATTTGTCACATTTCTCCATATTCTCCTAACCTCCTTCCACCTCATCTTCCAACTCACCATGTGTCAAATGGAAATAATTATTCCTAATTTCTAAAGTGGATATTTACTCTCAACAATTTTAACCAACTCAAGGACACAAGGCTTCCTCTTTCCATTGATTCTTTTCTACACTTGGCAAGATTGTTCTACTAAAGGGGACAATTTCCTTAATTCTCTCTAACCTCCTCATTTCTCATCGTTGATATCTCCATACTAAATCTTGATTGTCCATTGCTGCAAACTCACTTGATACCTTGGTGAAATCTATAAATAGAGGCTCATTTACAAATTTTTCATAAGAGAATATTGCATAACATTACTCTACATAATTCATCTTAGCATTTGAGAGCTTAATTGCATTATGATTCAACATTTAGAATAGTTTAGCAAGTAATTTAGAATCATGGCCGCATTGTTAGATGTATCTTAGATTATTCATAGCATTTAGGATCATTCTCAGAGCATATCCATTGCTTTAATTTAGAATTGTATCATTTTAATATGATTCTATATACAACAATTCACCATTCTGCATATCACTAATTTCATCAATTAATTAAGAACATCAAAAATAATGTAGGTGTAGACATAGATTTTTCATTCTAGCTTAGAGGTTACTCATTTCTTAGGTGAAATCCCAATAATTTAGTGCATGATTTAGATATGAGAGCACAATTACCAAGACATTTAAGAATAGAGGAAGATGGAATGTTTTTAAGGAATCACTTTATCGAATTGTGTTTTGTTAATTTGGATTCCCTTAATGTAATACATTGCATTTATTGTGTGTTATTGATTAGTTTGATTCACATATTTTCTTACACACAATAAATTGGCGCCCACCGTGGGGCCTAGCCCTTGTTATTTTGATATTTTTTGGAAAGTATGTTTTATAGGCTTGGACATGAGTTTCTCTGGTGCAACTGCTAATTCCTCTAATGCATACAAAAGATTCTCTGACGCATTAACCGGTTGTTCTGGTGTAACCAAGGATTTCTCCAATGCATCTATGTAATTATGTGGCACATCAGGGGGTTTCTATATTGCATTTACAACTTTCTGTAGTGATTTTAATGTTTTCTATGGTGCATTGATTTATTTCTGCAACATATTTACCTTTTTGGTGCATCATTTTACTGTAATGGCACATTTAATTTTCTTTGCAAGTTTCTTCCAAGTCTGAAAACTAATGATTTTTTTTTTTTTCAGTTGTGCAAGCTTTATAAATGCTATCAGAGACTCTGTTGAAACTCAAGTACACTTTCAAAGAAACATTTATTGCAACTACTGATAAATTTGATGCAGGGGCTAGAGTGATTTATTTCCTTTATGCTTAAATTAGGGATCTTGGATAATTAGAAAGGAATGAACACCATGTCTATTGTGTGTATTGAATGGTAGGCATATGCTCTCCCCTTAACTGGGTGACCAAAAAGCCTGACCAATTCTTGTTTATCTATAAGTGTGAGTGGAGTATACATTGTGGGTTCTCTCTTTATTCATGTGAAATAAAGATTGATCGAACTATGAGTATACTTGCTTGCTTTTGTTTATCCTAGAGGGCCTACCTTGTAGGAAAAAGTAATCACCCAAGGGAATGACCCAACCAGCAACACGCTAAAGCCAAACGACTTCCAACTAGTATATAAATGTGGGTACTAGAACAAAGGAAAGTATCACGAGGATAGTTCTGACGAGAAGGGTACCAATGGTCTCTTGTCGCATGGATTATCCCCTACAAATGGAATGACCATACTAGAACCCTTGTTGTAGATTGGCCAAAAATATTTATCTATTCTTTGGTGCAACAATGGTCATTGTAAATGAATCCACATTCTCATAGTTTTTAGTAGAGATGATTAGCTTGCCATGGGATTATAATGGGGGTTGGAAGCTTGGTTGACCTGAGAAGTGAGTGCACTATAAGGGGGAGCTCGTGTGGCCAAGATTTTGAATTCATCCACTAAGAATAAGTGTAGTTGGGGTAAAATCTGTGTGGAATCCAAAAGAATACAACCTTTCACAACCATAGGAGTGTACATTGCTTGAGTGTGTTTGTAAAAGTGTTTTCAAAACAAACTTTAAAAAAAACCTTACACACTAGAAAAGTGCAAAACTGTGATTCAGAACACATCACTTGGAACAAACTATTCTCTGACCAAAAACCATAAAATCAAGTAAACTGGCAACAAACTATTACATTCCCCAGTTCAGCGCATACACTATTTATTTTGGCGCATTCATTGCTTTTTCTAGTGCATATACCCTCTGTTACAGTGCATTCACTGCTTTTTCTAGCGTATTCACCTATTGTTATAGTGCATTAGCCACTTTTACTAGTGCATCCCTTGCATTTTGTGGTGCATTTACCAAATTCTATAGCACATACACCTAAAAATTTGGCACATTTGAGCTATTCTATAGCGTATAAACTTGATTCTACAATGCATCTGAAATTTTTTTGGTGCATACAATCCATGCTATAGTCCATTTTCCTTTTAGCACATACACTGATTATTATGGGACATTCACCAAAATTCATAACTAAAGAGCTGAATTTGACTCCTATCCAACATTTTGAAACTAGATTTAGAAAAATTTTCCAATCCAGAATCATTTCTCTGGAACAAAAAAGGTTAAACATGGTCTTTATCCAATGATTTCATGAAAGATTAAAATCTAGAAACCAAGGTCCCTAGCTCTTAGTCCAAAAGCTCATCAAAAACGTCTCTCGACACTTTACGAATTTAGAGACAAATTGCTCTTCAATTTCTACAGAAAAGCTTCAAAGAACAATCCCAACTTGTATTCATTTTACTATTGCCAAAATCCAAGGCTTTTCCAAAGATTTGAGCATCTCATCTATGAAGGAAATTTGTTCCCCATTTCACAACTGGAACCAAAATTTAAGAATCTCCTCAAGCTCAGAATTATTTCTTAGGTTCCTTAGAGTCTAAACTTGTTAAAATTGACCTCCGCAAAGTGAAATCCTTTACCTTAACTTTGATCACACATCTAAAAGTTCCCAATCATCATCAAAACCCAAAATTTGATCATCAAGTTGAGTTTCCCCATTAAGATTTATCATCCTTCATCTCGAAACAATACACTTTACATCAAATTTTATCACCTTGGTTACATCAATAGAATTCATTATTCTATTTGACCTAGGTATTCCTTTGGAACTCCTAAATAATGATCAAAATTTAGCAAACCTTCATCACTTGCATGCCTATTTTAACAAGGTCACAAAAGAAAAAACTTAAGAATAGGAAATTGAAACTCAAACCACCATGGATGAAGTAGGTGAGGATCAATCGAATGCTTTAGCTCATCAAATGAAAAACCTTCAACAAAAAAATTGGGATATGCAAAGGGAAAAATCAACATAAAGCTATTTGTTGTCAGACATAGATTTTTATTCCTCTGACAAAAATATAGACTTGACACCTTCTCCACCAAAAAATACCTCATCCAAGTTCAATTTCTTCGAATTCTTGAAGAAGTTAAATGAGAAACCCAAATCTCAATCTTCAAACACAAAGGATATTGAAAAATCTTACCATGTCACACATTTATCTTCATCTCCCATAAGCCAAAATATATCTCATGATTCTTTCACCCAAGTTAATGATTCCATCCAACCACCTTCTTCCATCATATCTTCTGCATTCAATGATTCTTGTCAATCTCTCAGTCCAAACCATGCTTTCATAGAATCCTCTACACATCAAGATCAAAAAATTCTTTCCACTTCATCCAATGATACCAAAATTGCACAAGTTCTTCCAATCTTTGACCAAGACCGAATCTCTCAAGAATTCTATGATGATCCCATCCTTTCACTTTTCATCCGCAATGATTCCTTTCCATCTCAAGAGAAATGTATCCTTCCAAGTCCTCCTTCCACTACATCTAATGAATCCATACCATCTCATGATTCCATTTCATCCCAAGAGCATGATAGTTCTTCCATCCTATATAATGATGTCCTACCATTTGATGATCGAGATATGATTTCCACAAAATTTCATGATTCCTTTCCTCATCAAGTTCAAGATATGCTTTCTATATCACTTCATGATGATTCCAAACCTAATAAAGAACAAGCTATTCCATCTCCTACACCTCATGATCCTTTTCCAAGTCAAGATCAAAACACCCCATCATCCCCATGTCAAGATCCTATCACACCTATTCAAGCTATTCATAAACTATGCACCTACAAATTGGGATCCTCCACCTTCACTTGCTCCAGTTTACTTCCAACACCTATCCTTTCATCCATATCATATCCTCTCCAAAATGGACTTGCATCTTGTTTAACAAACAATACATATCCCATTGGTAAAAAAATGTGTCAAAGTATGAACTACAAAGGCAAAGGATTAAGCCTTCATGAAAAAGGTATCCTAAAACCCCTTTTTGCTCAAGAAAACCCATATTACCATGGCCTTGATTATACACCTAATTGTCCTAGTCCATCAAACCTTCCATATACCCTGGGTCCTCATCCTAGTTCATCAAACCTTCCATCTATCCTAGGTCCATATCCTATTCCTCAAGAACAACAAAGGCACACATCCTTGATGCCCTTTCAAAATTATACCTCCAACAACTCATCCATGATACCTCCATACCATTCATCTCCATCCATCTCTCCTATTGCTCTTGGAAGCAATTTGGGTGCCAAACATCAAAAGCTTCCATATCAAAATTCACATGTATCAAAGGATCAACATGGCTCCTCGAAGAGGCATGCAAAAATAAAATAAAATTTGATCCACAATCAAAAGAAAAATAAAAAAGGCCACAAAGGACCATCAAAGAAAAATAAATAAAAAATTCCAAGACCACAAAGGTCCATAAATCAAAAGGAAATTACAAAAGGCCACAAAGGCTCATCAAAGCAAAAGGAAAAATTCCTAAGACCACAAAGGTCTATAAATCAAAAAGAAAAATATCAAAGGCCACAAATGTCCACAAAGCAAATATTAAAGTCAAAAATCACTTGGATTCCTAAAAGTCTCATAGAAGTAATAAAATCTAAATTGGCTTTCAAATTTGTTGATCCAAAAGCTTCCTCCAATCTTCCATCTAAAAAAATTTCACCTTTCAAATCCATTTTTCCTTCATCACTCCACCACCCTTCAAGGGGTGTGTCAATGTTGATCTTTCCATCCTTTTCATCTATCCATCAACAAACATTTCAACCTCCTACCCATTATCCCATCATACCCTAAATCTGCCAACATTTATGAGTCTAATCCCCATTGCCATGGTTTATTAGAGGGATATTTGGTTGTGAAACTTGAGGTTTAAGTCCTTCTTCCATCTTCCTATAATACATATATTATCTTTCACATTTCCACCTTTTATCTTGACAAGGTTAAGGATCTTCCTGAACATCATATATCATATCCTTTGCTTTATCCATATCTTCCATATCATACCCTTTGCTTTATCCATATTCCATCATTCTTTCTAAATCACATCATATCTTGATCTCCTCGGTCATTATCATTATCTTGGCATTCTTTCATTCCATATCTCTTGGATTATCAAAATCTATGTCTCATTTTCTTCCTTTGTTCTTGATGAGATTGGGGAAAGTTTGGTCATATCATTCCATCCTAATATTAGAAAAATACCAAAAAAATCAAAAAATACAAAAATACGAAAAAATAAAAAAAGGAAAAATAAAAAAAACAAAAAGATAAAAAGAGAAAAATACAAAAAAATACAAAATACAAAATACAAAAAGAAAAAGAGAAAAATATAAAAAAATCTAAAAAGGAAAAATAAAAAAAAATCAAAATAGTGAAAAATACAAAAAAATCTGAAAATCTGAAAAAATGCAATAAAAGCAAGTAGTGAAAACCTGGAAATAGGCACTATTTGTGACAAGCTGGCTTCTTCCTTTGTGGGAAAGTGTGTCGATCATTGGCTCTTTACTGTCACTATCCACATCTTTCGTTTGAGCCTCATGTACATATTTTTCTATGTTGGTCGTGCCTCACTTTGGCTTTTCAATCATTGTACATATCCATAATAAAATTGGTCTATTTCCACTAGGGGAAAAATCTTGAACTCGTTGGGGGCAATCCATCTTTGAGCTTACAAAGCGACAGACAAACAACAATATGACAACATGGTGAAAACAAAACAATCAAATGGGCTACAACTGTGAACATCAATCAGACTCACCAAAAACAATCATTTGAACCAACAACAACAAAAAACAAGATCAAATCAATTTTTTTTTCATTTGGTGACGATACTCTGAATCATAATTTTATCACTTTTACACAAATATTCAAATTATTTGCATTATGATCGTTGTTATCATTTCTTAGGAGCAACTCAAGGATGCCAAGAACTAGGGAATCTATGATCAAGAATGATATTTTTCTTTGTCTTCTATCTATGAGTTGATCATTACTACTATGTGAATCATCATGGGACGTGGTCTACAAAGTATCACTAATGAAATTCTAGATTCACATAGGAAAATGATTAACTCTTGTCTGTTTATGCAAGGAATGCTCAGGTCATCTCAGTTGCTTGTGTTAACTTGCACTATCAAACATCATGAAAGTAATACTTAGGTCATCATGGTTTAATTATACCTTCAATATTTTTACTCACTTTCAACATTTTAAAAGCTCAATGATGATACCAAGCACAATAAATTGATTACTAGGATGACAACATTGCATTGTTAGTATTGCATGTTTAGGTTGCATTCATACTAGATGTTGTAGTGGTATTTATAGATTTCTCCAAGGCTAATGCTATTTCTATCATTAATAGATTGAGTACATTGACATTACCAAAAAAATCATTTAGATGCATGAGCATTAGGACATCATTCATAGCATTATCATGGCATCTTGTCTTTCATTTAGTCATTAGATCATATATTATGAAAATCTACAAACAAATGCATTACCATGTCATTCTCTAAAGCATTCATTTAAGTCATTAGAACATATACATGTTTGTATCATGAAAATCCAAAAAAAAAATGCATTGATAATATCATTTCCATCCATACACATTTAGTCATACATTTTCAGACACAAAACACGAACATATGTAAATCTCCATTCATCCATTTCATACAGGAATTCATATATTTGCATTGAAAAATACAAAAAACATAGATTCTCATGCGTATCATACATCCATAAGAACATGTAGAATTATCCATCCTTAGAATCATCCACTTTTGCATTAACATAATTATCCATCCATTGCATCATACATAGTTGCATCAAAAAACGTACAAAAAAAAACATATAGACATCATTCATAAAAGTATCATAGAATCATAACACATGTTGCATCCATGACATATCATATCATCATCATGAAACATCACATAATCATACATAATATGAAATTAAATGCATCCACCATGATCAACACACAATAAAACACAAAGGTCAACCATCATCATCACCGCATACATCTCAAAAATGATGTCAAGTGTACAAGGATATATGAATATGAAGAAATACATCATCAAAATGGTAGTAAATCATTGAGTATTAGTGTATACATGTCCACATTACAATAAGGCACCAAATATCAAAACTAGGTAGTGCTCCCTCCAGATGGTGTTGGCATCCCTAGACCTATACCTTCCGCTGTACCTGATGGACCTACACTTGGAACTCTCCGATCTCCAGGAAATTGCTATGTGACACCTACACTAATTATCTAAGACTGTGACTTGCTAGATTGGGACTGTACAAAGCTTTCCCGCCGCTTGGGAGGAACCATCTCATGATATCAATCTATGTAAAAATGGGCCTCCTGTGCAATATGCCATACCTCCCTAAAATAGTATGTGGACCCAATAGCTATTGCAAATTGCTGCAATATCTCAGTTATAGCTTCTTCCTGCTTTGCCCATCACCTTAGAGAATCCCTCTCTGTAGTCAATGCAACAACCTAGCCCTGTACTTGTACCTATCATATACTTGTCCCTAGCCCTGCACCTAAGTCAACTGCTATCTGGCAGCATCCCTCTTGGCCGTCAAAGTTTGTATCTGTCCCTGGGCCTGTAAGAGTTATGCCTGAACCTGTACCAACAACTATGTCTACATCTGTAGCTGTCCCTGCACTTGTGTCAACTGGCCCTAAAAGGTCTAAACCTGGGCATGCAATGCTATAATATGAGATTTTCTCTACTGCAAGGGCAACTATATCTACACATGTTGTTGCACTGCTGTCACTAAAGATTGCCTCTGTGAGGCACTCTAACATCCAATCCAGGGTGAGCACCACCACCTCCAACCCCACCACCACTATCATCTCCCCCATCATCACCACCATCATCCCCACCACCATCACTGCCTCCTCCCTCCTCCTCGCCTCCACCTCTACCCCTCCTCCATTTGGGTGGTCTATCCTCATCGTCCTCTAATGCTGGCATTGGCTCATGAGGTCTCGAAATCCTTGAAAATGGATGCTCAACAAAATACTATGAGTAATCCTCAATCATATATCCCTCAACAATATCTAGAAGGTAATCCAAAATCACTGGTTGTAAACGATGATACTCATCACATGCAACATCATAAGATAACATGGGCCCCCACTCGGTTGCATCCTACTGCATCTGCACATACATAGCCAATCCCTGAGGTATCCCCTAAACTCTGTCATACTGTTTGAGTGTCACGACCCCTATTTTTACGGTACATATTTTCTTTTTTCAATATTTGATTAAATTAATTGGTGGTGAAATAAAAGTGCAATGAAATAAAAAGGAATTAGTTATAATTTAATTATAGATTTTATTTATTCCAATGAATGATAATACTTGGTTAATTTAATAATTATTTTATTCCCAATTGAATGAACTTCCTTTATTTATTTGAAGTATTTAATTTGCAAGCGAATAATATTTCTTTATTTGCTTATTAAGGATAAATGTTTCTTTTGCAATTAAAATAAATAAATAACTTTTTCTCTCTATTTATGTGGGTAAATTACTTAATTGCAATTAAAATATAATTCTTTATTATTATCAAAGGGAAATATTATCCATTAAAAAGGAAAAAAAAAGAAATATTATTTTAATTTCAAGATTCAATTATTGGAATGTAGGGAAAATCTTTAAAAATGGAGAATCATTAACAAAAACGGACACAAAAAAAAGGGTTTCATAATTTGTCTTGTTTTCTTTGTAAATAATAACTAAAAAGGAGCAAGTAGTTTTTTGGGGAAAAATCGAAACATAATAGTTTGGGGAGCCACATATGTATGTGTAAAAATAAATTACATAGGGATATATGGATTTCTTGGAGAGAAAACTATCATGGTTTTGTAGTTCAAGCTATAAAGAAAGTGAAGAAAAAATGGTGGTAGGCCTTCCAAAGATATCAAAGGCACGAGATGTTCATTTTGGTGCAACATTACCAGTCATTCACCCGACATTGGGAGGCTTAGAGTCTATTGCAGATAAAGCTAAGTCTATAATTCAAGGATACCTCAATCATTTTATGGACAATCTAGATATTATGAATTCTAAGAGGTAAATTTAGTCACTTCTCTCCTGTGAATCAAAATGTTTATGTTTTCTATTTTATTATGAAATGGGTAGATAATTGGTATACATGAAAACTAGGAGCTTTGGTATAGTTGCGGGATTCTTTTTTCCCCTTAACATGCATTACATGGATTTTGGTGACATGCTCATGGATGTAATAGTGATTTATCCTCTAAGAATTTGATCTAGATCATTGATAATGATCACTGTATGTAATTGAAAAGTTCATTTGAATTGAAAAAGATCCACTATTGTGTTGTTTGAAATTCTCCCTTAAGTGGTTGCATGATAATCAATCTAAAAATTTTAATATACTGCTCACATGTTTAAAAAACTTAAGCATGTAATGACATACAAGTTTTTCCAGTGAATGCGGAGAGGTCAATGTAGTTAAAACTTTAAAGCCATTTTGACTCGTTTAAGGTTTTGCACAAATTGAATTTTAGAAAACCTTTTGTGAAGACAATGCCCATTGCCCTGTGGGATAAGCTTTTGGGTTAATATGTTTACTCGTGTGGCTGAAGCACGCTACCTATCCACCAATATTTAGATGAGGCTCTTTTTGATATGATTTTCTTTGTTGATAATAGGACATGGAATTATTTTACTAAGGGTTATTTTGAACAATTTAGAGGTCTATGGTGATCTATTTTATGTTTAGTAGACTGCTTTGTGTGGATAGCTAGTAACTTAGAGCAATTAATCTCCTATTATGCACTATTAGCATAATGGTAATAGTTAACCATGTTTTGATTGGTCTTGGGTATCAAGTGGGAAGCATAAAAAAATATTTAGCAAACACATAAATGGAAAAGAATTAAATGTATGCTACATAAAATACTAATACAATATGAGGAATAGTAAACATAAAGAGATTTCCTTCAATGAGTCAATATGTGACACATACTTGGTTATCTGTACTACTCCCAATATCTATCTCATACCAGAGATAAGAATGTTGTATAGATGTGTCTATTCTAGTCCCATGGTTTTGTGGATGAGCAAGCAATCCAGTTGAAGCAAAAAATGTCCATCTCAAATTTCCTTGGCCAACCTCTATAGTCTCATACTTGGTTACTTCTGGCATTTGTATGGTTGAAATAGTGGCTTCTCCCCCTTCCCCTTTTGAAAGTTGAGATAATGTAGGTGCTAAATCCAAGAGGAGGAACAGTTATAGTGAATACAAACCAATGTCCCATATCTATTGAATTTATGTATTTAATGATTCAAATGTGTAAGTTTGTATGAAACTTCGTATCAAGACTGTTCTGCACTTACCCTGCCATCATAGCATTCCACACATCCTCATTTCTTGAGAAAATATGTCAAGCGGTTCATGTCTCCCTTATCTATGCCTCCATAGTTTTGCATACATTGTTATCTTGCTGCAAATTGTTTTCATGAATGTAAATTTAATCATAAAATTGTGTAACTTCCTTATTGAAATAGTTGCTCATTTTGGTGGTTGTTTTGACTGATTTTATTTAGAGGACTATTCAATTCCTAGTTTCATCTCTTCCTCAATGTAGTGGGCTTGCATAGACACTTAATTAATGTCATTTGGCTTGCTATTTATTATTCACCTCCCATTTTGTCGACAAACATTGCCCGTAATGCTAAGTAGTGCATTTACAAATCAGTGGTGTCAATTATTAATGATTTAAACGATGATTCCTATTCAAATTTAGTTGTTTCCCTCTTTTTCCCTGGGATTGGTTCAGTTGGGGTCGACATTACTATATAAGTATTTGCATATGTTTAATTGATATTAATAATATGTAGAAATGAATTTCATTTGCATGAAATGTAAATTAAATACAAAACATAGCTGATAATTGAGAATTCAATGCCAGTTGACATATATGAAAGATAGTTAAAAACGGATTACATTAATGCATTTTTACATGTCAAATATATGTTATTAGGTTCTTCTGATATGGTTGCTATCGTGGTACTGCATGGATTTTCTTTGTGTTGCTTTGACCTGACGGAAGGAAATAAAATGCTTGATGCTAGCTGTATATTCCTTAATAATAATTTTTGGGGCTGAGTATGGAAAGCAACATTAAATGAGTTTGTAGTATGGTTTATTGAAGTTTAGATAAATTCAAAGTTTTCTTAATAATGTTTATAAATATGTGTTTACCTTAAGCAAACAATATATGTGGCTTTAATTTGATAAAGTTCTCTAATATAGAGTTGTAGTGGTTTCTTTTTAATCTAACATAATATATTGTATAGTTTGGAAAATAATATAATTTTATATTTTATTAATATAAATCAATAAAACTAAATAAATTATATTAAAATAAAATATATTTAATTATATTATATTAGATATAAATATTAATATATATGTAATGTTAAAATGTAAAGTGTAAATATATATTGCAGCTATTGATATTTCCCTATTGAATTGAGAGATCATTGGAGGTAGAATGGTCTTGTTTGCAAATAATTGATAGTAATTCATTTTAGTGTTGACATTACCTTAATATCATGTGCAAGGATAATGCATTCACAAAACTTGAAAGAGATGCTTGGGGACCTATGTAACTTGTGAAAGGACTCCCTTATGCTCTTTGATATGTGAGATATTCATGATATACTGAAATATGTAATAAATAGCCATGCCAATGAGATAGTTTGATCATTACCAATGAGGCATCTTGTAACCAGAGGCGCATTTCATTAAGCTAGTAAGGCACTTTTGAAGAGTGGTTTTTCATCCATACGAGGGTTTTCCACTCATGAAGATCTTTGTGTTATGGTTTCTTTGTGGGTGCATTTATGATCTTGTTTTATTCTTTAATTTACATTATAGTATTTGAATTTACATGGATTGATGAGATGATCATTCATGTGTAAGCCTACATGGCTAAATCTGATAAAGGCACCGCCTTGTTTAAATATACTTTGATTCATTCATGTATGTAACTTCATTTAAATTTAGTGATGAAGTAAATTATTCTTTTTGTCCCACACCTCTTTACAATTATTAAATTATTTTACTAACTTAGTTTGGAAATTAAGGGTTATAATCGGTAAGTTAGTTTTCGTATAGTTACATTTCGGTATTAGAGCACTCAGGTTCAATAGTCGGGCCTCGAT
>VDFB02000015.1:462712257-462870047 GCA_007258455.2 Sequoia sempervirens | reverse complement strand
GATGGGAACTTAATTTAGGATCATGCCTATGAGGCAGTAAAAGATAGGCCGATTGGTGATATAGACTAGTTAGAGGAGAAGCAAATGGAGCTGAAGCAACTGATGGATCCAGTTCTAAAATTCACTAGGATGTGGCTGAAGCACAAAATCTGGGAATTGGAGAATAATGGTGTGCAATGCACCTATTCCCTGGTGGGGGACTAAGATTCCCATTCTACTTCTGAAGAATCCACCGAGAAGGATCCCAAAGGCAAGGGAAAACTATACTCTTCTGTCAAAATTAAATCTAAAGGTGTTCAAGAGGAAGGAGCCCAGGGAGCAGAAAAATAGAGGAAGCCAAAGGCCAAGAAGAGAACAAGGAATAAGAAGCTTGAGTAGAAAGAGACCGAAAAATAGAATCCTAAGGCTAATGATCCTATACCCAAGAGGAGGAGGAGAATTGTAAAATTATCAAAGAAGGTAAGCTCCAAGATTGTAGAAGAGGTAACTTCCCTGCTAGTGGTGGATGTAGAAAGTTCAGAGGAGAAAGAAAAGGCGTATACAAGGAGGTCTAGGACTCCTTCTCCCAGGGACAATGTGTCTAGGACTAACCTACCTCCGGTTGTTCCTCATGATGTGCAGCATGGTGATGTTCCTTTCACTCATGAAACCCAAAGTAAACCCGACGAAACAAAAGAAGTTGATGAAGATCCATATACTGAAGGAGAGGAATTCCATGAGGGCGAACTATAAAGTGCAGAGGTAGAAATTGAAAAAGAAATGCAATCTCCCTTGGTTACATATGTAGAGTCACCAGTTAGGAATGAGGTAGTTGAATCTCCTCCAAGGGAGGAAAAGGCAGAAAAGGTTCCCTCGCCTGCACATGAGGAGGAACATGTTGAAGAAGAAGAGAGGAATAAATATGAGGCACCTAAGGGTCAATAAGAAGAGGAAAAACAAGCCAAAGTGCAATTGGAGCCTACTGTTCTAGAATGGCTGGATAAAGAGATAAAGAAAAAATAGGTTGTGGTAGAAGACAGTCCACTGAATTGGGATGCACTACTAGCTGTAATTGGAAAAGATAAAGGTAAGAAGAAGGCTAGAGTGATCTCAAGGGTTGAAAGGGATGAGGTGCATAACAAAGTTGTTCACATCACCACCCCTGCTCTAGACAAAGATAGAAATGATATGGTCAGAAAAGATTATAGTGTTCAAACTTTCAATCTAGGACCTACATTAGTTGAGTAGGATATCGAAGACTATGAGGTCTCCAGTACAGTTATTGTAGATCGATTGAGGAAGGAAATGAAGACCAAGTAGGAACTTAAGAGAGAAAATGAAAATCTTAGGAAGTGCTTGGAGGAATTAATAAAGCCACTACAGTCCATTAATCCTTCTTCCTCTACTACAAATCCTCTACCTCAGGAGACCATAACCGAGTTAGAAAAGATGAAAGCATCCACTATTGCCACTACAAATTGGTTAAAAGGGCTGCAAGTAAAATGTGATGGAGCTATTAAGGAAATTCTATCAATTGGAAAGGATGCTATCATGAAAACCGAGTGGTTGAAACAAGTGTTGGCACAAGATAAAGAGGACGTCGACCTCCTGCTACGAAAAATTAGAACTATTATGGAGTACACTTGGGACAGGTTGGTGAGTGACAGAATTCTTCCCTCCTCTAGGCTATCGAACCGTGGGAATGGTTTGGGGCATTGCAAATTAGGCAAAAGGTGTTGAAGAAGATTTACAAACAAAGAAAACACATTGATGACACCCTAGCTAGTGTCTACAATGGCTGCATTACTTTCTTCGAGATAATGATAGGATGAAGGAAGATCGCTCCTGAATGTTTGAGTCTAGAATAGTTGAGAAGTTGGTGGCAGGATTTTTATGCACGACTTGATGATAGCTTCATTTCTGAGCACCAGCTGGATGATGCGGCCACCTACCTTGCAGTCATTGATAAGTATTTGGCCTATAAAGCAAATTGGGATAAGTCAGTCAAACACTCAAGGGATGAGATTGCATCCATCGAAAGACAACTTAGGGTTTTTCCCTTGCCACCAGTCATTGGCTTGGATGAGACATTCTTGAAAGTATGTAAAGTGTTGGGTCTAAATGCGAATAATAGGAAAGGGAGCTAATGTTGGGCTGCGACGTGATTTGTGCTTCTCTATTATCTTCCTATGCATTGTTTGAGCTACAGATCTCAGGCTGACTTGGATGAGATGTGCATTTAATGCCTGTTTGACCCATTTTGAAGACTCTCTTGGCCAGGTTGTTGTGTTGAGTTATTGCTGCAAAACCCTTGCCTGGCTGACGGGTTCCTAGGGAATTCTATATATTGGGCATGTCACCCCATTTGTAAAGGGTTAGAAATAGTTAGAAGGTTATAATTTGTAACCAGAATATAGAGCAAAGCTAGTTAGAAGTAGAGTAAGTTAGCAGGTAGTTTCCCTCAAGCAAGTATTGTAATAAAAAGCTAGAATTGTTGCTACAGTGAACAATTTGAATACAAGAAATGACATTGTGATTTGGTGCCATACTTGTTTCTTTTGTTTTGCATGGTTCTTGTTATTCTATCTTTAAAATTGCTTTGAGAAGGTTAATGTTTAGATTAGATTTGGATTTGATAATGTTTGTGATTCAATACTTGAATGTTGTAGCAATCCTTCAGTCCATACTTTTTTCAAACAACTAATTGTTAGTTGCTTTGCAAAGTTAGCCTGGACTTCATATTTCAGTGTGCTTAGTTCAATTGTGAAGATTTGTTCATTATAACTACAATAAGGTTGTTGAATGAGTGTTCATAATTTGAAAATCTTAACACCTTAGAAGATTGCACTATTTTTTGTGAGATTGTAGATTTATCTTGGTCAAGTAGAAATCAATTTTGAAGGATTGGTCCATTTCGAGTATTGGTTACTTTCACTATTAATCTTAGGTTTAGTATTAAGCTTAGAAATCTCTTTGAAACCTTTCTCTTTTTCTATTTCTTTGATTATTGGGTTAAATCTAGGATTGAAGCATCATCAGATTGTTAGATATGATAAAATTGATTCAGCATTTTGCTTGTAATAAGGTCCCATTGTGATTACTAGCATTTTCACATTTTGTTACTGAGTTGTTTATGCACTATCAAGACCTGTCATTAGAGACCTTGGGGTTATCTCTTGAGGCTGGCCAATAGAGATTTACTTTTCAAGAGAGATAGGATATCATATTTTGTCTAGCTGTTATTGTGTAGAAAACACGATCAACAATGCGGTGAACATCACTCTTTTAAAATGTTGTTTACTATTAAAATCTAGTTTTCAAAAGAGATGGAAAAAGAATGCAATTTGATTCTGATTTTTTGAAAAAAATATATTTAGAATCTACAGATAAAATTTCACAAATCACTATTTTGCATCATCTTCAAATTCCTCATGGTTTAGTAGCTATAGGTGTCTAAAAGAAAAGATTTAGTTTAAAATTTTTAGTTCAATGTCAAGTTTGGCCAAAAAGTGTAACCCACTATTGTGGGAGCACCCTATTGTTGATACATAAGGTAATGTAGATTTGTCAACAATAGGGGGCATGGGGGGGTTTCCCCCCTGCAAGGGGTTTAGGGGGATCATCCCCTAGGCTAGGGGTTTGAGAGCAGTGCACCTTGGAAAGGGCTCAAAGCAGTGCCCCCAAAAGGAGAATTTTATTTATATTTTATTATTGTAAATCTGGAGCATTCATCATTAGGTCTTAGATCTGTCAACCAATATTTTATTAGCTTGAATTTCCCTAGAAGGAAACCCTATTTTATGAGGATATTGTATTGTGGTTGTGTATGGTGATGTATTCTAAGAGTCTAATAGTGGTCGTGTTGCCTCTGGATCTCTTGTTGGCGATACTTTTTTGAGAAACTTGCTTTGCAAGTATATTGTAATCTTTGTGATTTCTAAATAATATATTGGATGGATTTTGGAGTGTGGGGTTTTTCTCTTGAAATGGTTTTCCCCACCTAAATCATTATGTTGTGGTATGCATGATATTTATATCTATTTTTATTTATGTTTTTGTAATTGTTAAGATCTGTAAAAGTTTTGCATTATCCTCCTCTCAAGATTAGTGTAGGAATTTGTTCCACTACCTTAGCTTCCTTACATTTAGGTGGCTTAATATTTTTCTTTATCTTTATGGACTCATGCATGAACCAAACACACCAAGGAGTAGATCAACATGGGGTAACATCACTTATCATGTTGTGGGAGTGATTTGTTTTAGTGTTGATATTGACATTATATGATGTCTCAGATATTGATTCTCCTTGTATATGAAAAATTTGGATAAAATAAAAAATGATAAAACAATAACATACATTACCTAATCCAAATCTTCAATAACTAAAATAGACGCAATGATGGATGAATTATTCGATTGATTTGATATGTTGGTTGCTCGATTCAGCAACATAACATTGAGATGGAGATGATAGATGAATGATGATAGATAGAAATGGATGAATGGGTCAAGAATGAATTTGCTTATGAGAGGATTGATTTATAGGAAAGGTCTGATTTGGATTGATGGTTGAGATTGGATTTCAATAAGATGTCTTAATCAATGGCCAAGATTGAAAGTTGTAGTATGAAATAGGGTTAGGGGAAAATTAGGGCAATGATAAGGATTAATGGCCAAGATTGAATTATAAGATAATTCAATCAAGGGTGGAAAATGAATGAGAAAAAAGAAGATAAGAATGGCATAGATAATGAGGTTGGCATGAAAAAGGAGGTTGGAGAAAATTAAATAATTGTACAATTATTTAATTTGGGAGGGAGGGTGAATAATTAAATAATAGAAGCATTATTTACTTATAAAAGACATGTGACATGTTGACTTTTAAATTAAATAATAATTTAATTCAAAAGTGGATGAAGGTGACAAATTAATAAATAATTAAATAAATAAAATTTATTTAATTATAGAAGAAGAGGATAATGAATAATTATTTAATTATACTAGAAAAATGACAATAATTAAATAAATAAGCATGTATTTAATTATAGAAAGGAAGGGGCTATTTAGTGATGTAATTAAATAAACAAAATTTATTTAATTAATCAAGGGAAGATTAAAGGAAAAAATGAATTAATTAAATAATTAAGAATTATTTAATTAATAGAGGACTATGAACTTAAAAGATAATTAAATAATTAAAATTGTTTAATTATGCAAGTAGAAGAAGGAATTGATATGAAAAGGTGGGTTCAGAGGCAAAGGACAATTTTCAATGTCTACATTTTTCCCCTCTTTGAGATGATGTTTGAGATGAGCTTTGTGTCGATTAACATCATTTCAAAGAAGCTAAGGTATGGATAGAGTAAAATGGATGATGAGAGAAAGATACGATGATGATGAAATAAGAGTGGGTTGATGATGATATAAGAATAGGATGATGATGCCCCCTCAAGAGGATAGGCAAGTTGGACAAACACGGGTATGGACAAACATGGGTATGCTCTTGAAATGAAATGATAAGGAGGGAAAAGATGAATGATGCAAGATAGGAAGTGGATGAAGGAGATGTGTTATGCTACAAGAAAGTGAACAAACATGATGTTTGATGTAACACTAGACATGATGCACCAAGGTATAAGGACCAAGGTGATGATGTGTCTCATGCCCCGGCATAATACAACCTTGTCTAGATACAAGTTATGAATATTAGTTGGAATAATTCAGATTTGATGCAAATGCAAGATAAAAATGATAACACACTCTAGCAAGCAAGAAATCATGCACAAATGATACAAAAAAAAAAACAAGGAATTTCCCCTGTCAAGCTGCAAACTGATGAGTAATTGATTGATGATGATAGTGTTGTTATTCTAGGGAACGACATATCCCTAGATCAACACAAGGATAGCTGATTAATTAACTGATTGAATTTTATTGATTGTGTTTACAACAAGATTAAGATCAAGACCAAAGGATGCGATTGGATAATTTGGCAAGATTGATCGACTTGATTGGTATGGATTAAGGATTGACTTACATTTGGATTAATACTTGAAATGATTCGATTGATGATTGATTTGAGTTGAAGAAGTGGTTTGGAATGATATGATGATTTGATTGGATGAAAGGATTTGAATAGAAGAATTGATGTGATTGGATTGATTAATTGATAATTTGAAGATGGATTTGAAGGAGTTGAATTGATGCATTGAATTGTTTTGAAGAATTGATTGGAAGAAATGATTTGGTTTGATTTTATTGCTTGGATTTTTTTTGGCTATTTGATTTTTTATTTTATTTTTTCAAGACCTCTTTCCTTCTTCTTTTTTTATTTTTGGGGATATTTTGATTTTTGGATTTTTTAGGACCTTTTTGCAGTTTTTTTGTATTTTCTTTTTGGGGATATTTTGATTTTTTGTGGATTTTGATATGTTTTTTGTTTTGGATTTTTGGATTTTGAGATGTTTTGATTTTTTTGGATTTTTGAAATGTTTTGATTTTTTTGGATTTTTGAGAATATTTGATTTTTTTGGATTTTTGAAATGTTTTGAGGTGTCAATGGATAAAAATTTGGGTAGCCTTTGTGCTAGATACCAATGACAAGGGAAAACCAATTCTAGGTGCAAGGAGATAGATGGGATTGATGGATGGAAGGGTGGGTGATACAATAAGGGATAAAAGGCTCATGATAAATGGATGGATGGAATGGATGTATGCATCATAAGAGAGAAAGGATGTGATCTCCAAAGAACTCAGGATTTTTCATGATAAATCTTATGACAATAGGATAATGATTTATATCAAAAGATATCCAAATCATGTTTCAACTCTTTTCCCCTACATCTTCATCAAGATCAAAAGGAGAAGGGTGGATAAGTGGACTCAATATGATAGGTATGTATGATGACTAAAGATGGTAGGCAGGATGGAAATCATATGACATGAAAATGATAGGTTGGATAGATAAGACATTATGCCTCCAAATGTAAGTGACATAGAAGATCAACCTACAAATGATGCCTATTTGCCAGGTTTTCATCATGGTACTTATCCATGGTGCCTGTTTACAAAATTTTCACCATTGGACGAAGGGATTTCTCTTTACTTTTTCTTTTCTTTTCTTTTCTTTTGACCTTTTTTTTAAAAAAATTTAGATAGGATAAGGGGAATATGGATAGGAGGGACTCAAGTTTCTAGTTCCATGAAAGGTGATAGTCCCACTAGAGATGGATATCATTGTATGGACCATGTCAAATGTGCTCATAGATGTTGGTAGGGGGATGCATGAGAGGGTGATGGATTAGGTAGATAATGGATTATGATGTGGATTATGGAGGAAAATAGTGGATTATGATAGGGAAGATGGTGGATTATGATGCAAATTATGTAGGATTTATGGAAAGGGATGAATGGGGAGGCTTAGCTAAAGGCATGGACCATAGGAAGGTGTTGAGGGAGATATGTAGGATAATGAGTGAAGGGTGAGGAGATGGAGGTATGTGGAATTGTTGTGAAATGGAAGGGAACCATGACCAATGTTTGCACACATTGTGATAAATGTTGAAGCTTTTGATGCGGATGGGGTGTAGGAAGCAATGTACATGTTTTCTTAGGAGATGGGTGATAAAGTGCTTTAGGTACCCACATAGAATTAGTATTTTTTATGACTTATTTTTCTTGTGGGAGGGAATATGAGATTCTTGAATAGAGTGAGAATTTGAGGTGGAAGTGGATTTTTGGGATTTTTGTGATGAGGATGCCTCATTGGACTTGATTTCCCTTTTCTTAGGGACCCAAACCAATTTAGTTTTGGCTTTTACTTTTGGAGGTATTGGCTTATATAACTTTTTAGATGGATTTTTCTTTGATTCTTTTCTTTTATGCCCTAAGGCATGGGGATTTTTAAGATTTTTGACTTTATAGGGAGAGGCATTGAAATTTTTTCTTTTGAATCCCATGGGTATGGTGGAATGAGTGGAAGCCTCATATTTAGAGAATATGTTCATTGCTTGGTCATGATTAGGATTTTTAGAAGAGTTATGGATGGAAGGATAAGGGGGTTGTATAATGGAGATATTAGGTGTTGGGAGTAATGGTGGTAAAGTGGATGGAGGGATATTAGGATTTGGAAGCAATGGTGGAAAAGTGGATGGTGGAAGGTGTATGGTCACATGCTTTTGACATTTGTAGGATGATGGAGGAAGGATGGCAACATATGTTTTAGGGGTATGATAGGATTTATGATGGAAAGTGGACTTAGGAGGCATGGAGGAAGTACTGACATCTTGAGATTGGTGTCCTTGGGGTGTATATCCAAGGCCATAAGAGCATGGAGGGATTTTGACATGGATAGCCTCCAAAATACCCTATTCATGAAGGTCTATACCTTTACCTTGGTGGTTAATTTTTTGGAGTATGCAATGGACAACAGGACTAGGTGTAGGTGGAAAACTAGACGTGAGTTCCTTATTGGATGGAGAAAATGAAGTAAGGGAAGATAATGGTTGTTGTTGTTCTAAGGAGGAACATTCATGAATGAGAGTGGAAAGACCAATAGGATATGATGGAGGACTGGAAATGGGTTCGATAGTGGGTGATGGAGGATCATTAGGATATTGATTAGCATTGTGTTCACTTAGATCCAAGGTATTTGTTTGATCTTCTATGTGTGCTTGGGAGGCATATATCTCATAAAGGGAAGTGGATGTTGATGGATCATGGATAGGGTTAGGTAGGGTGTGGATAGGAGCAATGGATATTTCTTGCTCATGGATATATGAAGTGATAGGATCTTGACCATGGAATGCATAAATTTGGCTAAGAGGATCATCATGGCCTTCTTGATCATAGGTAAGATCATAGAGGGGAGCTTGATCATAAATAGGACCAAGTATGTTATGAGTGGAATCATTAGAAGGGCCTAGATCTTGATTAGAATGAGAGGTTAATGTTTCCTCATGCTTAGGATAATGCTCTTGACATAACTCTTGGCTTGCTTGAATGGAAGTGGAAGGGCTTAACATGTTCTAGATGGTTAACAACATGAATACATGATGGAGGTTGACTTAGGCTCAATGGGGAAGACTCTTGAATAGGCTCAAGGGGGAGACTACATGATGGGTTTGGAGGAATAGGCATGGCATTCAAAGGTTCTTTGGTAAGCTCATTAATGGGTGCTTGACATGGGGATGGTCTATTCCATGCTATTAGTCATTGGATCACATCATTTGCAAGTGTATGGTTAGATGGATAATATAGTGGATGGACAATGATAGTGGATGGTTTTAGAGGCTTAGGATTAGGACTAGGACATAGTGGATTAGGGATAGGCATTTGATTGGATGGTGGTATGATAAAGTTATAGGGTGCATGAACTAGATTGGTGTTCCCCTTGTCAAATGGAACATGAGAATTGAAAGGCTCTTGATTTTTTTGCCAAGGTGGACTTGGGCTCCTATGTTCTTGTTGTGATATGGGTGGATATGTTGATGTTACATTGACATGATAGGTAGGTGGGTTTGGTTGGAATGATGATGAAGGTGACACATAGGATTTTTGTTGAATGTGTTGAGGTTGTAATGGTGTTTGGAATTGTTTTGGTATGATTTTTTGTTGGTATAATGATGGAGGGGTTGCATAGGATAATGGTTGTTGAAAGGTGGATTGATATTGATAAGGGTTGACATTAGAAGAGGTGTGATAGGTTGATGAAGGGGAAATATGATTGGATGGATGAGGTTGATATGATGATATAGGTGACACATAGGATTGAGGTGAAATTTGTTGATGTGATGATTGGACTTGATTATGTGCTTGCTGGATTTGACAAGTGACCATGAGGTATTGGGCTTGTTCTATAAGTTGTTGCATTCGAGGTGATTGATTTGAATTTGAAATCATTGGATGAGGCCTTGGAGCCCATGTATAATTTTTTGGTCTAAGGGTTGTGGTGCCTGATAAAGTGATTGGAGGAGGTTTTGGAATTGGGGTACTAGGTCTTCTAATGTTGTCATGGTGTAAAATGATGTTGATTGAATTAAAGAGATGATGATGATAGGATATGATGTGGAATGACAAGATTGTATGATTTGGATGATGTGGAAAGTATTTATTGGAAGTTTGACTTGGGAAATATCAAACACAAGATCTCACATGTAAATGAATGAACACACACACCAAATGCAATGATAAATTTATCTTTCAAGATTAAATGTTATGATTAAGCAAACACTTGAATACACAACAAGTCTAATGCTAGTCAAGTGGGTATGGCCAATTAGGTCTTGAGCTAGGATGTACAAGGTTGAATAGGGATGATTTGAAAGAAAATATTGCCACATAATTGGGCGAAAGAGGTAACCCACTCTTCACCTTCACTTCCCAAAGGTATAAAGTTCTTTGGGGCTTAGCCAAGAGTGACAAGATTTCAACTCACAAAGAGGTGTGTCTTTGGATTCAAACCTTGATTGAGGTTTTCCCTTGGAGGGGTGTGTGCTCCAAGTAGGCCTCCTAAGAAGGGTATGACAAAAGTGAACCAAGTGAGGTGTTTTGGAGGACACACACACTTGATTCACACTCACAGTTGTTAATTTTCCTTTAGAAAATCAAAAATTGTGTAAGTAAACAACGGAAGCACTTGTTATTTTTAACCCAAAACCAAAATGTGTGATGGAAGACAATGGTTCTTTTTAAGCCCAATTTCAAAGTGTGATTGCAAAAAAAAGGTTTGTTTTAAAACCCCAAATCCAAATGTGTGGCAATCAATGATTAGAGATGAAAGATGGAATGTGTGCACCTAGACTTTCTTTAGCTCCAAATTTTTGTACACTTGATCCAATTCATCCTTTGAAGTTCTTATTTTTCTGCACATTCACAAAACCAACAACAAAGCCAAAACCCTAACAAGATAATTGATCACTAATATTAGAGGGTTAGCTAGTCAAGACAAATCTAATTTTTGGAAATGTTTTTTGCATTAAAAATAAAAATGAAAAGAATAGATCCTTACTAAAATTTCTAGATCTTTCCAAAAATGTAAAGAAATCTGAAAAATTTGTTGTTTTGCACCCAACATTGTTTTTTTATGAAAAATCACTAAAAAATTATAAAAAATTCAAAATAGGTCCAAAAATTTTGATTTTTGGCCTAAAGGCGCCTAACATTATCCCAAATTTGTAGAATTTTTTTTGTGAAAATTTCTACAACCATTTGTAATATATAAGCAAATATTTTTTGATGAATAGGCAGCTATCAATATTAATTCAAATATAAAGATGCATATTCACAAAAAAAGGGTGGGTGGTAAAATGGCACACCCCAAGAGTCAAATGGGTAACACCCAGAAAAAGAAACATATCACATGGGCTAAGCTCAGAAGTCCAAAATTACAAAGTAAATAAAAGGGCCATTAAGTGGCCAGAGCAGTGCCAGCATAGCCAGGAGGGTCTCTGTCATCCAATTTTTCCCCCATACATCAGTGGGGTCTGAAGTGACATCAAGAGGAGGACCCCAGCCATCATCAACATCTTTTTTCTCTTTATCTTCTTCCTCATGTTGGGGCAAGATTGCAAGTGCCAGACATGAAAACATTTTGTAAAACATTAATTTTCAAAGATCTATTTTTTGTCTAATTATTTTTCATCCAAAATAAAAACATAAAGAACATAACCCTACTAAAATTCAGAGAGCTTTCCAGAAATATAAAAAAAATCTCTAATTTTCTCTCAAAATTGATTTTTCATGAAAAATGACAAAAAATACATAAAAATTTAAAAATAGCTTCGAAAAATCTGATTTTTGGATTGGAAGCTCTTGATATTGTTCCTAACCTATAGAAACTTTTTTGTGAAAATACATGTAGTCGTTTGAGAGATGTCGTTGAATCTTTGAAAACTAGGGTTTTGTCCCAAAATGATGCAAAACCTGCAACAAAAAGCTAACAAAACCTGCAATAAAAAGGATCCACCTCCAAAATTCCTCAAAATTTGTCAAAATATTGAGCTAAAAATCAGTTAGGGGGTTCAAGTTAGTTTCAGCAAAATGTATACGAAAAATTTGGATAAAATAAAAATGATAAAACAATAACATGCATTACCTAATCCAAATCCTCAATACCTCAAATAGACACAATGATGGATGAATTATTCATTTGATTTGATATGTTGGTTGCTCAATTCAGTAGCATAAGATTGAGATGGAGATGATAGATGAATGATGATAGATAGAAATGGATGAATGATTCAAGAATGATTTTGACAACATAAGGATACTTGAAGAATCAACCATCCAAATGGCTTGTGAGAGGATTGATTTATAGGCAAGGTCTGATTTGGATTGATGGTTGAGATTGGATGTCAATAAGATGTTTTAATCAATGGCCAAGATTGAAAGTTGTAGTATGAAATAGCGTTAGGGAAAAATTATGGCAATGATAAGGATTGATGGCCAAGATTGAATTATAAGATAATTCAATCAAGGGTGGAAAATGAATGAGACAAGAGAAGATAAGAATGGCTCAAATAATGAGGTTGGCACAGAAAAAAAGGTTGTTGGAGAAAATTAAATAGTTATACAATTATTTAATTTGGGAGGGAAGGTGAATAATTAAATAATAAAAGCATTATTTAATTATAAAAGACACGTGACATGTTGACTTTTAAATTAAATAATAATTTAATTCAAAAGTAGATGAAGATGACAAAGTAGTAAATAATTAAATAAATAAAATTTATTTAATTATAGAAGAAGAGGATAATGAATAATTAAAATAATTATTTAATTATAGTATAAAAATGACAATAATTAAATAAATAAGCATTTATTTAATTATAGAAAGGAAGGGGCTAATTAGTGATGTAATTAAATAAACAAAATTTATTTAATTAATCAAGGGAAGAATAAAGGGAAAAATGAATTAATTAAATAATTAAAACTATTTAATTATGCAAGTAGAAGAAGGAATTGATATGAAAAGGTGAGTTTAGAAGCGAAGGACAATTTTCAATGTCTACACTCCCTACACACTTTGGACTAGAGTTTGAGAGATCTATAAAGAGCCTCATATCTCTCCATTCCTATAGGATCAAATTATCAACTATCACATTCAAATTGAAGATGCAAATTATATACCCTTTGATGATGATACTTTAGAGAAGTTTAAGTATATCATGAGCCTTGTACGTTTTGATTGTTTAGAGGCTTGTCTCCTTATTCCCACTCTTCATATCAAGACTCAATCTTCATCATTTTTTGTTCTTTATTAGATTAGTATTGCCACATCCATGGCTCTTATTGATGTAGCGTGATAAGATATTTGTCATATTCTAGAAACAACTACTTGGTATTCATATATATCAAACATATGATCCTTGTTTATGGAGTCTCATATTGCAGACTTGGAGTATTATTATGATGAAATTCATCTCCTCTTTCTTGATAGAAACATCATCAATTTTTCCCCATATTCATTGTTTTTGGAGCTTGTTCTACTTTAGTCTTCAAAAGATTCTAGATTTGCATCATCTCATTCTACAATGTGGATTGTTGTCACTAAATTGTGCACCCTTGTTGAGATAATAAAATCACTCAACCACCTTGTGAAACAGGGGATGATCTCCCTAAGTGTGGACTCAAATGGTCTTCCATTAAGACTTAATATGGAATTTTTAGTTTCTCAATGATCAAAGTGTTCCATAAGCCCATTAGATGACTTATCATTTCTAATGAGCTTTGATTCTTTAAGTAAACAAATACTAGAAAAAAGGTTTTCTACCTTTGCATACACTATATTTGACATCCCTTTGACTACCATCCTAATGATCTTCTCATTGACTATCCATTTTGAATTGTTCTCTAACTCTAATTTGAAGCTTTGTCCTCATTCATTAAGGTTTGTCATTCATCGATATCTTCCATCTATACACCTACAACTAGGTTTTCACTATCCTTCATTTTGTCCTTTATGAATATTTGCTTATTGATCAATCCTTCCTTCTTGAGAATGCCTTTATCCCAATTATTTAAGAATACTTGGATCCAATAATCCTCTATTCATTGTACTAGAGACTCCATGAAATTAGACAATTTTATTTCCTCTCATTGTCACCACTATGCTTATACTCACATAGTTTGGATGAACAATAAATTTTAAAAGCTTCAAATGGAGATTCTTCATTACAATTGGAACATGCAAGATATTTACTTCAATTTCACCATGCTCCTTTATTTCTAGTAGGGTATTAACTTTTAGCAAGGTTTTTAATGAAAACAACCTTCTCCTTAATCCCACTATCCTTGCACAGGTTGATTGTCCTTTGTTCATACTTTGACTCATTATCCAAGCTATCATTGTCATTAATGATTATGTCTTAATCTATTTTTTCATTGCTACTTTTGGAACCCATTATAGACCTACTTTAATTAGAATAAATACCACACAATCCATATAATTTTCCATGAATTCTAGGGTTGCATTGTTTCAGGCTTCAAGACTCAGTTAAATTTACATTCAATTCTATGGCATGAGGGCTTCTCCTAGAGAAGAAAAGGCAACATTGTTTACATTTTCAATAGGGTTTTGATTTCCTAATGACCGCTACAACATATTTATGGGTATCATTTTTCACTCATATTTTGTTCCTTCAAAACTAGCACATCTGACTTTGAAGGCACTATATACACTTATTTTGTGCATATTGAAAGAGAAAGGTGAAAATAGCTTGGGCTTCAATGCAGTGTCGGCTCTATATTTTGAAACTATAGACAACTACCAACATTTTTTGCACTACTAGCTATGGTATCACAAAGAATCATATTTGGTCATATATCATTTGTGGAGATGCTTGTTTCTCCACATACACACTTGTATTTTGGTAAAATGTGATCCCTAATGTATTTGTCAAAATATCTTTTGAAGCAACATTTTCTAGCCAAATCAACAACCTTCATTACTTCTTTACATAATGCACAATGTATTCAGGTGATAGATCACTAATTGAAAGACCAAATGGATGTCATTTCCAATCTAATAGATCACTAATTGAAACACCATAATTTTATTGTCCTCATCATCTTTGTTTGGAATAGTTGGTTGTGATTGTGTGTGAGTGTACAACACTTGAGGAACTTTAGGTAGTGCATACAAATCATTTCCAAATTCACCCTATTTGAAAATAAAACAATATTTAAACTTGTAGATATACTTTCATAAACCCAAAAAACCTATTTAGTGATATTTCATTAAAATCATGATTTCTTTGCCTGAAATATCCTTTGAAAGATATCCTACATGCTTATGGAGCCAATATTTTGGGAATTCAAAAGAAACTGTCTTACTCTTGCATCTAAAAATTGAAACCAACTTCATAGGAAACACTACCTAGTCTTGCTTCAGAACTTATATTAGTTATAAGTGGTGAGGAAACAGATCAAGCATCTTCATTACCTCTCTTCATATCCCCTTGCTTCATAGGATTCTCATTTTTTTATGCTTCATGGTGATAAGAGGAAAGGAAATGACTAAATAAACCAAATACATAATCAGTTGCATGATAAAATTTAATCATTATTTCTTAACATCATGAAAATGACACTTTCTCAAGTTAGATGAAGCTCTCGAGCATATCACTTTATCTCCATGTTACTTTTCACTAGTGTATGTCATTCTAAGCTCTCATATGGAAGGAGTATGATAGTATTTAGAGAATCTTATCCATTTTTAAACTATTTTTCCTTCAAGATGGCAAATATTTTACATCCAATTTTTATGACCTCCACAAAAGTAGTTCACAACTTTGGCTACCAAGAAGCTTGATTTGTTATGCAAAAAACCTTAAAATATATTATCAAACCCTAATAACTCAACCTATTCTATTGAAGCTCAAACTCTTCTAAAACACAAACTCTCTTGAAAATCTCATACAATGTGGGGTTTGACCATATCAAAACATGAAATTATTAACATTACTAAGGTGATTTAGAGTTTATTAAATGATAAACCATTCTGAAAATGTCATAATGACTACCTTATAAATTGAAAATCTTAGTTAACTTTATAAAAACCCCTAAATCCTTCCTAGTGACAATTTTTGTCAAGGTATAACAAATATATCAACATCTTTGGAAACCTTTTTGGATGTTTTGCTTGGTGAAACTCATAATACTAGTAGCCTTGCATATCCATTAGGTAGAGGAATCAAAATGAACCAGGAAAAACTAAAAATAGACTTGAAAATAGCTGATAACACCACATGAAAACTAACTAAAACACCTAAACTAAACACTATCTAATTGTGCTTTAGCACTTGGATAAAATAACAAACTAAATATGTGCATCAACACTTATTGACCTTAAAAGAAAACCTATTCTAACCTACACTAACCAACAAAAATACTTACTCAAACAAAACCATTAACTGATTCTTTGAAATAGCTTCCTTTTCTCATCAATTTGTAACCATTTGCATGCTTATGAGCGCCCAAGAGAAGGTAAAGATTGAAAAAATATTTAACCAATGGTTATAATATGTATTAAAGACTAAAATTAAACCCACTTACCTCTACATATTAGTCATACATGTTGTTGTCTTGAAGTGAATAAGTAGCTAAATGCATTTTTCTTCAGCTATAGCTTTATGCTTTGGTGCAAGCATGACTTTTGATGCTTTGTTGGCCTCCATCCAAGTTAAATTTCTGATAGGACATCCGATTGAAAGTATAAACTTTGAGCTCTCCTTTCTAGTTTCTTTCTTGTAGGATGTTTCTTCATCATTATGTTGACTTGTGGAAACCACTGCTTGTAACTATTTTGGAAAAAACTTAGAGATTTCTACCTTATGTTCCTACTACTCATGATTTTCCTCTTCCATAGGTGTTGTCTTGTCATCTATTCTTGAACAAAAATCCTCTAAATCATCCCAAACCAAATCTTCTTCAACCTCTTTCTTGTTTTTCTATATAAGAGTACTTATTTTTGCTTCATAATAACTCTCCTTGCATGTGTCAACTTCATATTTATCTTGTAAAACAAGGTTTTCCTTATTTGTCTCCTGACATACCAAGATCTTTTCATGTTCATTTTTATACTCTATCTACCCCAAATTGTGATGAAGTAGAAATTTGTATACTCCCTTCATCTTCATCAACAAAATAATGAATTTCATCAAATAAATTAGTGAAAACTTCATTCACATCACCTCTTTCTCACTTGCTATCTTGATGTCCCAACTCATTTGTTAATATAGGCATTGATACCTTTTCCTCATTTTTAATAAGAAATGGGAGCTCATCAAATAAATCAATTAAAACTACATGTTCAAAAACCTCTTGCTTTTCTTTCAACCTATTGCCCTAGTTGATTATTCTCATCAACCTCTTGCTACAAGTCTGATTTTTCCTCTTCCACCTCATGTGCAAGTGTACCAACAACAAAAGGCTCTACTTGTTCTTCCCAAAAAACCTCCTCTTCTTGTTCACTAAACTAGCTATCTTGGTAGGCAATGGGCCCATATTTGTAAAGGTGAATGGTGCTAGGACAAGAATATTGATTATAGAGGTCTTGTTAGGTTTCTTGAGTAATTTTTGGAGAAGGTTGTTCTTAAGGGATACTAGGCTAATATTGCTTAAGTTCAGTGTCTTGTAATGGGTGAAGACTCCTAAAACTTAGAATTTCAAACTCAAAAGACTTACTTACAAACTGAGGAGGCATAACTTTCTCGAAGCTTGAAATTTTATACTTGGGAAGCTCTTCTTTCATAGTGCAATTTTGAATGTAAGTATCTGATTATTCTTCCAACCTTTGCACTTGAGTAAGAAAAAGCTCCATCTACTCTTATTTGGAAGCAATCTCTTTTGCAAGTGACTTTTCATATCTCTCCCTTTGGTAAACCAACTCCTCCTAGTGTTGGTATGCTTGATAAGATAACTCTTC
The DNA here is from genome assembly GCA_007258455.2 of Sequoia sempervirens. Classification (NCBI taxonomy): domain Eukaryota; kingdom Viridiplantae; phylum Streptophyta; class Pinopsida; order Cupressales; family Cupressaceae; genus Sequoia; species Sequoia sempervirens. The sequence goes on along the minus strand of VDFB02000015.1, from coordinate 462,852,142 downwards.
TTGCTGCAAGTTATATTCCTGACCTCTTTCAATTTAATTCAGTTTTCTTTGAAGGTCTAACATTATATCTTTGACACTCAAATTACCATCATTTTGAGGTTGTTTGTGAGGATAACTATGGTGGTTGGAAACAAAATGGTTGAGGCATGACTAAAATAGCTACTAGGAGGGCTTTAGGGGGTTTTATAAAGTTAAATAAGTTTTTGAGTCTATAAGGTAGTCATAATGACCTTTTGAAAATGGTTTATCATTTAGTAAGCTCTTAAATCACCTTAGTAATGTCAAGAATGTCATGCTTTGATATGGTCAAACCCACCATTGTATAATAATTTAGAGGGAATTTATTTTTAAGAAGAGTTTGAGCTTCAATAGAACATGTCGAGCTATTAGGGTTTGATCATATTTTAAGGTTTTTTACATAACATATCAAGCTTCTTGGCAGAAAAACTTGTGAACTTCTTCTGTAAAAGTAGTTCATATAAAATTGGATGTAAAAGCTTTTTCATCTTGAAGAAAAACAAGTTTAAAAATGTTTAAGAGTCTCTGAATGTTTTCATACTCCTTCCATATGAAATCTTACAATGACATGCACCAGTGAAAAGCAACATGGAGATAAAGCGATAGTGTAGATGGCTTCATATAACTACAGAAAGTAATTTCCACGATGTCAAAGAATAATGATTAAAGTTTATTATGAAATTTATCATGTATCTGATTTATTTAGTCATTTCCTTACCTCTCATCACCATGGACCATCAAAAAATGAGAATCCTATAAAGCAAGAGGATATGAAGAGATAGAATGAAAATGCTCAATTTGTTGCCTCACCACTTACAACTAATATAAGTTCTAAAGCAAGACTAGGTAGTGTTTCCTTTGTAGTTGGTTTCAATTTTTAGACGCAAGAGCAAGAAATAGTTTCTTTCACCTTCCCAAAATTTTGGATCCATAATCCCATAGGATATCTTGCAAAGGAAATTTCAAACAAAGAAATTATTTTTTTTGTGAAATATCAGTAAATGGGTTTTTTGGGTTTATGAAAGTCTATTTGCAAGTGTAAATATTGTTTTATTTGCAAATGGGGTGAATTTGGAAATGATTTGTATGCACTACTTGAAGTGCCTCAAGTGTTACAAACTTGTACATAGTTAGGACCAACTATTTTGAATGAAGATGATGAGGAAAATAATATTAGGGTTTTTACTAATACAACTAAATTGGATTGCCAACAACATCATTTGGTCATTCTATTGGTGATTTTCCACTCGAATATATTGTCCATTATGTAAAGAAGTAATGAAGATTATTTATCTAGCTAGCAATTTTTTTTTCAAAAGATACTATGAAAAATGCATTAGGGATCCCATTTTACCAAAATCCAAGTGTGTATGTGGGGCAACAAGCATTTTCATAGATGATCTATTACCAAATATTATTCTTCATGATACCATAAGCCAAATTTTGGATACCATACTAGAAGTGCAAAAAAATTTGGTAGTTTTCTATAGTTTCAAAATATAGAGTCGACAATACATTAAGGCTTGATCTATAGCCACCTTTCTTTTTCAAGATGCACAAAATAAGTGTATGTTGGAAGGTTGGAAGTCTGTCATTATTGATTCATCTTAGAAACATGAGCATGAAGTATACATACATAGGTTTATTTTTCTAACCCAATGCTATCATTGATGTCAACATTGTGGGGGAGAATTTTTGGTGTTATTTGTATAGTACTATCTATAACAAAATGTTGATCTATCAAAAGTTTGGTTAAGTGTTCTCTATAGATGGTGTTGAGGTCTAATGCATTGGTTTTTGGGTCCACATTTCACCACAAGAAGAGATGTAACTTTGTGCCTCTAACCATATCATTATGACTGATTCATACAACTATATTTAATATCTTGAGAAGTTGGGTGAAGAGTACTAGAAGATATCAATGACAAAGTTTAACTTTGTATATTACTATCATCTCTCTTATCAGTATACTAACATGGAAATTTCACATTTTCTTGAGAGGGATCTTTTGATGTTGTGGTTCTAAAGGTAGTCTCTCTGATGTCGACGAAAAACAAAAAATGAAGAAATATCAAATCTAGAAGGTACATGTGTTGGGAAGTATGTGTATGTTTTGAAGTTTTTGTGATTAGGTCCTATTCTTGACTAACCTATTGCACAATACTTGTTGAGAATATTAAATATATATTGTAAATGTTAGTTGGATCTTTTTAGGTCCATGCCAAATTGAAATTGAGGATTACACATTTTTCTCAAACAAAAAGATGATTTTGAATCTTGTGTGGTGTTGACAAGAGCTATTTTGGATTGTTTTGTTTACATCTAATTAGGTCAACCTAATTGATCTGTATAGATGTAATTGGGTATATATACATGAAATATTTTGGAATTGAGGAGTGAGGAAGAAGTGAATGTGCAAGCATAAATGACATATCATATGTGAGTGGTGTTGTATGATGCAAACATGTGAATTTAGTGGTAAGAGATTAGATTCAGAGCAAAGTTGTTGTGTAACTACTAAGCAGAGCAATACTTCATATTTAGAGATTCAAAGGAACTAAAATACAACACAACAAAGGTGCAATTTGCATCAGTTTATACTTTGGAATCGTGCCACATTTTTGTATTGTACTTAACTTTGGATGTAAGCCTTTTAAGGATAGTGTGTCCTAGTAGTGAGCCCCTGTAATATACTATATCTAGATATAATATATTTTAAGCTAATCCTCACTGTGGTTTTTCCCATCTTGGGTTTTCCATGTAAAAATCTTGGTGTTTATGTGTTTTTTGGATTCATGGATGATTCATGCTTTCATTTCTCATTTTAGTTAATATGGTTTGGTGATTGAATTTTTTGTATTCAAAAATTATAGAATACTGATTCACCCCCCCTCAAAGTATTCTGAATGTCTAAAAATTGGTATCAGAGCAAGGTTACTTGAATAAATTCCTAATAGCTTGAGGAAGATCTTGGAAGTTTGAACACATGGTTGACAAGAAGTATCTCGTTCCTCCAAAAGAAATTTTTGTAATTGAATATGTAGAAGATGACTACATGTTTGACAAAGAACTTAAGGTTGATCTTGAAGATCTTAACAAAGTTGAAACTAAGAAAAAAATTCTAAAGGAAAGCCTAGGAGAAGCAAATGAATGCATCAAAAAATTTAGAGGAAAAATTACGAAGTTCAGAGAAAGGCATAGGGAAGTCAATATACAATTGATGCAAGCAAATGAAGAGATCATTGGACTAAAAGTGCAAGTGGAATAAAAGAATAGAATTGAGGATTTTCTAAATACTAAAATACAAAGAAAGGTTGATGAATGTACAAAGCTTGAACAAGAAGTGGTAAATCTCATATATGATCTAGAAAAGGAAAGAACACATGAGGAGAAATTCAAAATGAGTATTGCAATGTTTGATGAAATACTTGCAATACAAAAAACATCTAAGGAAAAAGGTGGTTTGGGACTTGAATAAGGACAGAGTTCAAAGGAAAATCAGACACTTACCAAGGTTGACAATCAAAAGAAGATTCAAGGCAATAGGAGACAATTTAGAAATCAAAGGAGCAATGCAGGAAAACCTCCTATCAGAAAACCAAATGCACAAAGGTATCCATCTTTCAATGGTAGTTTTTTTCATGTAATAAATATGGACATAAAGCAATATAATATAGGAGTACAATGAATCATAATGTTGGATTCTTCTCCGAACAATGTTTTCCATGCAAGAAATTTGGACATAGAAGTACTGAGTGTAGAAGTCAGATAATGAATAGATAGAACATAAAGAGAATGTTTCAATATTTTAATGGCTACTATTATACATGCTATGTATTTGCACATAAGACTAACTAGTGCAGATAAAGAATGAATAGAAGTCAATTTGGAAAAAAATATGTTGTATGCCACTTTTGCAACAAGCCTGGATACATTTCAAGATTTTGCAAAAGAAAAAATAGAAGATAGTCTAATTTGGTAAAGAGGAATGAATATGTGAAGGAAGTTAATCTTATCAAGGTTAAGAAGGAAATGGAAAAGATATGGAGAAAGAAAGAAAAATCTAAGAACAAAGATGAATTGGTAATTTTAAATGCATTTGTACCTGCCTCCGATACAGATAATTCTTTTGGAAACTAAGCCCATGCAAAGGCTTGGGGGGAGCAATAATAGAAAATTCTAAAACCCCTTGAAATACAAGGTGTTAAGTCATGACACAAAGATATGTCTTGGAAAAGGAATTGTTGAAGTTATTGAAGAAAATTGTGGAAGAAAATATTGTGATGCAGAACTTTGTGGAGCATCTAGAGATTAACTATGGATACAAGGTTTTGAAGTATGACAACATTTTCTGAAGCATTTATTGTTGACACATTTATTGATACAGGTCAAATCATGGAGTTTAAAACATATTTGAGAAGAAAATTTCATTTGATGCGAAGGAAATGCTAATTGAAGAAGAGGAAGTGGATTTTAGGTGTGCTTCGAAAGAAAAACATGAAAACCCTAATCTTCACCAAAGAAAATTCAAGAGCTATTCTACTTAAGAAAATATTCTTTGGAATTATTTTTAATGCAATGGAAGGTTCGAAGGTATTAAATGTTTCAAACATACCACAAATTAAATTGAAAAGGTATTCTTTAAAAATTTTATCGGAAGATTCAACAGGTGCATTTTTTGGCACTCCCCTTAGAGTTTCGCATACTCAGGATATCTATGCATGCATTTATGAAAAAATAGAAGAAATGACCTTTGTTAGATTGAGTATGTTGTGGAAAATTGAATTGGAAGAAAGTTATAATAATATCAAATTGGAGTACAAAAACCTTGTTGAAAAGAAACTAGATGTATGGAAAAAAATTCCACTATCTAAATTCGACAAGAAGTAGATTCAAATTGTTTGGAGCAAGATTCATGATGAGTCTATTTGGATTGATGGTGCACACTCAATAACCAAGGAAGAAATAAGGGATGTGGTTGGTTTGTGGTCCTCTGAATCAATTCCAAGGCAAATGTCTATTAATGACCAAGAATTAATAGAAAAGGCTGGTGCAACTCTTCAAGAAAAAGAACTTGTCTTGAGTACATTTGGAAATTTGGCTATTTGGTAGCCAAAATTCTTGTTGGACATAAAATTTGTCTACCTAATGATGGCCATACTGTCTCTACTATTTTTTCTCACATTGCATTTGACATTATTGAGAATGGTGTGGATTATGATCTTTACCAGCTACTTCGACAACACTTGGTGAAGAATTTGAAAGAAATAAAAAAGAACAAAAAGAGTACATTCAAGTATGATACTCTAATAGCTTTCTTACTCTTCTAATTCATGAAGGAGATACTAACAATTGGAAAAGTGGAATGGACAAACACACAACCAATAGCACACCAAATAAAAAATATCATGATGAATCTTGGTGGATCAGATGTTCAAGAAGCTACTCTTGCCACATTCTTTGGAATGTTTTAGATGAGGATGAATAAGAGAACAAGAATTCCAAAGAGTGTAGTGGAAAAATATTCTAGAGACATCAATTTCCTTATTTCTACTAATTTTTTTTACATAGAATCAATCAAGCCTCGACTTGTGTGGATTTCCCCATTAGATTATGAAGTAGCTATGCAGGAAGTTTATTATTATGCAGAAGTACTTCTAGGAAGCCCAAAGGACCCCAATAGAATAGGTTAAGAAGAAAGTTCTATGACTAAAGCCTCTAATACTACAAGAAGAATAGGAAAGAAAAGAAAAGGTGTTGATATAAAGCAATAAGTTACAAAACAAGAAGTAATTCAATTCGATGTGACCCTACATGAGCATGAAAGTGAAAACATACAAGACTTGGATGAAGCAATAAAATATTTACAAGAGGTAATTCCTGGTGCTAGCATTAATTCATCAGTGCCCACTTTGGAAAATCTCATGACTATGGTTGATTCACTGAAAGCATACATCTTCATATTAAAAGAATAAACATGAAATGAGTCAGAAGCAAGAACTATAGAGGAAAATCTAGAAGGCATTAGAAAGAAATGTCTAGATGCACACCATAGCGTCTTGAAGGGATTGAAGGATGTTCAAGATTGTGAAGAAGCACATGAATTAATATCTGTCTATCTGAATTGGTCTAACTGGAAACTAAATACAAATAATTAAATGTGTCGAAATGAAATTTGGTTGAGCATTCAAGTAGATGTTTATAGCTTGGAAAATGATAGGGACAATTAGAGGTGGTCTTACATCACGCAAACTATAGGACAAATTCTTTAGCTTACAAAATTAGAGAATAGAGATAATCAAGCAGTATGTGGCACTAAGAGATTTAGTAAAAATAAGGCACACTCTCATATATAGTGCCCTTTCTAGTGATGATAGTCTATCATAAACAAATCTCAGCCCCAACACTATGGAAGAAGGTATAGAGTCTCTAAAAAATCTTGAATTACTATACAAGACTCTTGTACATGAAAATGGCTCCTAGGAAGAGGGGAAAGCTACTTGGAAAGATACTCTGAATAATCTCAAGGGATCTTCATCTTCAAGTTAATCATATGTTCTTATCTTTTAGATCAATTATCCTTTTTGTTGATGCATTCATACATATATCCAAGGGACATATACCAGACCCCTACATGACCTTTTCCATTGATGTCAAAGGGGTAGAGATAGATAGTGAGGAGAAAATAATTTTTGGATGTTTGGAAAACCTTTTTGGAAAGTCAAGGTTAATTTTGAAAGGGGGAGTTAACATTAGGAAGAAATGGTTTTGTTTCATGATATGAAAAATGTTTTCGATAAGCATGTTGCCATTAATGACAAAGAGTGAGACTATTGGAAGGTTGGAAGTCTATCATTATTAATACAGCTTGGCAACATGAGCATGAAGTTTACATACATAGGTTGATTCGTCTAACCTAGTGTTTTCATTGATGTCAACACTATGGGGAATAATTTTTGGTGTTATTTGTATAGTACTATCTATATTGAAATGTTGATCTATCAAAATTTTGGTTATGTGTTCTCTACAGATGGTGTTGATTTTAGTGCGCTAGTTTTTGGGTTAACACTTCACCAGAAGAAGAGATGTAACTATGCACCTCTAACCATATCATTATGATTGATTCATACAACTATATTCAATATCTTGAGAAGTTTGGTGAAGAGTACTAGAAGATATCAATGAAAGATTTCAACTTTGTATATTATTGGCATCTCTTTGATTGATATACTAGTGTGGGGGATTTCGCATTTTCTTGAGAAGGATATTTTGATGTTGTGGTTCTAAAAGTAGTCTCTTTGATGTCAATGAAAAGAGAAACTAAAGAAATACTAAATCTGGAAGGTGCATGTGTTTGGATTTTTTTGCGATTAGGTCCTATTCCATGTCAACCTAATGCATGATACTTGTTGAGAAGATTAAATATATATTGAAAATGTTAGTTGGATATTTTAGGTCCAGGCCAACTTGAAATTGAGGATTACACATTTTTCTCGAGCGAAAAGATGATTTTGAATCTTGTGTGGTGTCAACAAGAGGTATTTTGGATTGTTTTGTTTACATATAATTAGGCCCACATAATTGATGTGTATGGATGTAATTGGGTATATATACATGATATATTTTGGAATTGAGGAGTGAGGAAGAAGTGAATGTGCAAGCATAAATGACATATCATATGTGAGTGGTGTTGAATGATACAAACATGTGAATTCAATGGTAAGAGATATATTTAGAGTAGAGTTGTTGTGTGATTGCTAGGTAGAGTAGTACTTCATATTCAAAGCTTCAAAGAAACTGAAACACAACACAAGAAAGGTGAAATTTGCATCAGTTCATACTTTGGTAGTGTGCCACATTTTTGTATTGTACTTAACTTTTGTTGTGATCCTTTTAGAAACAATGTGTCCTTGTAGTGAGCCCCTATAATATACTATATCTAGATATAATATATTATGAGCTAATCCTCGCCGTGGTTTTTCCCATTTTGGGTTTTCCATGTAAAAATCCTTGTGTTCATGTGTTTTGTGGATTTTTGGATGATTCATGTTTTCACTTCTCATTTCAATTAATATGGTTTGGTGATTGAATTTTTTTTATTCAAAAATTTATAGAATACTGATTCACCTTAGTATTATGAATGTTCAATAGTGTATACAATGCCTTCAAAGTTAGATGTGCTAGTTTTAAAGGAAAAATATCAATGAAAAATGATACCTATTAATATGTTGTAGTGGTCATTAGGAAATCAAAACCTTGTTATAAATATAGAGAATGTTTCCTTTGCTTCTCTAGGAGAAGACCTCACGTTATAGAACTAAATGTAGCCAATAATGATGCAAGTGAAAAGAAAATTGAACTTATGCCTTAAGACTATAAAATCCAATAATGAAAACTTCTGGGTATAGGGTTTTATTTATAGAAAACTTCCATGAACTGATTCCTAAATCATAGAATAATGCAATCATCAAATCCATGGAAAATTATATGTCTTGTGTGGTGTTTATTCTAATTACAGTAGGTCTAGAATGGGCTCCAAAAGTAGTAGTGACAAAATAGATTAAGGCATAATCAACAATGATAGTGATAGCTTGGATAATGAGTTAAGGTATTAACAAAGGACAATCAAAGTGCACGAACAGTGGGATTAAGGAGGTTGTTTTCATTAAAACCTTGGTTAAAATTCAATACCCTACTAGAAATAAAGAGGCATGGTGAAAGTGAAGTAAATCTCTTGCATGTCCTAATTGTAATGAAGAATCTCTCATTGAAGCTTTTAAAAGTTATTGTTCATCCAAACTATGTGAGTATAAGCATAGTGGTGACAATGAGAGGAAATAAAATTGTTTGTTGTCATGGAGTCTCTGGTACAATGAATAGAGTAGTATTGGATCCAAGTCTTGTTAAATACTTGAAATAGAGGCATTCTCAAGAAGGAAGGACTGATCAATAAGCACATATGCATAAAAGACAAATGAAGGATAGTGAAAACTTGGTTGTAGGTGTATAGATGGTAGATATCCATGAATGATAAACCTTAATGCTTGAGGACAAAGCTTCAAATTAGAGTTAGAGGAAAATTCATTATGGACATTCAATGAGAAGATCATGAGGAGGTTGGTCAAAAGGATGTTAGATATGGTGTAAGCAAAGGTAGCATAATTTTTTGCCAATATTGGTTCACTTAAAGGATGCAAGCTCATCAAAAAGGATAGGTCATCTTATGGGTTTATGGACTATTTTAATCATTGATCAATTGTAAACTCCATATTAAGTCTTACTGGAAGACACATATTTTGTCAACCTATTAAGGTTAATTGGGCCTAGGTATATGAAGATGTTATAAGAGTTATAATAAGAAACAATCATCATTCATAAGCAATATTTTATTTGTCTTCATAAGGAGAATAGCCATGATCAAAGGGTCATAAGGTTATTAATAATGCATTGGTTCATTAAATCTTGGGAACAATATGATGTGCATGGTGTTTTATTAGGCCTCATTAGGCCAATATGTCAAGGATAATCAACTTGAATAATTCACAATATCAAAGGTAAGATAGCCCCAAATTACCAATAGACAAGAAGATATTTGTGATGCAAAACTAAGAAATTTAGGCATCAATGCAACTGTGCACTTGTGCTCATTACTCCATCAGAGGTACAAGTATCTTTCCAACTACCTTGATTTAAGAGCTCTTAAAATTTTTATTTCCTGGTAAATCTATCAAGGATGTAGATTAGCATTGAATATAGTTATCAAATGCACCATGAATCTTAACACAAAGGAAAATTGGGATAGTAAGCTTGTTCACACTAGTTGAAGGGAATTTTTTCATAGATTGACCTTGTCCATAAGATATGTTTTGAATTTATAGATGTGCTCAAGGAAAATTTATTGTGTTCTTCTTATAACAAAGGACATAAACATGCCAAGTTTTTTGATCCAGATGTTCTATCAAACATCAATTTGTAGATAAATGTAACTCAGTCCAGATCAAGTACATATTATGATCCACATCCTAGAATTTTTTGTTGCTGTAAATAATCATGTGGTATTGTGGCCCTCTAGTGGAACACAATTTCTCTACGAGCCATGCTGTTTCATGGGGAGGTATCAAAGAATCATGTTGTCAACCTTATTGAACTAATTTAGAGGGAAGTCACCCATTGAGCTAGGAATCTCCTTACAAGAGATAGAAACCCCAAAGGTTAATAGTGGTTGTTTTGTGGATACAAGTGTATATACTCCTCTTTCACAAGTATCTATGAGGAGGTTGAATGAGTTGTGTAGCTAATTGAGAAGATATAGGGGTAATTTGACCAAACTTAAACCATTCCCAAGCATCTATAAGTTGTATAAGGAGCCTAGGTTGATAGATAAGGTCAAAGCATGAATTTTTCATCACTAAAACACCTTTTTGGAGCACTTTTAGGAGGTACAAAGTAGGGATGACAGTTTTGGACGCCCAAGGAGTTTGACCTAGCCAACTAAAGCAAACACATCTTTTTCTTCTAAGCACATTTTCCTATTATGTAGTAGTTATTGAGCAATTGATAAGAAATCCTAAGGGTAGATTTTTCTCAATTATTTCTCTCTTAGTTGTTGTATTGTAACTTTTTTATGGTTCTTTCAAGCTAAGATAGCCTTGTAACTCATTTTGCAAGAATGTACAACAATATGTAACAACTTTTCAAATCAATATATTTAAACATTTTGGCCTTCTTAGAAGTTATTTTATTGTGTGTAGTTAAATGACTGATGTAATTTATTGTGATGTATGTGATAATCCTTAATGTTGTGTCTCATTATTAACACATTTAGACATAAGATATATTCATTATTATAGGTTATAGGTTGTGTAAATGATGCAAACAATCTAAAGTTGTGAAGAGATAGTAGATTTTCCTTCTAAGATAGTGAATATCACAACTTTATTATGAATATTGGTGTATGGCATATAAAACCTATAATTTTTGCATAAAATAGTCTTATCATTGATCAATTATGTATGTAAAGGAAAATTTGGAGGTATCAAAGAATATTGGTGCATTACCTTAATAGAGTTTAGGCTTCATTATATATTTTCCTTCTATTTTTTCATTGTAAGAAATAGTAAGATAGGTTAATTAGGTGAAGTTTCGAAGGGAACCAAACCTCTTTGAAGGTTTACTCCATTATCTGATCCCATACTCAAGGAGATCATCCCATGTTTCATAAGTTGGATGAGTTATTTTATCATCTCAATAAGGGTGCACACTTTAGTGACAACAATCCACATTGTAGAATGAGATGATGTAAATCTAGAATCTTGTGAAGACTAAAGTAGAATAAGATCCAAATATAATGAAGATGGGGAAAAAACCATGATCTATCTATCATGAAAGAGGAGATGAATTCCCTCAAAATAATCCTCCAAGTGTGCAATATGAGGCTCCATAAACAAGGATCATATGTTGATATATATGAACCCCAAGTAGTTGGGTCTATAAGATGATAAATATCATATCACACTATCAATAAGATCCATGGATGTGGCAATAATAATCTAATCAAGAATAAAAAAAGATGAATATTGAGTCTTGATATGAATAGTGGGAATAGGGAGACAAGCTCTGAACCATCAAAACATACAAGACCTGTGATATATTCAAGCTCCTCTAAAGTATCATCATCAAAGGGTATGCAATATGCATAATCGATTGGAATTAGACAATCAACAATAGGATCCTATAGGAATGGAGACATATGAGGGTCTTTATAAATCTCTTAAAGTCTAGTCCAAATTGTGTAGTCCAAATTTTGGAGACCACAACTAGTAGTGGAGAAAATGTTGGTAGTTGTCAATAGTTCCAAAATATAGAGTCAACACTATATTGAGGCTCAAGATATTGTCACCTTTCTCTTTCAATATGCACAAAATAAGTGTATACAGTGCCTTCAAAGTCAGATGTGCTAGTTTGGAATTTTGGTTTATGGTATCACAAAGAATCATATTTGGTAATAGATCATCTACAGAGATTCTTGTTGCTCCACATACACACTTAGATTTTGGTAAAATTCAATCCTTAATGTATTTGTCACAATATTTTTTGAAGAGAAAATTTCTAACCAAATCAACAACCTTCATTACTTCTTTACATAATGGAAAATGTATTCATGTGGCAGATCACCAATAGAATGACCAAATGGATGTCGTTGCCAATCTGATGTAGCTATATTAACAAAAACCCTAATATTATTGTCCTTATCATCTTCATTTAGAATAGTTGGTTGTGAGTATTTTTGAGTCTGCAACACTTGAGGTATTTTAGGTAGTGCATGCAAATCATTTCCAAATTCACCCAATTTGAAAATAAAACCATATTTACACTAGTAGATAGACTTTCATAAACCCCAAAAACCCATTTAGTGATATTTCATGAAAAGTGTGATTTATTTTCCTGACATCTCTTTTGAAAGATATCCTACAAGCTTATGGATCCAAGCTTTTGGGAAGTTGAAAGAAACTATTTATTGCTCTTGCATCAAAAAATGAAACCAACTACAAAGGAAACATTAGTTGATCTTGCTTTAGAACTTATATTAGTTGTAAGTGGTGAGGTGATAAATTGAGTATCTTCAATCTCTCTATTCATATCCCTTTTCTACACGTGATTCCCATTTTTTGATACTACATGTTGATAAGAGGAAAGGAAATGACTAAATAAACCTGATACATAATTAGTTACATAATAAACTTTAATCACTATTCCTTGACATCATGGAAATGCCACTTTCCACAAATAGATGAATCCCTTGAGAATATCTTGCAAAACAAGGTTGTTCTTATTTATCTCCTCATAGACCAACAACTTTTTGTGTTCATTTTTATCCTCTATTTGCTCCAAAACTTGTGATGAAGTTAAAATTTGTATTGTACATCTTGATAAAAAACAAGGAAGTTCAAATAAATAAATGAAAAATTCATTCATGCCACCTCTTTCTCGCTTGCTATCTTGATTTCCTAACTGATTTGTTAATATAGGTATTGATACTTTTTCCTCATTTTCAACAAAAAAATGGGAGCTCATCAAATAAATCAATTAAAACTACATGTTTAAAACCTCTTGGTTGTATTTCAACCTATTGCCATAGTCGATAATGCTCATACGCCTCTTGCTATAAGTCTTATTTTTCCTTTTCCACCTCATGTGCAAGTGTACCAAAAACTAATATAAGTTCTAAAGCAAGAATAGGTAGTGTTTCCTTTGTAGTTGGTTTCAATTTTTAGGTGCAAGAGCAAGAAATAGTTTCTTTCAAATTTCCAAAATCCCATCACCATAATCCCATAGGATATCTTTCAAAGGAGATGTCAAGAAAAGAAATCATGCTTTTCATGAAATATCACTAAATGCATTTTTTGGGTTTATGAAAGTCTATCTACAAGTTTAATTATGGTTTTATTTACAAATAGAGTGAATTTTGAAATGATTTATATGAACTACTTGAAGTGCCTCATGTGTTGTAGACTTAGACAGTCACAACCAACTATTCCAAATGAAGATGATGAGGATAATAATATTAGGGTTTTTTTTAATACAACTACATCAGATTGGCAATGACATCCATTTGGTCGTTCTATTAGTGATCTGGCACTTGAATACATTGTCCATTATGTAAATAAGTAATAAAGGTTGTTGGTTTGGCTAGCAAATGTTACTTCAAAATATATTGTGACAAATACATTAGGAATCACATTTTATCAAAATCCAAGTATGTATGTGCAACAACAAGAATTTTTCACAAATGATCTATACAAAATATGATTCTTCATGATATTATAAACTAAATTTTGGAGAGCACAACTAGTAGTGCAAAAAATGTTGGCAGTTGTCTACATTTTCAAAATACAGAGTCAACACTGCATTGATGCCGAAGCTATTGTCACCTTTCTCTTTCAAGATGTACAAAATATTTATATACAGTGCCTTCAAAGTAAGATGTGCCAGTTTTGAAGGAAGACTACAACTAGCAGTCAAAACTTTGGAGACCACACACTTTGGACTAGAATTTAAGATATATATAAAGACCCTTATATCTATCCATTCCTATAGGATCCTATTATTGATTATATCATTCCAATTGATGATTTAGATTGAATACCCTTTGACGATGATACTTTAGAGGATCTTGAGTATATCATAGGTCTTGTATGTTTTGATGGTTCAAAGGATTGTCTCCTTCTTCTTACTCTTTATATCAAGACTCAATATTCATATTTTGTTGTTCTTGATTAGATTAGTATTACCACATCCATGGATCTTATTGATGTAGTATGATAGGATATTTATCATCTTCTAGACACAACTACATGAGATTCATATATATGAAATATATGATCTTTATTTATGGAGTCTCATATTGCAAACTTGGGGGATTATTTTGAGGACATTCATCTCCTCTTTCATGATAGGTGCATCATCATTGTTTTCCCATCTTCATTGTATTTGGAGCTTGCTCTAATTTAGTCTTCACAAGACTCTAGATTTACATCATCTCATTCTACAATGTGGACTATTGTCACTAAAGTGTGTGTTGGGAAAATGTGTCTCAACCTTGCAATTATATAAGGTTTATTATCGATAGGATGTATATATATATATTTACATATATATTTCCTACTTACACCAATAGGTGTATACATTGGTAGCATAGAGAAAAATGTGAGCATGTTAACATTTTTAGGAAACTCCTAAAATGGCTAACATACATTAAATAATGATATATTCTAAATTTGGACCATTCATTGTTAGGCTTTAGATCTAATGGAAAATATTTTCTTGGCATGTATTCCCCTTGAATGTAACCCTATTTTATGAGGGTGTTGTATTATGGTTGTTATAAAGTGTGATGTTTTTTGAGAGTCTAGTAGCAGTCATGTTGTCTCTGATCTTTGTTGGTGATACTCTTGTGAGAAGCTTGCTCTACAAGTATATTGTATTTTTTATGATTTCTGAATAATATATTGGAGAGCTTTTAGAGTGTGGGGTTTTTTTCCTGAAAGGGTTTTCCCCATGTAAATCACTGTGTCATGGTATGCATGATATTTATGTTTGTTTATTTTTAAGTTTCTATAATTTTTAAAGATTTGTAAACATTTGCATTATTCTCCTCTCAAGATTAATGTAGGAAGTTTTGCTACCTTAGCTTCCTTATAGTGTGCACCCCTTGTTGAGATGATAAAATCATTCATCCACCTTGTGAAACATGGGATGATCTCCCTAACTGTGGGATTTTATGGTGGAGATCAACCTTCAAAGAGGTTTGGTTCCCTTTGAAACTTCACCTAATTAACCTATCCTATTATTACTTACAGAGAAAAGAGAGAATGAAAATATATAATGAAACCTAAACTCTAATAAGGTGGTGCACTAGTATTCTTTGAGACCTGAACAACTACCTTTACATACACAATTGATCAATGATAAGACCGGTTTATGTACAAATCATAGGTTTTATATGCACATGCACCAATATTTCATAAGAAAGTTGTGATATTCACAATCTTAGAAGGAAAATTTACTATCTCTTCACACCTTTGGATTATCTGCATCATTTACACAACCTACAATAATGCATATATCTTCCACCTAAAAGGTGTTGATAATGAGACACAACATCAAGGATTATCACATACATCACAAGAAATTGCATCAGTCATTTGACTACACATAATAAAAGAACTTTTGAGAAGGCCAAAATGCTTAAATATATTGATTTTAAAAGGTGTTACATACAGTTGTACATGCCTACAAAATGAGTTACAGGGATATCTCAACTTGAAAGAACCATATAAAAAGTTATAATGTAGTAGCTAAGAGAGAAATAATTGAGAAAAATCTACCCTTAGGCTTTCTTATAAGCTACTCAACAACTACTACATAATAGGAACATGTGCTTAGAAAAAAATACGTGTTTTCTTTAGTTGGTTGGGCCAAAATCCTCGGGCATACAAAAGTTCTCCAAAAAGGTGTTTGAGTGAAGATAAATTCGTGATTTGACCTTGTCTATCAACCTTTCATGACTTGAAGGACAACCTCAAGGACAACAGTAATAAAACAAGACCAATGAACATGAATATTTTGTTGACAGACCTTAGACAATGAAGATTAAATAATGAAAGAGAAACATTAAAGGAAAATCATGTCTACCTAGAAAAGGGTAATATACAAGCTGGAATGATAATCTATGATGCAAAATAATGAATTTTAAGTAAGTATGTGGGCATTGTAAGATGGGTAAAAATCAGATAGCCTAGATTCTAGTGACGACCATAACACTTGTTAGGTAATAACCCAATCCAAACAAGAGAAAACAAACAAATCATGAGTAAAATGAAATAATCAAGTGAGAGCACTCCCAATGTTTGAAGTTGAATCACTTCCCTTGTCTCTCCTAGATCTTCTTTTGCAAGTATACCCTAAGATCAAAGTTAACATGTGCAAATACCTGCAAATAGTAAGCAAGAAAGTCAGAGATAAGTGGTTGTTCAATCGAAAACGGAGGAGGAAGGTTTCTTTTATATACATCCATGCAAATGGACAGTCAAGATCAAGCTTCTAGAAAGATTCCCAGATCAATGGATGAGAATACATGCAACATGGAAGAGTGGAGGTTATGAACTGGATGGTCAAGATTAGAAAGAACCTAAAGGGGATCGACGACTGAGATTCAAAAATAAGATAGTGGAGGAAGAAAATGGAGAAATTAAAAATTAAAATCATTCAATTCATGAGAAGGAATCTTTGACCTAGTGGCGGTATAAATAATTTATTTAAGGAAAGGTAAGTGGGAATTTAATTAAAATTATTTATGCAACCATTTTAATTAAATAGGAGGAAATAGAAAAAGAGATATTAAATGATTAATTTGAATCAATTATTTAATGAGGGAGAAATGTCAAAAGATAGTCAAATAATTTAAAATTTATTTGACTATAGAAGAATCAAAAGATTAATGAAGGTCAAGAAATGAATCAATTAAATAAAAGAGATTCAAGAGATATTAAAGAGGAGAATAAAGGTCAAGAAATGAATCAATTAAATAATTAAAATTATTTAATTATTCAAGGAAGAAGACCAAGACAATGGAAAAATGATGCTCATAGACCAAGACTTTTTTTAGTGTCTAAATTTTTCCCCTCTTTGACATAATGTGATATGAGCTTTGTGTAAAAAAATAAAGAAAATATTTTTCAAATCATGCCCCAACATGCCCCAGTGAAGGTGGGATAAACCTTTGCCCCCTCAGAATTTTTTTAAAATCTTCAAAAATTTTGAGAAATTATTTTGAAAAGCCACTTTGATGCACTAATAGAAGAAGAATTCAACTTTCAGGCCATCATGATGATTTTGGAAAGCAAAGGCGAGAGTGCAAAGAAGGTGGATGTTAGTACAGAGAAGACAAATATTAGCATGGAGTTAGTCAGATGAAAAGGGATGGACATTCTTACTTAACAAATGTCAACTTGCATGTTTATCATCATCAGGCATCGAAATTGTCACAAATGGAGCACAAACACCATGGTATGAGATAGACCAAGGTGTGCAAGGTGACCATTTGTGAGAGACAAGCAGTTAAAAGACAATGTCAAAAGACAAGGAATCCCCCAGCTCATACTAAGGACCCAATTGTCTCAATCTTTTTTCCAAGACAAACCATAGACAACAAGCAAAGAAAAGAGATCATGATCCATCATCACCCCTCTAAATCCTTTTTTTGGACATCCTCAAGGTAGCTAGTAACATGACCCAAAAACCAATCAAAAGGATAAGAATCTCTTAGATCAACAAAGTGTTTTCTAGAGAGATAATGTTTGTTGATAGGATTGACAAGATTGATTGGTATGATTGATTAGGTTTAGTTTCAAGATAACCAAGATGACCGATTTGATTGAAAAAGATTGATTATGCCTAGTTTCAGGAAGACACATCCTGATTAAGGAAAGATTAATTGACCAAAGTGACAATATTGATTGATTTCATAAAGTTTGATTGATATGATTGATCGATGTGACGACGCCTAATTCCAAGAAAGACATATCCTATTTAAGACAAAGAACACATTTGATAAAGTTTGACTGATTGACCATTGTTGATAAAGCACTACCTACAAGAAAGACATATCCTACTTAAGGTGAATGACAAGATCAAAGACAATGTCTAATCTCAAGCAGGACGCATCTTGATAAAAGACAAGTGATAAGACCAAATGAGACAAATGACATGATGCCCCATTTTGATTCAAGATAAATGACCTAATCTATTAATGATAAGGTAATTGAAGATTGAATATTTTTTGGTTATGTTTTCCTGTTGATTTAGGATTTGGTTTGAATAATGATTGCTTGCAGACAAAAAATAGAACCAAACTCAACAAACCCTAAAGGACTAACCTAGGACCTTAGGGGCTCATCGATTGATGGCCTTGCCTATGTTATACACGTAGAGACCTCATAGTTCAACATGAACTGACCTTGCTTTATTTGACAAAAGAATGAGTCATGATTTTATTTGGACAAACCTAAAAGGATTGACCTAATGTCTCAGGGGCCCCTCAAGTGAGGGTCTTGCCTATGTAGCAAATGTGCAGAGACAACATAGCTCGACCACTCTAACATAAACTGACTTAGACTCGGATTCTAACTCTAAATTTGACTCTATTTTTGGAATTTTTTAAAGTTTTTTAATGTTTTTGGATTTTGATGTCTTATGATTTTTTTAGATTTTTGAAGGATTTATGATTTTTTTGGATTTTTGAAGGTTTCCTAATTTTTTGGATTTTTGAAGGTTTTTGAAGGTTTTTGAAAGCTGATACTATGCATCAGATCCCATGAAGACATAAGTCAAGTAATTTCCCCCAATTAGGTGTAAGACCAATTTATTATGTGGGAGGAGAATCAGTGGACAAATACAAAGGATGATCATGAAGGAAAAGGATGCTAGATGTCAATGGTTCTCAGGCCATGGAAAGGATGAAGAAGCTTTATTATGGATGACATGAGTGCATGGATAAGTGAAAGATAGAAGACTAGGTAGAGTGATAGTAGACAAAGGAGCATAGATTGACTATTTTTTTCATTTTTTCATTTTTTGATTATTTTGATATTTTTGTTTTGTTTTTATTTTTTTGTATTTTTTTGTATTTTTTTACTTTTTGACTTTTTGTAGGGATACTTTAAGAATTAAGTGTAGTACTTGTGAAGATGCATGTTGTTGATGGGTTTAGGAAATAGTTCACCTTCAGGATTAGATAGATGATAAGAATCAGATCCATATTTTGTTGTAATGATATAAGGGCCCAACCAATTAGGTTCAAACTTTCTAGTATTTTCTCGATCTATCTGATTCTTCAGATTTTCTTTCAGGACTAAGTCACCAATGTCAAAAATTCTAGGTTGGACCTTCTTATTGTAATTGTGTCGAAGGTTATTTTGATATGCTTGCAAATGTTTCAAATTATTGTGTCTCTTTTCATCCAGTAACTCTAGCTCATGTAGATGGGATATGCAATATTCTTCTTGATCAATCGATCCTTGCATAAATACACATAAGGATGGTAACTCGACCTCAATAGGAAGTATAGCTTTAAATCCAAAGACAAGGGAATATGGAGTGACTCATGTAGGGGTGTGAACACTGGTACAGTAGGCCCATAGAGAAGGATTGAGTTGGAGGTTCTAGTCATGAACAACGCCATTGACAGTCTTTTTTAAGATTTTAAGAATAGTCTTATTAGATGCCTCAGCTTAGCCATTACCTTGGGGATAATATGAGGTAGCAAAGTGGTGTTGGATATGAAATTTTTCACAAGTTCACAAACATATTAATTCTTAAAAGGGTGACCATTTTCTATAATGAAGGACTACAGGATACCATAGTGGCATATAATGTAATTCAGGATGAATTTGGATATTTTCTTTCAAGTAATGTAGGTCATTGAGATGGCTTTGATCTACTTAATAAAGTATTTAGTAGAAACAAGGATAAACTTATGTCCATTTGCAGAAGTGGGATGGATCTTTCCTACAAGGTTGAGTCCCCATTTAGAGAATGAGCATGATGATGTGAGTGATTGCAATTTTTGCACTAGCGTATGTATAAGATCTCCATGAATCTGACATTGGTGACATTTCTTCACAAAGTGATAGGAATCACATTCCATTGTAGGCCAATAATATCCCATCCTCATGAGCCTTTTAGCTAGGGTAGGACCAATAGAGTGAACTCTACATAGACCATGATTTTCACCTCTTGTAAGGCCACTTGTGTTTCATTTGAGTCGAGACATCGAAGGAGGGTGCTATCTAAACTGTGGCAGTAAAGGGTATCTTGAATGATGGCATATTTAGATGCTTGTCGAGGATAAAGGTTTTGTGTTGGTTAGAGGGAAAATTTAGGAGGGATAATTTGGTCATGCAAATAATTGTAAATATATATGTACTACGAAGATTCAAGACCAAAAATTTCACACACAAGTTTAGTTTTAGGGACTTCGAACGCAGGGACCAACAGTTGTTCTACCAAGACCTCATATTGTGATGCATTGTTAGGAATATACAAGAGAGATCCAATTGTTTCCATTGCATTAGTTGCTTTGTTCTAGATTCTAAGTATCTACTCAAAGGTAATAGCATCAAAGTACAATCTAAAACTATCAACCATGCACTTGTAGGGCATCATCTTTTCATCCTTGATGTCATAATCATCATTTACTTGCTTAATCACTAGTTGGGAATCACCGTAAACTTGAAGATCATTTATTTTCCATTTTGTTTCCATTTGGAGACCTATCAATAATGCCTCATACTCAGCTATGTTATTAGTGCATGGAAATGTTATCAGAAATGACTTAGGAATGGAATCTCCTTGAGGTTTGATGAACAAAATACCAGCTCCTGAACCATGACTTGTGTAGGATCCATCGAAGTACAGTTTCCATGTTGTTGATGTTTCTATGACAAAGATTGATTCATCTAGAAAGTAAGATATCAAAGGATGGATTGCCTTTTCTGGTGCATCTGTGAGTTGATCAGCTATCACTTGACCTTTTATTGATTTTTCACCAACACACTCAATGTCATGTTCAATCAAGATCATAACCCATTTAGCTTGTCTTCTTGTCAGAGTCACTTTGCTAAGAATATATTTTAAAGAATCAATCTTGGCTATCAATTTTGTTTTGTGGTTCAACATGTAATGCCTCAATTTATGGGCTACAAATACAACTATTATACATGCTCATTCAATAGGGATGTAATTTAACTCATATCCGACCAAAGTGTGACTAATGTAGTAAATTTATCATTAATTTCCATCATTATCATTTTATGCTAATAATGCCCCCAGTGTTCACATAGTTGTTGTCATCTACAATATCAAATGCCTTCCATCAATCAGAGGCATAAGAACTGGTGAATTCAATAGATAATTTTTTATTTTATCAAATGTTTCTTGACAATTCTCTATCCAATTGAATAGAATTCCTTTTTGTAATAGATGTTTAAATGGATGGATCTTGTCTGCTAGCTAAGCAATGAACCTGCAGATTGATTGAAATCTTCCTTTTAAAGTCCTTAATTGACTGATGTTGGTTGGTGGTGGCATTTCCAAGATAGCTTTGACTTTCATGGGATCAACCTCTATTCCTCTGCGAGAGATAATATATCCTAGAAGTTTGCTTGATTGGACCACAAAAAAACATTTCTTTGGATTTAACCTAAGTTAATACTTTTCAAGTCATGTGAAAATCTTGTCCAAGACTGCTAGATGACCACCTTGTTCTAGAGATATTAAGAAAAAGTCATCAACATAATCCTCCATAAGTGTGTGCATATAATCATGGAAAATGGTAGCCATGGCTCCTCATATGTAGCTCCAACATTTTAAAGTCCAAATGGCATAAGGTTCCAATAGAAACCCCAAGTAAATGTGAAGGTTGTCTTTAGTTGGTCTTCAGGAGCAATTCTTATCTGGTTGTATCCCAAGAATTTTTCCATAAGTGATAGCATTTCATATCCAGCAGTAAGGTCTACTATGATGTCAATATTTGGTAGAGGGAAATCATCTTTAGGACAAGATTTATTAAGATCTTTGAAATCCATGCATACTCTGATTTTCCCATTCAGTTTCATGACAAGAACAAGGTTTGATATCCAATCTACATAATCAATAGAGCGTATGAATCCAACATCCAAGAGTTTCTTTAGTTCCACCTTGACTAGGAGTGAAATCTATAGATGCATTTTCCTTGGATTATGTTTATATGGTTTTGCATTTGGTAACAGTGGTAGGTGATGTAAAACAAGCTCAAGATCCAATCCAAGCATATCAACATATGACCATGCAAAATTAACTTGTCTCTCTAAAAAGAGTTTTGTAAACTCAAGCTTTTCCTTGTGTTCAAAGATGCTTCTAGTTGTATGATTCTAGAATTGTCTTGTGTGCCAATGTTCACTTCTTCTATTTCTTTTATAAGCAATGGTGATCTCTCCCAGTCTATAGGGAGGCTTCTAGTTCTCCATCCTTAGGCACCTAATAGAGGTTTTTACCTTCAGATACGTCGTTTATTTTTACTTTTTCATAGTCAACAAGTGTCTTTCAGTTTTCACCTAAAGACCTATTATTTTTATTTTTACTTTTTTGTTTTCAATTTTGTGACTAGAGGACAAGACAACCTCACCTAAGTATGTTGTACAATTGAGTTCTATGAAAAATCCAATTTTATGGTCCCCAATTGGTATTCCTTCATGAAGTCCCATGAACTCATAAATTTCTTTGTCATTCTTGAATGTATCTAAACTCAATGGTTCTTGTTCATCCCAATCTACGAGTTGGGAATAGATGAGGGGTAATCCATCATTGGTATTGTCAAGGGCCATGGTGTAGGAAAATAAGGTAAAGACAAAAGAGTCATTGGGTTCCCAGAAGGTTTCGATCCAAGCTCCCATTTGCAAGTAGACCTTTTGGTAGGAATGTGATGGGTTTTGTGGGGAATCAATTATAAGCATTTGATTGAATCATTCTTCAAGGGTACACTCACTAGGTTCTCTAAATATTTCATCAAGGTTAAGGTTAGTAGTAGAGGATAAAGAATACCATTCATGCTCATTTGAATCAATATCAAAGTTCCAAGAATCCTCAGATGTCTCGATCTCATCTAAAGTGTCAACGACCTCAGTCAAGGTCAACATAGTACTTGGAGTACTTGGTTCTGGTGAAACATACCCTAACCCAACATATTTTGGTAATTTAGGAGGTAGTAAGGGTTTTGATATCCCATTTTTGTTTAAACCAAGGTTGTTGTGTCCATCATATCCTTATTGCTTCATTAAAAGGAAACCTTTTGGATGTCTCTTAATTGGTAACTTTTAAAGTTTTGTCTCCTCCCCTTCTTTATACAACCATGTGTCAATGTAGTCATCTAAAAATTCTTTAGCTAATTCCCCCCATTTAGTTAAAATGGTAGAAGGATTGTGGATGATAACCTTAGGATGCATAGGATGCAATTTTCCATAAGATTTTGATGATTTGGGTAACTTTCCAATGCAAAATAAGCTCTTCATACTGATTCTCCACATCATTTGTCTTGAATCTGGATTTTGGGCGTGGATGATGGGGTGAATGTAGTGTATGATTTTATGAGGGAAGATGGATCAGTATAATGTGATGATGTGGAATATGAGGCCTCTTGATTTATGGGCACTTGACACTCAACGGTTCCTTTTAGGTTTGTGCAATATTGTGTAAGGAAATCAATGGAGCGCATCTCATAGAAACTCCAAATAGTAGTGCCTTTGGTAACTTTAATTTCGATTAGGTTGCCTCAAAGACATGTACTACTATGTCCTAAAGTAGAAACAAACATAGTTTATTTCCCATATTAATCCTTTTGAGAAAAACACATGTAAATTCAACAACATGCATTAATAGATTCTCTAATAGAACCAACACAGACATGAAAGATGAGACAAAAATAGAACACAAAGATTTACGTGGGGAAAACCCTTTTGGGTAAAAAACCCCACTCTCCAAAGTTCGAGCCATTGTATTATCTAGCAACAGAAAGTTACAATATAGCTTTAGGCTCATAGCCTTTCCAGAGATTACATCTTGTTCATTCTCGATACAATTGGTAGCAAACTATCCCTAAGAGATCATGAGAGATTCCAGCGTAACACTACCTCTCTCTTCCTCTACTTTGACCTCATGGCCTCATCCTTTTAGCTAGCCACTCAGTCCTCTCTATCTCTCTTTATCCCTCTAGCTCTTGGCTCTCTAGCTTCTCTTGTTCTCACCAGCTCTTTTTGTACTCTTACCAGCACACTACTTTAGAATGTCCAATGCATATGTATATACATTCATTCTCTGTAGGCTCTATGAAATCATTCTTTTCCAACTGTCAGATCAGAACTAACAAATCATCCAGCCCAACATCCTTAGATGTTTCCACTTCCTCGTGTTTTAGTTTTCCAACTTCCACACAGAAACGGTTCAACAAACGGTTCACATCCTACTTTCTTTGATTGGTCCAAATCGCACCATGTCAGATAGTCTTCAAATGGTCAAGGGTGTTCAATGTGTGTTTTCATGTCGGTGAGACACTAACCGTGTCTCCCCGATGCCAACACAACCAGCATTCGATATTGCCAAGATTCATCCCTATCGGCAAGAGGTTAGATCAAGTCTAGAGAGCTATCACTAAGACTTTGCCATGTCACAAGACCTCACATCGAAGATCACAAGGTATTCTAAAGATTTCATTAGTTGGCAAGACTATCACTCTTTGCCCAGACATTACACCAAAATCTTCAAGTCACATCGACCTCAACATTCTAATCGGCAAGACAATCACCATTCGATAAGACATCATACCGAAGTTCAAAGGTCATATCGATGTTAGCTTTTCCATTGGAAAGACAACCGAAGTTCACCAATACTTCATACCGAAGTGTTCAAGTCATCTTGACATGAGTATTCCATTCATTGAGACAATCATCTTTCACCAAGACGTCACACCGAGCCTTTATGTTATACCAAAAATTCCAACCGTCAGCCAGACATTCCACATTCGCTGAGACTTCATAACGAAGTCCTTGTGTTTCTCTGATGACTCCATTCACTAGGAGTCTCACCAAAACACCTAATCACATGTGGCTTTGTTGGTCAGACTTACCACTATCACCAAGAGCTCATAGCAGACCCCTTTTGTTACCCTGATGACTCCAATCGGTGAGACATCTCCTTGTCCCCAAGAATTCATACCGAAGTCTTTTTGTTACCATGAGGACTCCAAATGTATACCCATTAGCGAGACTTACCGCTATTGATGAGATATCACACCGAAGCAAGCCTTTCAGCCAAGGGTCTCCCCGAAAACATTAGTCACCAAGATTTCATTCTGATAGGAGCAATTCATGTCGATTACCACATCGGCCAAATAGACCAAAGGTCACGCCGATATCAGCAAGACTTCCTATTGTCGTCGAGTCATCATTCTGACAGTCCAAGGTTATGCTGAAGGTTTCAGATGCCAATCACCAGGACATTCAGGAGGTCACAGTGACAATTCAGGATCTACTTGTAGGTCGGCCAGACATCTCACCACTCTCACCAAAATTTCTCACAAGAAGTTTTAGCCTATAGGATTGAGGCATACAATTCCAACATATTGGAAGGGATCAAGGTATCCAAGAATAGTAATTTTAGTGCCATTATGTGGGAACTTGAGGCATTGATGGTATTTGGATGGGATAGCCCTCATAACATTAATCCATGGGTAGTGACTCAGAAGGTTGTAATGTAAATATAGATCCAATACATGAAACACTATGTTCTATATTGTTGGAATAACTCTTACAAGAAGTGAATTACTCCTTCAGATGAGCGCTCGACATCATCATAAGCTTTGATAATAATCTTATTGGTTTGGTATATGAAATTCTCAAAGTATTATGATGCTTTCACCAATTTTAGTGAGCAAATGTTTAGACCTGCTCCACTATCTACTAGGACTCATCTGATCATATGTTTATTAATGCATACTTCAAGGTGTAGGGCATCGTTATGATCAGACTTTTGTGTAGAAAAGTTTTGTTCAGAAAAGGTGACATGGTGTGACATAGCTCGGTATCCAACCATGGCCTTAAATTCATTAGCGTCTAGATTAGCTAGTATGGATGCTTCTTGCAAGGCTTCATCAAGAATAGGTCTATGTTGTGGTGATATGTGAAGGAGCTTAAAAATGGAAATTTGTGCGAGAGTCTTCCCTAGCTGATCTAAAAGATTATATTGGATTTTTGGCTATGATTTCAAAGGAGGTCCTTAAAGAATTATTTTTGGCTCTGTGAGTGGTGACAACACATTTTGAACTTGGCTTATTTATGGTAATAGTGGCAATACAATCATCGACGGGTCTTATGTTACGGATAATAGTGCTATAATCATGTTTGATTGCTACATAATTGGCATTGTTGTTCCCTAAACTAGAGGCTTTTCCTTTTTCATGGTCTTGCAAATGATTTTTAAATATGGTATGATCAGCATTTTTCTTTCCTTGTGAATCACATATTGAAATGGTTCCATTTTCAACAAAGTCTTGAATGAAATTTTTGAGTGTCCAACATCTAGATGTTTTGTGTCCTTTTTTATGGTGATATTCATAGTATTCATCTTCCTTCCACCAATTAGGTTTTATTAATGTGGGTTCATAATTTTTGATGTCTATTAGTTGGATGAGATTGGATTACAAGAGTTGCTTTAGGACTAATTCAATGGGTTCACCCAATTGGGTGTATGTTCTCCTAGCTTGGGGAGGACTTATATGTTGTTGACTATTTTGGATTGCATTGAATGTTTGACTTTGACCTCTTGTTTGGGTATTTGATGTGTTTGATGAGGAAGGAACTTTGAGATGAATGGTTGGACCTTTGGTTATCACTTTGACATCAAAAACTCCATCATTTGTGGCATTCTTGTTTCAAAACCAATATTTTCTTTTGTCATTATTGGCTATGGAGTTTCTTTGTGTACTTTGACTAGTCTTTTTTCAATAGGGGCACCTTTTTCAATAATTTCATCAAAGGTTGTACAACATTAGATTTGAAGGCTACTTATCATTTCCCCATCAAGGTTTTCTACAAACATGGTGACTAGTAGTTTCTCAGGAATGTGACAAGGGAACTTGCTAACCAAACTTCGCCATCTCTGATAAAATGAGGTGACTCCCCTTCTTGTTTATTTGTGTATAATGTTGCAAGGGTGACATCACTTTCAATGTTAAAGGAAAAGTGATTAATGAATTTATCAACTAGTTCACCCCATTTTCCAATCCCTAGAGGAAGATGTGCAAACCAATCTAGGGTTGGCCCTGTGAAACTTTGTGGGAATAATCTCATCAAACAGGTAGGATCATATGATATTTCCATACATAATGTGTTAAATTCTTGTATGTGTTCAATTGGATCCCCTTTCCCTTTCTACTTGGGAAAATGTGGTGTCACAAAATAAGGGGGAAAGGGTGGCATGTACAATTTTTTGTCAAATAGAAAGGGGGAAAATTCCTCCATGGAATAAGTTTTCTTGTTGGTTCCTAATTTCATGTTTGTCATCTGTTGTTGGATGGCCTGTATTTGTTGTATCAAAGTATTTGTGACATATGGTATTGTATCGGTTTGATTTGGTGTCATGGTGTTGGCATTGATGCCATATGTTAGATTGGCATGCTGTGGCATGGGACATTGGTTACCATGTCTATGTGTATCACTTTGGTTTGGAGTGAAATTGGCATTTAGATTTGTCCCAAAATTCATGTTTGTGTTTGGTATAGTGTTTTGAAATTGAGGTGTAGGCCCTTGATTTGTTCCTAGGATTTGAAATGTTTTTCCGTGATTTGCATTTTGGATAGATGGGGTGGGTCCTTGACTAGAATTTTTAAATAATGAGGTAGGTCCTTGATTGATATTTTGGAATGATAATGTAGGTCCTTGATTGATACTTTGGAATGATGGGGTATTTCCTTAATTAATGTTTTGGGATGATGGGGTGGATCCTTGATTAATGTTTTGGCTTGGAACCCTTTGTGGGACAACATGAATCCTCCTAGATTTATTTGGTTAATTTTCATTTGATGAGGGTGTGCTTTGAAATTGTAAAGAAGGACCTTGGTTTGTATTTTGAAGTAAAGGGATGGGACTTTGTGGTATAGTACCTTGTTTTGTGTTCTAGAAAATAGGATTTGTGAAGATCTTACTCATGTAATTTGATGAGCTTCCAAATGTGAATTTTTTTCCTTGTGTAGTAGCATGTGTTACCTTGTTTCCAAATTTGGAGATGCTAGGGATATGTGTGGTAGTGGTTGCCATGTGTTTTGTTATTCCAAGTGGTATAGTTGACATTTTTTGTGAAGATGGCATCCCTAATGTAAATGAATTTTGGGTATCTTCTTCTACAATGGTTGAGACATCAAAGCCTTGAGGGAGTTTAGCACCCTTTTTAGCTAGTGCATAGAAGAATCTATTACAATCAACACCAACAAGTTGATCAACCTTGCGTAAAACCCTTGGGTCTTGGTAAGCTCTTTCAATCTCTTGAGAAGTCAATTTCTTGTTGAATTCATCTAGGTTTAGATTGTCAAATGTGTTGATTGGGTCTCTTAGTGGTATCTCTCTTTGTGGAGTGGATTGATTTGAATTTGATCCAAGGGAAGTGTCATGAAATGGATCACTTGATAAATCCATGTCCTTTCTTTTGGTTTGTGACCTTGTTTCAACCATGTGAGACTTGGAAATTGGAAGGTAATGCAAGGTGATAATAAAGCTAAACTATATTTTTGGGATTTTTTTTAAGATAAAGATTCAAGGTGATCAATGATAATAATGGCCAAAGGATGAATCTAGATGAAACTAATGGATGCAAAGGATACCAAAGGTTTACTAATTGATGAACAGGGAAAGTGTTATGATGTTAAAGCTAAGATGAAGTTAAACTATGTTTTTTGGTGTTTTTGGGATATAAAGATGCAAAATGAAAGTGAAATTTAAGTCCAATACTAAGGATTGATAGGATGATAATGAAGCTATGGTCAAAGGTTATGCTATGATTCCAAATGAGATTAAGATAATACTAAGGAAATCAATCCTAAAGACAAAGGATGGTAACCAAACTAATGTAGGTCCAAGATAACAAACCCAAATGTCATTGTCCTTTGTGATAATCAAGATGATAATTTTGACAAGGTGAGTCTAGGCTAGGACACAAGCTTAAGACTAAAATTTGACCAAGATGACAATGAAATTTTTTGGCAAAGTGAAATATTAAGGTCAATGACAATTTGGATAAGCAACCATGGACTGTTGAAAGGCTTAGTAGTTTTCCTATGTCTAAAATTTGAAAGGATAAGTGCAACCTAAGGTCTAGGATTGATTCTGCAAAGTAAGGATGAGGAAAGAAACCTATGATGCAATGTAGTATTGAATGGAAATGCTAGAATGGACTAGTAAATTCTACAATTCTTTGGTTTAAAATTCAGGGTCACTATTAAGATGAATTCATTGAATTTTGGACAAATATTTTGTTAATTTCAATTTATCAGGCAGTTGCAGCACTGTTTTCTCAGATGTGTCATTTTGAGTTGCTGGTTTCTATTCAGAAAATGTGGTTCAATTTATCAGTTGCAGCTTTGTTTCTGCAAATGTGGTTCAGGTTATCAATTGTGGTACTTAAATGCAATTACAGACCTATTTTAGTAGTTGTGGTTCACATATTATTTATTTTTCAATTTTGATGGTTTTGACTTGGTTTTTGGGTGTTTTTTTGATCAATTTTGAAGAAATTTTATTTGGAAAACATAGTGTATAGTCACAAACACTTGTTTTGGTTTGATTTTGGATGTGAAAAATTTTGATTTCAAGATAAAACACTCAAAGACAACATGCACAATCCTACGGTTGGCAAGGAAATCATTGGTTGATATCCCCACTTTGATCTCCAGCCACTTAAACAAGGTGGATAGCTAGAGACCTAGTGGCACTAGCTCCCTCTTACATGACACTCACTTCTCGGGCTCACCAAGTCTCATTCCCCAAAGATGAATTTATGTGTATACACATGAATAGTGAAATCATGGGGTGGCTTCAAAGGTCTGACCTCCTGCAATCAACAAGCATTTAAATTTTTTTGGAAACTAAAACAATTTGTTCATAGTAAGGGCATTCTTTCAAGGAGGCCATACATTCAGCAAGATTAGCTCAAGATTATGGTCAATAAAGAGGCCTCCTAGTCTCTTCCAAAGATAGCATTTTGACAAAGCTCATAGGGCTACTGAGGGTGGCACTTGTTGGTATGACACATCTGCACCTGTTGCTTATGACTTTCATCACAAACACATTTTTTATATCATAGTTTGAAAGAGCTTGGCTTTAGCTTATTACCACTTGGATCATTCCCACCTTTCGAAGTAGGGTAGTAGGCCCTCTAAAAGAAAGGTAAACAAAAGAAAGGAAGTACATTGTTTTTGATCTCCCAGATCGCACAAAGTGTAGGATGATCCTAATGCTTTCACCAATTTTAGTGAGAAAATGTTTAGACCTACTCCACTGTCTACTAAGACTCATCTGATCATATGTTTATTAATGCATACTTCAACCTAAAGGGAATCGTTATGATCAGACTTTTGTGCAGAAAAGTCTTGTTCAGAGAAGGTGACATGGTGTGACATATCTAGGTATCCAACCATGGCCTGAAATTAATTGACTTCTAGATTAGTGAGTATGGATGCTTCTTGCAAGGCTTTATCAAGGATAGCTCTATGTTGTGGTGATATGTGAAGGAGCTCCAAAATGGAAATTTGTGTGAGAGTCTTCCCTAGCTGATCTAAGAGATTATATTGGCTTTTCAGCTATGGGTTCAAAGGAGGTCCTAGAAGAGTTATTTTGGCTCTATGAGTGGTGACAACACATTATAAACTTGTCTTATTTATAGTAATACTGGCAATACAATCATCAACAGGTCTTATGTTAAGGATAATAGTGCTATAATCATGTTTGACAACTACATAATTGGCAATGTTGGTCCCTGAGTTGGAGGCTTTTCCTTTGTCATGGTCTTGCAAGGGAGTTTTAAATATGTTATGATAAAAAAATTTCTTTCATTGTGAATCATCTATTGAAATGGTTCAATTTTTAGTAAGGTCTTGACTGACATTTTTGAGTGTCCAACTTCTAGATTTTTTGTGTCCTTTTTTGTGGTGATATGTATAGTATTCATCTTCCTTCCACCAGTCAGGTTTGATTAATGTGGGTTCATAATTTTTTATTTCTTGTAGTTGGATGAGATTGGATTGCAAGGACTACTTTAGGACTAATTCAATGGGTTCACCCAATTGGGTGTATGTTCTCTTGGCTCAAGAAGGACCTTTGTGTTGTTGATTATTTTGGACTGTGTTCAATGTTTGACTTTGACCTCTTGTTTGGGTATTTGATGTGTTTGATGAGGAAGGACCTTTGGGATGAATGTTTGGACCTTTGGTTATCGCTTTGGCATCGAAAACTCCATTATTCATGACATTCATGTTTTAGGACCAATATTTGCTTTTGTCATTATTGGGTTTTGGAGTCTCTTTGTATACTTTGACTAGTCCTTTTGCGGCAAGACCTTTTTCAATAAGTACACCTTTCTCAAGAATTTCTTCAAAGGTTGTGAAACATTGGATTTTAAGACTACTCATCATTTCCCTATCAACATTTTCTATAAACATGGTGACTAGTTTTTTCGCATGAATGTGACAAGGGAACTTACTAACCAAATTTCGCCATCTCTAATAAAATAAGGTAAGTGACTCCCCTTCTTGTTTATTTGTGCATAATGTTGCAAGGGTGACATCACTTTCAATGTTAAAGGAAAATTGATTAATGAATTTAGTAACCAATTCACCCCATTGTCCAATCCCTAGAGGAAGATGTGCAAACCAATCTAGGGTTGGCCCTGTGAAAATTTGTGGGAATAGTCTCATCAAACAGGTAGGATCATATGAGACTTCCATACATGATGTGTTAAATTCTTGTATGTGTTCTATTCCATCCTCTTTCCCTTTCTACTTGGGCAAAGGTGGTGTCAAAAAATGAGGGGGAAAGGGTGGCATGTACATATTTCTGTCTAATGGAAAGGGGCACAATTCCTCCATGGAATAAGTTTTCTTGTTGGTTCACAATTTTGTGTTTGTCATTTGTTGTTGGATAACATGTATTTTTTGTATCAAAGTATCGGTGAGAGATGGTGTTCTATCGGTTTGATTTGGTGTGATGGTGTTGGCACTGAGTTCATATGTTGGATTGATGTTCTATGGTGTGGGACATTAGTTTTTTCCATGTGTTTTTTTGTTCCAAGTGGTATAGTTGACATTTGTTGTGAAGGTGGCATCCCTAATGCAAATGGATTTTGGGTATCCTCTTCTACAATGGTTGAGTCATCAAAGCCTTGAGGGAGTTTAGCACCCTTTTTGGCTAGTGCATATAAGAATCTATTAGGATTGGAACCAACGAGTTGATCAACCATGCATAAAACCCTTGGGTCTTGGTAAGCTCTTTCAATCTCTTTAGGATTCAATTTCTTGTTGAATTCATCTAGGTTTAGATTGTCAAATGTGTTGATTGGGTCTCTTAGTGGTATCTCTCTTTGTGGAGTGGATTGATTTGAATTTGATTCAAGGGTGGTGTCATGAAATGGATCACTTGATAAATCCATGTCCTTTATTTTTGTTTGTGACCTTGTTTCAACCATGTGAGACTTGCAAATTGGAAGGTCATTGGTGATAATAAAGCTAAACTATGTTTTTGGGATTTTTTTTAATATAAGCATGCAAGGTGATCATGTAATGATAATAATGGCCAAAGGATGAAGCTAAATGAAACTAATGGATGCAAAGGATACCAAAGGTTTACTAAATTATGATCAAGGGAAATCATATGATGATTATTTTAAGATGAAGTTAAACCATGTTTTTTTTGTGTTTTTGGGATATAAATAGCAAAATGAAAGTACAATTTTAGTCCAAGACTAAGGATTGATAGGATGATAATGAAGCTATGGTCAAAGGGTGTGTTCTGAGTCTAAATGAGATTAAGATAATTCTATGGAAATGAATCCTAAATTTTAAGACAAAGGAGGGTAACTGAGCTAATGTAGGTCCAAGATAACAAACCCAAATGTCATTGACCTTTGTGATAATCAAGATGATAATTTTGACAAGGTGAGGTTAGGCTATGACACAAGTTTGAGACTCAAATTCGACCAAGATGAAAATGAAAAATTTTGGTAAATTGAAAGATTAAGGTCGATGACAAATTGGATAAGCAACCATGGACTATTGAAAGGCTTAGTAGTCTCCCTATGTCTGAAATTTGAAAGGATAAGTGCAACCTAAGGTGTAGGATTGATTATGTAAAGGATGAGGAAAGCAACCTATGATGCAATGTAACACTGAATGGCAATGTTGGAATGGACTGGTAAATTTTGCAAGTCTCTGGTTTAAAATTCAGGGTCACTATTAAAATGAATTCATTGAATTTTGGACAAAGATTTTGTGAATTTCAATTTATTAGGCAGTTGCAATACTGTTTTCTCAGATGTGTCATTTTGAGTTGCGGATTTCTATTGAGAAAATTTGGTTCAATTTATCAGTTGCAGCTTTGTTTTTGCATATATGGTTTAGGTTATCAGTTGTGGTTTTCTAGTGAGAAATTGTGGTACATAAATGTAGTTACAGACCTATTAAAGTAATTGTGGTTCACAGAGTGTTGGTTTTGAAATTTTGATGGTTTTGACTTGGTTTTTGGTGGTTTTTTGACTGATTTTGATGAATTTTTTTTTGGAAAACATAGAGTATGGTCACAAACACTTTTTTTGGTTTGATTTTGGATGTGAAATTTTTTTATTTCAATATAAAACACTCATAGACAACATGCATAATCCTAGGGTTGGCAAGGAAACAATTGGTTGATATCCCCACCTAGATTTCTCCAACCACTTAAACAAGGAAAATAGTTAGAGACTTGGCGGCACTGGTTCCCCCATACACAACACTCACTTCTTAGGCTCACCAAGTCTCATTCCCCAAAGATGAATTTATGTCTATACACATGAATATTGAAAACATGGGGCAGATTCAAAGGTCTGACCTCCTACAATCAACGAGCATACAAAAGGTTTTTGGCCACTATAACAATTGGTTCATAGTAAGGTCATTTTTTCAAGGTGGGCATACATTCAACAAGATTAGCTCAAGATTATGGTCAATAAAGAGGCCTCATATTCCCTTCCTAAGAAAGGATTTTGACGTAGCTCATAGGGCTACCGAGGGTGGCACTTGTTGGTATGACACATATGCACCTGTTGCTTATGACTTTCATCACAAACACATTTTTTATATAGCGGTGTGAAAGTGCTTCACTTTAGTTTGTTACCGCTTGGGTCGTTCCCACCTTTCAAAGTGGGGTGGTAGGCATTCTAAAAGAAAGGTACTCAAAAGCAAGGAAGTGTGTTGTTTTTGATCTCCTAGATCACACGAAACATAGGAGGATCCCAATGCTTTCACCAATTTTAGTGAGAAAATTTTTAGACCTGCTCCATTGTCTACTAGGACTCGTCTTATCATATGTTTATTAATGCATACTTCAAGGTGTAGGGAATCATTAAGATCAAAATTTTGTGGAGAAAAGTCTTATCCAGAGAAGGTGGCATGGTGCAACATAGTTAGGTATCCAACCATGGCCTAAAATTCATTTACATATAGATTAGCGAGTATGGATGCTTTTTGTAGTGATTTATAAAGGATAGCTCTATATTGTGGTGATATGTGAAGGAGCTCCAAAATGGAAATTTGTGTAAGAGTCTTCCCTAGCTGATCTAAGAGATTATATTGGCTTTTCGATTGTGGGTTCGAAGGAGGTCCTAGAAGTGTTATTTTGGCTTTGCAAGTGGTGAAAGCACATTCTAAACTTGGCTTATTTATGGTAATAGTGGAAATACGATCATCAATGGGTCTTATGTTAAGGATAGTGTTATAATCATGTTTCACGGCTACATAATTTGCATTGTTTTTCCTTGAATTGAGGATTTTCCTTTCTCATGTTCTTGCAAGGGAGTTTTAAAAATGGTATGATCAGCATTTGTCTTTCCTTGTTAATCACCTATCGAAATGGTTCCATTTTCAACAAGGTCTTGAATGAAAATTTTGAATGTCCAACATCTAGATGTTTTGTGTCATTTATTGTGGTGATATTTACAGTATTCATCTTTCTTCCACTAGTCAGGTTTGATTAAACTGGGTTCATAATTTTTGATTTTTTGTAGTTGGATGAGATTGGATTGCAAGAGATGGTTTAGTACTAATTCAATGGGTTCACTTAATTGGGTGTATGTTCTCTTGGCTTGAGGAGGACCTCTGTGTTGTTGATTATTTTAGACTGCATTCAATGTTTTACTTTGACCTCTTGTTTGGGCATTTGATGTGTTTGATGTGTTTGATGAGGAAGAACCTTTGATATCAATGGTTGGACCTTTGGTTATCACTTTGGCATCGACAACTCTATCATTCATGACATTCTTGTTTCAAGACCAATATTTTCTTTTGTCATTATTGGGTTTTGGAGTCTCTTTGTGTTTTTCTTGGCTAGTCCTTTTGCAAAAAGACCTTTTTCAATAAGGAAACATTTCTCAATAATTTCATCAAAGGTTGTGCAACATTGGATTTTAAGACTACTCATCATTTCCCTGTCAAGGTTTTCTACGAACATGGTGACAAGTTGTTTCTAAGGAATGTGACAAGGGAACTTGCTAACCAAACTTCATCATCTCTGATAAAATGAGGTCAATGACTCCCCTTCTTGTTTGGTTATGCATAATGTCACAAGGGTGACATCACTTTCAATGTTAAATAAAAAGTGATTAATGAATTTATCAGCCAATTAACCCCATTTTCTAATCCCTAGATGAAGATGTGCAAACAAATCTAGGGTTGGCCCTGTGCGACTTCGTGGGAATAGTCTCATAAAATAGGTAGGATCATATGAGACTTCCATACATGACATATTAAATTCTTGTATGTGTTCTATTGTATCCCCTTTCTCTTTCTACTTTGGAAAACATGGTGTCATAAAATGAGGGGGAAAGGGTGGCATGTACATATTTTTGTCGAATGGAAAGGGGCACAATTCCTCCATGGAATAATTTTTCTTGTTGGTTCCCAATTTTATATTTGTCATTTGTTGTTGGATGGCCTATATTTGTTGTATAAAAGTATCCATGAGAGATGATGTTGTATCAGTTTGATTTGGTGTCATGGTGTTGGTGTTCAGGTCATATGTTGGATTGACATTCTGTTGTGTGGGACATTGGTTACCATGTTGATGTGTGTTGCTTTGGTTTGGAGTGAAATTGTCATTTAGATTCATCCCAAAAGTCATGTTTGTGTTTGGTATAGTGTTTTGAAATTGAGCTATAGGCCCTTGATTTGTTCCTATGATTTGAAATGTTTTTCCTTGATTTTCATTTTGGAAAGATGGTGTGGGTCTTTGATTAAAATTTTGAAATAATGAGGTAGGTCCTTGATTGGTATTTTCAAATTATGGTGTAGGTCCTTGATTTATTTTTTGGAATGATAGGGTATGTTCTTAATCAATGTTTTGGAATGATGGGGTAGATCCTTGATTAATGTTTTCACTTGGCACCCTTCGTGGGACAATGTGAATCCTCCTAGATTTGTTTGGTTGATTTTTATTTGATGAAGGTGTGCTTTGAAATTTGAATGAAGGACCCTGATTCATGTTTTGAATCATAGGTGTAGGACCTTGGTTTGTATTTTGAATTAAAGGTATGGGAACTTGTGATATAGGACCTTATTTTGTGTTCTAGAAAAGAGGATTTGTGAAGGTCTTACTCATGGAATTTTATTAGCTTCCAAATGTGAAATTTTGTCCTTGTGTAGTAGCATGGGAAACATTTTTTCCAAATTTGGACATGCTATGGATATGCGTGGTAGTTTTTTCCATGTGTTTTTTTGTTCCAAGTGGTATAGTTGACATTTGTTGTGAAGGTGGCATCCCTAATGCAAATGGATTTTGGGTATCCTCTTCTACAATGGTTGAGTCATCAAAGCCTTGAGGGAGTTTAGCACCCTTTTTGGCTAGTGCATATAAGAATCTATTAGGATTGGAACCAATGAGTTGATCAACCATGCATAAAACCCTTGGGTCTTGGTAAGCTCTTTCAATCTCTTGAGGAGTCAATTTCTTGTTGAATTCATCTAGGTTTATATTGTCAAATGTGTTGATTGGGTCTCTTAGTGGTATCTCTCTTTGTGGAGTGAATTGATTTGAATTTGATCCAAGGGTGGTGTCATGAAATGGATCACTTGATAAATCCATGTCCTTTCTTTTGGTTCATGACCTTATTTCAACCATGTGAGACTTGCAAATTGGAAGGTAATACACGGTGATAATAAAGCTAAACTATGTTTTTGGGATTTTTTTTAATTTAAGGATGCAAGGTGATCATGCAATGATAATAATTGCCAAAGGATGAAGTTAAATGAAACTAATGGATGCAAAGGATACCAAAGGTTTTATATTTGATGATCAAGGAAAATGATATGATGTTAAGGCTAAGATAAAGTGAAACTATGTTTTTTGGTGTTTTTGGGATATGAAGATGCAAAATGAAAGTGCAATTTATTGCCAATACTAAGGATTGATAGGATGATAATGAAACTATGTTCAAAGGGTATGCTATGAGTCTAAATGATATTAAGATAATGCTAAGTAAATTAATCCTAAAATTTAAGAAAAAGGATGGTAACCAAGCTAATGTAGGTCCAAGATAACAAACCCAAATGTCATTGACCTTTGTGATAATCAAGATGATAATTTTGAAAAGGTGATTCTAGGCTAGGAAAGAAGCTTGAGACTCAAATTTGACCAAAATGAGAGTGTCAAAGTTTGGTAAAGTGAAACATTAAGGTCAATAAAAAATTGGATAAGCAATCGTGGTTTGTTGAAAGGCTTAGTAGTCTTCCTATGTCTGAAATTTGAAAGGATAAGTGCAACCTAAGGTCTAGGATTAATTATGAAAAGTAAGGATGAGGAAAGAAACCTATGATGCAATGTAATATTGAATGGAAATGTTGGAATCGACAAGTAAATTTTGTAAGTCTCTAGTTTAAAATTTAGGGTCACTATTAAAATGAATTCATTGAATTTTGGACAAAGATTTTGTGAATTTCAATTTATCAGGAAGTTGCAGCACTGTTTTCTAAGATGTGTTATTTTGAGTTGCGGGTTTCTATTGAGAAAATGTGGTTCAATTTATCATTTGAAGCTTTGTTTCTATAGATGTGGTTCAAGTTATCAATTGTGGCTTTCTAGTGAGTAGTTGTGGTACAAAAATGCAGTTGCAGACCTATTTTAGTAGTTTTAGTTCACAAAGTGTTTATTTTGCAATTTGGATGGTTTTGACTTAGTTTTTGGGTGGTTTTTTGACCAGTTTTGATTAAATTTTATTTGGAAAAAATAGAGTATAGTCACAAAAACTTGTTTTGGTGTGATTTCAGATGTGAAATTTTTTTATTTCAAGATAAAACACTCATAGACAACATGCACAATCATATGGTTGGAAAAGAAACCACTAGTTGATATCCCCACTTGGATTTCTCTAGCCACTTAAACAAGGTGGACAGCTAGAGACTTGGTGACACTGGATCCCCCTTACATGGCACTCACTTCTCAGGCTCACCAAGTCTCATTCCCGAAAAATGAATTTATGTCTATACACATGAATAGTGAAAACAATTGGAAGCTTCAAAGGTCTTACCTCCTGCAATCAATGAGCATATAAAGGTTTTTGGCCACTAAAAAAATTAGTTCATAGTAAGGGAATTCATTCAAGGTGGTCATACATTCAAAATATTAGCTCAAGATTATGGTCCATAAAGAGGCCTCCAAGTCCCTTCCTAAGACAGGATTTTTATGTAGCTCACAGGGCTACTGAAGGTGGCACTTGTCAGTATGACACATCCACACCTGTTGCTTATGACTTTCATCACAAACATATTTTTGATATAGTAGTTTGAAAGAGCTTGGATTTAGCTTGTTACTACTTGGGTTGTTCCCACCTTTCAAAGCGGGGTGGAAGGCTCTCTAAAAGAAAGGTACACAAAAGCAAGGAAGTACGTTGTTTTTTATCTCCCAGATCACACGAAGTGTAAGGAGAGAGCATACACAATTCCTTTTCCTAACACTCACATGGGGTTCATTTTAATTCCAAAATCCAAATGTGGGGTTGGTTGTACAAGTTCCAAAGAAATTATTTTGATCCTCAAGATCACCAAGTGGTGTGAGAGTAGAGCATACGCATTCGATGACAAATTGAAAACCACAAAACACAAAAAACATTTGTTAATTTTAAACCCTTTGCTTATGATTTGAAAACACTTGGTTTCCTTTTAGGCCAATGTCGTGTGATGCATGCTCATTTTAAGACTCATTAGAGGGAAAATTCATTTTTTTGTTCATTTTAAAGCCTTATGAATGAGATGCAAGTTCATTTTACCCTTATGAATTTGATTTAAGTTGTAGTTGTAGCAAATAAAATAAAACAAAAAATTATTATCCCGAAAGTGAAAAATTGAAAGCTCTATTATTTTGTTGTTTCTAAAGAAATAGTTTTGAAACTCCTTAGAATCTAAAGCCACACACTAAAAAGAGACAACACACAAAAACCCTAATCTACTAAAAACCTAAAGGGAAAATTTAAAGAAAATTGAAAACAAAAATAAAATTATACCTATTAGGTAGTTGCGTTGCTCTATATCAGTGGCATCATGATTTCAATTCTAGATTTCCCACCCGCAGATGCATTATTGTTTTCACGAATGCGTTGTTATTTCAAATTCAGCTTCCCAATTATCAATTGTGTCATTTCTCCACAAGTGCATCATTGTGCGTCTCAATTGCATTGTTTCGTATGAAAACCTACAAAAACAAAGAAAAATGTCATACGAATCCTACAAAAACTTGTCTTCATGTTGGGCTCACCAATGTATGATGGGTAAAAATTAGATAGCCTAGATTCTAGTGACAACCATAGCACTTTTAATCTAATAACCCAATCTAAACAACCGCAACATCTAAATTTTTTTGCAAAAAGAAATTTGATGTGTTGTAAGATCAAAATAGCAATGCAACTATGGAGAAACAATGCAATTGATAAGAGGAACGATGCAACTGATAGGCAGGAAACTAAATTCAAGATAACAATGCATTCCTGAAAATAGTGATGCATTTGTGGGTGAGAGACTTGGATTTGAAATCATGACGCAACTGATATAGAGGTTCACAATTGCCTGATAGGTATAAAAAAATGTTTTTCAATTTTCTTTAATTTTTCCTTTTGGGTTTTTAGTATATTAGGTTATTTGTGTGCTAACTATCTCTTTTGAGTGTGTGGCTTTGGATTCTAAGGATTTTCAAAACTGTTTCTTTAGAAACAACAAAAAAATTGAGCTTTCAATTTTTCACTTTAGGGATAATAAATTTTTGTTTTTTTTTGTTTGCTACAACTACAACTTGCATCAAATTCATAAGGGTTAAATGAACTTGCATCTCATTCATAAGGCTTTAAAATGAACAAAAAAATGCATTTTCTCACTCATGATTCTTAAAATGAACATGCTTCATACGTCATTGGCCTAAAAAGAAACCAAGTGTTTTCAAATCATAAGCAAAGGGTTTAAAATTAGCAAGTGTTTTTTGTGTTTTGTGGTTTACAATTTTTCATTGAATGCATATGCTCTCCTCTTGCACCACTTGACTATCTTGAGGATCAAAAGCATTTTTTTGGATCTTGTACAACCACCCCACATTTGGATTTGGAATTAAAATGAACCCTATGTGAGTGTGAGGAAAATGCATTGTGTATGCTCTCTCCTTGTGCTTCGTGTAATCTGGGAGACAAAAAATAATGCACTTCCCTGATTTTGTATACCTTTCTTTTAGAGGGCTAGCCACCCTACCTCAAAAGGTGGGAACAACCCAAGTGGTAACAAGTTAAATACAATCTCTTTCAAACTACTATATAAGAAATGTGTTTTTGACGAAATTCATAAGAAATAGGTACAAATGTGTCATACCAACAAGTGTCACCCTCAGTAGCCTTGTGAGCTATGTCAAAATCCTTTTAGGAAGGGACTTTGAGGCCTCTTGATTGACCATAATCTTGAGCTAATATTGTTGCATGTATGGCCACCTTGAACGAATTCCCTTACTAAGAACCAATTTTTTTAGTGGAAAAATACCTTTAAATGCTTGTTGATTGCAAGAGGTTAGACCTCTGAAGCTGCCCCATGTTTTCACTGTTCATGTGTAGAGATAGAAATCCTCTTTGGGGAATGATACTTGGTGATCTCGAGAAGTGAGTGTCATGTAAGGGGGAGCCAGTGACATTGATTCTTTAGTTTTTTGCATTGTTTAAGTGGCTAGGGAAATCCAAGTGGGGATATCAACCAATGGTTTCGTTACCAACCCTAAGATTATGCATGTTGTCTATGAGTGTTTTATCTTGAAATCAAACTTTTTCACATCCAAAATCAAACTAAAATAAGTGTTTGTGACTGTATTTTGTGTTTTCCAAACAAAATTTCATCAAAATCACTCAAGAACCCACCCAAAAACCAAGTCAAAACCATCAAAGTTGTAAAATCAATAGTTTGTGAACCGCAATTGCTAAATAGGTCTGCAACTGCATTTTTGAACTATAACCACTAAAAAAGGCCCACGACTACATTTATGTGCCACAAAACTACATGTACAAAAAAAAAAGTTGCAACTGATAACCTAAACCACATTTGCTTACCAGAATTTCGCAACTGGAAATGACACATCTAAGAAAATAGTGTTGCAACTTCTTGATAATCTGAAACTCTCAAAATGATTTTCCAAAATTCAAATAAATTCATTTTTATAGTGAACTTGATTCCTAAACAAAAGATTTGGAAACCTTTACCAACCTATTCCATCATCCTCATTTAGGTTTGCATAGCATTTTAGGTTGCTTTCCTCATCCTTTTGCATTGCATAAATCAATCCTAGACCTTTAGGTTGCACTTATCCTTTCAAATTTCAAACATAGGAAGACTACTAAGCCTTTGGAAAGTCCATGGTTGCTTATCCAATTTGTCATTAACCTTCATATTTCATTTTACCAGCCTTTTTCATTGTCATCTTGGTCAAATTTGAGTCTCAAGCTTGTGTCCTAGTTTAGACTCAACCTTGTCAAAATATCATCTTTATTATCACAAAGGTCAATGACATTTGGGTTTGTTATCTTGGACCTACATTAGCTTGGTTATCCTCTTTTATCTTAAATTTCAAGATTCATATCCTTAGCATTATCTTAGTCTCATTTAGAATCATATCATACTATTTTACCATAGCCTCATTATCATCCTATCAATCATTTGTCTTGGACTTACATTGCACTTTCATTTTACATCCTTATAATCCCAAAAACATAAAAACATAGTTTAATTTCATCTTAGCCTTAGCATCATTTAGTCTCCATGTCATTTTTCTTGATCATCAATTAGTAAACCTTTGGTTTCATTTTCCTCCATTAGTTTCATTTAGCTTCATATCCTTGCATCCTTATATTCAAAAAATCCCCGAAACATAGTTTAGCTTCATTATCACCTTGCATTACCTTGCAATTTGCAAGACTCGTATGGTTGAAACAAGGTCACGAACCAAAATAAATGGCATGGATTTCTCAAGTGATCCATTTCATGACACCACCCTTGGATAAAATTCAAATCAATCCACTCCACAAAGATAGACACCACAAAGAGACCCAATCAACACATTTGACAATCTAAACCTAGATGAATTCAACAAGAAATTGGCTCCTCAAGAGATTGAAAGAGCTTACCAAGACCCAATGGTTTTGTACATGGTTGATAAAATCATTGGTGCCAATCCTAATAGATTCTTCTATGCACTAGCTAAAAAGGGTGCTAAACTCACTCAAGGTTTTGATGTCTCAACCATTGTAGAAGAAGATACCTAAAATCCATTTGCATTAGGGATTCCATCTTCACAACAAATGTCAACTATACCACTTGGAACAACACATATGGAAACCACTACCACACATATCCCTAACATCTCTACACTTGGAAACAAAGTGACCCATGCAACTACACAAGGAAAAAATTTGACATTTGGAAGCTCATCAAATTCCATGAGTAAGGCCTTCACAAATATTCTTTTCCAAAAGACAAATCAAGGTCCTGTTATGCCTTGCATAACCACCCCATTTTAAAATTTTATTAAAATGGGACCCTCTTTTGCTTTCACTCTTTGTGTTTTTCCCCCTTCGATTTTGAGGTTTTTCTTTGCCTTGGCATGTGCTTAATATGTTTATCTTGCTTGCCCAAGTGTTTTCGCCAAGTTGCATGTTAAAAATCTTATGTTTTGGGTGAAGTTCAGGTTTTTACCCTGGTTTGGGATTTTCTGGTCTGGCTGAATTTTCCCAGTTTTCTTTCAAACACCTATTAAGTTTTGTTGTTTAGGTTTTTGAGCCAGTTCGGGGTTGTCCACCTCATCTGGATTTTCTCGGATTATATTATGAGTCCGGCTCAGTCTCTTTTTTCATTGTAATTTAGAGATTTCTGGCCTTCGCGGAATTCTACTTGGGCCGAAATTTTTCAAATTTCTATTTGGCCATCAAGTTTCCAAACTTGATTGATATTTTTTTGGAGCTTTATGTCATTTTTCTTTATCATTTTTGTTCTCTTTAGTTGAGATGTTCTATCTTGTTGTGCTTTAAAATGTTATGGTCTTGCTTGGAGTTTGAATTCCTGTGTGTTTGGGCATTTCACAGCTTACCCTGTGTGCTCATGGTTAAAATCTAGGGTTTCATGCCTAGGTCATTGCCATTTCATCTTGATCTACTTTCGATTGAGCCTAGGACTTGAAGAAGATTTGCAGGAGGCTCGTGTTAAGCGATTTCCATGCCCAGGGTCCTCAAATTTGTGACCTTTGGTCAATTTGAGAGAATTCGTGTTGGATTGTCAATTTTTGGGTTTTCTGTCGACCTCGGGATTTTTCTACCCAGTTGTATTTTCCCAGAAATGTGTTGGTATTTGGAGTTTTGCACTCTTTGCAGAATTCTGGTCCAATTGGTTTTTTCCAAATTCTTTGCCATACTTTGTGGAATTTAAGAAATTGGATAAAATTGATGAATCTAATGATAAATGCTTAATCATGTCTTGCTTTAGCTTGATGAATTTCACTATTTTATGCTGCTTGTGTTCATTTTGTTGATATCTTGTTAATATTGTTCCTTATTAGGAGAATCCACCTGGTTCAAAAAATTTCAAAATTCCTCCTAGGCTGATTTTCCCTAGTTAGC
This sequence comes from Sequoia sempervirens, assembly GCA_007258455.2. Taxonomy (NCBI): domain Eukaryota; kingdom Viridiplantae; phylum Streptophyta; class Pinopsida; order Cupressales; family Cupressaceae; genus Sequoia; species Sequoia sempervirens. Next base: position 462,807,628 of record VDFB02000015.1, on the reverse strand, counting down.
TAGAAATCTTGAACTTCTTAGTATTCATGCTTAATGGCTAATTTAATGGTTATATCATGATTTTAAGATAATACTTTGATGATATGTTGTCAACATTTGGATTCTCACATTGGTGTTTGATGAATGTTGGTTGAGCCTAGCAAGGTAGCGACTAGAAAGACTGAGAGAGACGCGGGGGGATCCCCCATCAGTAAGGAAAAAAGAATGATGTTGTACGTAAAGAGTAGGATTCTTGAGAGAAAGATAGCCTCAGTTTGGTCTAAGGTTTTCGACACTGATACATGGAGAGGTCTACATCATTGAGGACTATCATTGAAGAATATGGAGGTTCAGAAAATCCGGACAATGGCACATTCCCTGAAAGAGCAGAGCTCAGGAAAATCCTTGTACGCAGAAATTCTGTGAGGACTCCAAATCCCTGAGTAGTATAGAGTCACCATCTTGTGCATTCTATGGGTATTTGAGATCTGCGAGCTGATGAAAGTGGCATGAGGGAAGCAATGCTAGGTTTGGCAATTCGAATCAAGGAATATACTGTGGCAATGAATGATATTGTTGATGAACCAAGGCATCTTAGTCTGGAATGATTGAGGAAGTGGTGGAAAGATGTTTACTCTCTATTCAATGAAAGATCCAGTAACTGAACACAAGTTGGATGGCACAGCGACCTATAGTGCAATTATTAATGAATATCTATCCAACAAGAGAGACTAGGATAGATATGAAACATAATATTAATGCTATTGAATGGCGAGCTAGGGTTTCACCTATGCCACTTGTGAATGGCTTGCAAAAGGTGTCCTTGGTGATGAACACCAAAGTGGAGCAAGGTATGGGTGAAGTGAAGGGCACGGTTAATGCAAAGTTGCATCAAAAGTTGTGCTTCCTCTTCATTTCACTTTGTCTCTTCTTCACACTTTTTGATCTAAGTTATGAGGGAGATCCTGGGTCGATCTGGTTGGTGCCCTTGCATTTAATTCATGTTGACTTTGTTTCAAACTCTTCTAGGGCTGACTCCTTCTATGAACGACTCATTGTAAACCCTAACTGCATCGACGCATCTGATGCATTTATAAATATGGTGTTTCACCTCTTTTGTAGGGATCTTTTAGGGTTTAGATCAATCTTTTGTTGCTATCTCCTTAGGGTTAGACAAGTTAGAAAGTTTTAGAAGAGTTAGACGAGTTAGAAGAAGGTTAAAAGAAGGATTCAAAAGGTAGAGGATGGGATAGCGAAAAAGCAAGTTAGGGTTTTCCTTAAGCAAGTTAGACATTTTTGCAGTTCAGCAGGAGGACGTGATGTATCTTCCAAATTTTCTTAGCATAGCTAGAGATAATTTGAAGACATGGTTTTCTATACACTGGTGATCTTTCTAGATTTGTGAATGCTACTTATCTATTTCATCAATAGTAGGAGCAAACAGATTTAAACCTACTTCATATTATGCTCTAGAATGGTATTCATTTTGGGTTAATCATTTGATTTGAAAAGCTTTCAAAGAATGAAATTTTATCTTATGTTTTGTTTGAATGATGATTTGCAATCTACTATTAAATTTTGCACTATGAATGAAGGAAACTTCATATCAATTATAGGTTAATTTTATTCTACATTTCTAGTTTAGTAATTCCTTGGAACGCAACAAGTCTGATTAGTTGAATGAATCAACATTCTTTTTAGTTTGAAAACCTTGATCTATCTTTTTCTATTTCTTTAAAACCCCTGGTTAAAGTAGGTTTAGATAGATGTTTGATCTTGCAAAAATCCAGAAGCTCAAAACCAGTAGGCCCCTTGAACATTACATCCATATTGACCACTTTGTGAAATAGCAACATTGTGAACCAACATCAAAGACCTTGGGAGATGATCAGTTTTATTGTTAATTGTCTCTTTCAGGAGAGGTGAGATACTTTCACTTTTATCTTACCTACATGTTGTGTGTGTCAACTTGGTGCATCAACAGGTCCTACACCTACGCTTCAAAACATGAATCAAGGTCCTTCATTCCAATTTCAAAGCACACCCTCACCAAATCAAAATCAACCAAACAAATCTAGGAGCATTCACATTGTCCCACGAAGGGTGCCAAACAAAAAAATTAATCAAGGATCTACCCCATCATTCCAAAACATTAATCAAGGACCTACCCCATCATTCCAAAACATCAATCAAGGACCTACACCATCATTCAAAAATACCAATCAAGGACCTACCCCATTATCTCAAAATGCTAATCAAGGACCCACACCATCATTCCAAAATGCAAATAAAGGACCGACTTTTCAAATCCAAGGAAAAAATCAAGGATCTACACCACAATTCCAAAACACTATACCAAACACAAACATGAATTTTGGGACAAATCTAAATTCCAATTTCACTCTAAACCAAAACAACTCACATCAATATGGTAACCATGGTCCCATGCCATAAAATAGCAATCCCAATCCAAATCTGACATATGACCTCAATGCCAACACCATGACACCAAATCAAACTAATACAACACCATATCTCATAGATACTTTGATACAACAAATATTGGCCATCCAACAACAAATGAAAAACATGCAATTGGGACCAACAAGAAAACTTATTCCATGGAGGAATTGTGCTCCTTTCCATTTGACAAAAATCTATACATGCCACCCTTTCCCCCTCATTTTATGACACTACCTTTTCCCAAGTACAAATATAAAGGGGATCCAATAGAACACATATGATAATTTAATAAATCATGTATGTAAGTCTCATATGATCCTACCTATTTGATGAGACTATTCCCACGAAGTCTCATAGGGCCAACCCTAGATTGGTTTGTACATTTTCCTCCAAGGATTAGAAGATGGGGTGAACTGGATGATAAATTCATTAATCAATTTTCCTTTAACTTTCAAAGTGATGTCACCCTTGCAACATTATGCACATCCAAGCAAGAAGAAAGAGAGTCACTTACCTCATTTTATCAAAGATAGCGAAGTTGTTTTAGCAAGTTCCTTTGTCACATTCTTGAGAAACAACTACTTACCATGTGTTGTGCAACTTTTTGCACACACGCCCCACTAAAAGTAGGGACCCTCTTTTTCTTTCACTCTTGTTGTTTTAGCCCTCTAATTTTGAGGTTTTGCATTGCCTTGACATGAGCTCCAAGTATTTATCTTGCTTACCCAAGTGTTTTCCCCAAGTTACACGTTGAAAATCTTAAGTTTTGGGAAAAATCCAGGTTTTTACCCTATTTTGGGATTTTCTGCCCTATCCGAATTTTCCTAGATTGCACTCGAAGTTTGGCTCAGTCTACTTTACACCGTGGTTCAGAGATTTATGGTCTCCTTGGAAATTTTCCTAGGTCAAATTTTTTTGAACTTCTATCTAGCCATCGGGTTTTCAAGTTTAACTAGTTTTTGGGGATTCTTGTCATTATGATTTATCATTTGCATTCTCTTGAGTTGGAATATTCAGTCTTGTGGTGCTTTGGCACTTTAGGCTTGCTCGGAGTTTGAATTCCTGTGTGTTTGGGAATTTTGTTGCTTGTTTTGTGAATTCATGGTCAAAATTTAGGGTTTCATGCCTAGGGCATCCTCATTGCATCTTAATTCGCTTTCAAATGAATCTAGAATTCAAGGAAGATCTGTAGAAGGTTCAAGTTAAATTGCTTGCATACCCAAGGTCCTCAAATTTGTAATCATTTGATCAATTTGAGTGAATGAGGTCTTGAGGAAATGATGGTATTTGGTGTTTCAAGATCTTCACAAGTTTTCTAGAGTTTCACCTTCCCCACAGATTTCTATCTCATCCAAATTTTCCCAAAAATCCTTTGTGCCTTTGTTTTTTTCAGAATTTGTAGACTATCGCTTCGTTCACGAAAATCCGTCTTGACCAAATTTTCTTGAAATTTAGCGGAAAATGAAATATTATAAAATAAAATGGGTTGTTAATGAATGATTATGCATTTCATGATTAATTTGAGCTATTTTGAGATCCCATGTGTTGTTTCTTGGTTGATAATGATCAGATTAAGTTGCTAATAGGTGTCTTCATGTTTATTTCATTGGAATCTATCAAGCCCAAAATTCTCTAAAATTCCTCCTTGGCTTGGATTCCGCGGATGGACCTGAAACCCAAACTCTGATATGATCATATTATATGAGATTTAATGGCACCTTGATTATCTGGGATTCATTTTAATGGCGATTTTGATTGATTAACCTTGGTTTCATGTGGTTTTTATTATGGTTCCTTTTTCAAAGTGCAGGCTGAGTTTAGTGTGGTGACAACTGGAAGGAAAGGTTCTGAGGAAGATATATGCATAGAGCACGTGGGTTGAGGACTCCCTTGTTGATGTTCATGATAGGCGCATCTTTGTTGAGGTGATGATCGAAAGAAGAAGATGGAGTTGGAGCAGTTGAAGGAATGGTGGTGAGAGATATGCTTTGTAGTTGATGAGGACCTCGTTGTTGAATGCTAGTTTGATGATGCGACTACTTACACTGAAATTGTAGATTATATATGTCCCCTTAAGTTTGATTGGGAAGAGGTTGTTGAATGCTTAGGTGATGAAGTTTGATTCATAAAACAAATTCATGTATTGGTTACCCCCCCTTGGCTGACTTGGAGAGGTGCGTTTAGGATAAGGAGAGAGATAGTTAATGCAAGACATTGAATTTTGTGCTTCCCTATTATTGAGGATCCCATGCCAACCTAGATTGGGTTCAAACATTTAGTTATAATTCATTTTATTTCAAATTCTCCTTTGGCTGGTCAGTTTTATGGCCATTTATTATTGTAAACATTGGTTGGTTTGACTTGTTTGTGCCTATTTTATGATTGTAAACCCTAGCTAGGCTGACATGCTTTGGGGGTTCCTATAAGTTTGGAATTTCACCTCATTTGTAAGAGAGTTACATAGATAGCTATTTTGATGCAAGAGAGAATTAGGTAGTAGATCAAAGTTAGAAGTTAGTCAATTTTTGAGCAAGACATGTAACAGAACATTGGAATTGTTGTTGAAATTTGGTGATTAAATACAATTGAAGACATTGTGATTTTCTGGTGATCTCTTTTGTGTTGACTTATCTTGCATGGTTCTTATGGTTCTATCTTTTAAATTGGTCAAGGTTATTAGATGTATGTTAGATATGATTCAATGTTGTTTACGGTTTGATGCTTGAAGTGTTTGCAGCAATCCCAGGTCCATACTTTTTGCAGCTAGCTGATTGTTAGTTGCTTTGCAAAGTTAGCCTGGACCTTTATATTCATTGTGCTTAGTTCAATTATGGAGATTTATTCATTTCAATTGCAATTGGGTTATCTTGGATGAATGTTCATGATCTAAAAATATTCATACCTTAGAAGATTGCACTGTTTTTGTGAGATTGCAGGTTCATTTGGGTTAAGTAGGAATTAGTTTATGAGGTATTGGTCCATTTACAGTATTTTGTCATTTGCATTGTTAATCTTAGGACTATTTAAATTTAGGAATCTCTCTAAAACCCTAATATTTTGTTATTTATTTATCATTTGAGTTAGATTTAGGATTGAAGCATCATCATATTGCTAGATTTGATTCAGTCTTTGTTTGTAGTAAGGTCCCTTTATGATTACCAGCATTTTCACATTTATCACTGAGTTGTTTATGCATTGTCAAGACCTGACATTAGAGACCTTGGGGTTGTCTCTTGAGGATTGCTAATAGAGATTTACCTTTCAAGAGAGATATGATATTATATTTTGTCTAAGTTGTTGTTGTGTAGAAAACATCATCAACAAATCTGGCACTAGAAGGATGGCTTGAATAAGCTAAGCTAGATCAATTTATGTATGTTATCTCTCCTAAAAGATTCAAAAGAAGAAATAGATCTACTACAGGAGAGGATGAATTTCAATAATTTCCAGACCCTACTATGTCGAGAAGGACTAGCAGAAGGGGAGAATCATCATCCTCCCAACCACCACCATCACCTCCATCATCCCATCTTCATCAAGTTCATATGAATTTGAGTCTGAGGACATTCCCATTCAACAACCTCAGCCTTCCACAAATTAGGCATTACCACCCTCACCTCCACCAGTGGCTTTCCTAGCTAATAACCCATCCCCATTGAGTTTCGCTAATTACAATGTCATGCCCAAGAACCTCGAGCACTTCTATTCAAAATTTCATGTTTGAGGAATACATTAGGATCTTTCAGACTAGCCTTAAGGATAGAGGAATCAATCACAAGGATGTAGCATGTAGGCTCTTTCCTTATACCTTAGGAGAAGATGCATTCTATTGGTATAATCACTTACCTATTGGGTCTATCTAGCATTAGACTGAGCTAGAGACTGCATTTCTGTAGAAGTTTAGGATTCCCATTAGTCCCAATGAGTTCTATCTTTAGTTCACTAATGTTAAAAGAGAATTCCATGAGCCTATAGGGTCCTTTAACAATAGGTTTCATCGTGCCTATACCTAACTACAAGCCCCTTATATTGTTGATGATGCCACTGCTTTAGAAGTCTATTATGAGGGACTCGATAGTCTAGAAAATACCTTCATGAAATGGAGAAAAAATCCTCCCAATACCCTACTTAATGCATATGCAGAGGCTGTAAAGGTTACCATTACCTTAAGACAACATTTGTCTAGAACTTTACCATCATTAGGACCCGCTGCTCACCCTAGACAAGTTCCATCTCTCAATCAAGCTCTCACCAATCATTCTCCCATCATGAATCTAGTTCCTTAGTTTCCTATGGTTCCTCACCCAGGGTCTCCATTGAGTCAAATTCCACCTATAGTCAATTATCCCTAGCAAAGTGCAAATTAGCCTCTTCATCCACAATCTCATGCTAGCTATCCCCCATATCTGCAGAACTCTGAAGTCTTGAACCAGTCATTGAATACCATCGATGTAGTGGGATATTCCCAAAATAATGTGAGCTAGCCTCCATATAGAAATCTTGACTAGGAGAGACTGGATGACTTGACCGAGCAAGTGAAGAAGTTGAATATGGAGGTGAATTACTTGAGGAATCAGAATAGTCAATTGCAAGCTACTCAAAGAAATATGTAGTCCAATAAGAGAAGAGAAAGTCAAGAAAATCAACAAGGACAACACTTTGATAGAGGGAAATTCCTTGAAAGAGGGTATAACCATGATAGAGGATACAAAAATGATAGAGGATATAGTAATGACAGGGGATATAATAATGACAGGGGACAAAATTATGATAAAGGTCAAGCTGGTGGACAAGGGTTTGACAGGAGATAGCCACCCAGACATAATGGGACTTGGAATATGAGGCCTAACAATGGAGGAGTCCCTACCCCATTAGATCAACCAATCAATCTTCTAGTCAATCAAGATAAGCCTCCTAGTGGTGTATATTTAGCTGAGGCTGCTTTATTAGGATGGTGTAGGCTTCCAAAAGAAGTCAACATTCCGAGTTAGATTTTTAAGAGTTCTAGACAGTAGCTTCAATATTCTAGTATGAAGTGGAGAATAATGCAGGTAGTCAGGAAATGGTTCCATCTACTCCCTATGATTCACTAGTGTTGGTACTAAATCATGCTCCTTTTCCACAGAGCAAAGACAATGTGCCTGAAGAAGAGTCGGATCAGCTCAAGGAAGAGGAAAATCAAGTGTGCAATGGAGATGAGATTTCACAGTTGTTTGATGAAAATACAATAAATGATAATGGATCCTTGGATGAAGAAGAAGATTATGTTGAACAGGTACAGACTTTCTAGAGGCCTATTAACAAGTATGATTTGAGAGACATGCCACATAGACATCCACCGGCTGGAGGCCCCTTCACCACCTCTATCCCTCCAAACAACTTCACAACTCCTCCAGATCCTAATGCCAACAATAATCCATTATATCCTCATGTGTCTAAGCAGTATCTTTCAAAGGAAGGACAAGCACATATGGACATGTCAAAAGGAAGAGGTGTTGATGCAAGCAAAGACAAGGTGGTGGAATACCCAAAAGAGACTCCTGCTAATTTGAGTGAAGAACAATTAGCTATATATGTTGCAGAAGAACTCAAGAAACTTAAGGTAAGTCTCTCTGCATTTGAGTTATTGAGAGTTCCAACCATTAGGAATGCAGTTCTAGGAGCTTATAATGCAAATTCCATATCACAAGATAGATCAATTAGTGAAAGTATCAATAAAGCATCTAGCTCTCAAACAACAGGAAGGAAAAATTAGACTCATAATCAAGTGAATGTGACTCTTGGAGATAAAGGAAAATAGAAAGATAGAACTCAAGTTGCTCAAGTAGATACTCCCTTAACTCTATTTCAAGGAAAAATAGAGACTCCTCCATTCCTTATTTATGTCTGCATATTTGGTAAGCATTTGCACAATTGCTTGTTAGATTCAGGTGCCTCTACCAATGTAATGCCCTTTGGTGTCTGTTGAGCTTTGGGTATTACTCTTGTTGATTCCCAAAAGAAAGCTACATAATTGGATAGGACTGAAGTTAACATTGTAGGGGAATTAAATATGATTCATATTCAGGTTGCTTCTGATCCTAGGATTCAACATGTCATTAATATACATGTGGTAGATATACCTAATGCTTATGGCCTGATTCTAGGAAGATACTTTCTTAGGGCCTTGAATGGATATGTATTGACTGATAACTCTCATATGTGGCTTCCTTGGAAGGGAGTGCTAAACCATATTAGAATTGAAAGAGAACCTAGGATGAAGTATATGATCACAGAATATCAAAATACCTCCAATGAAATTCTGATATTAGAAGCATGGGTAATTACGTGCTTGTAGCCCCTTTTGAGGAGTCAGATGTGGAGGAAGTCCTTATGTTCCACATAGCACCTATTGATCTCACAACATAATCTAGCGGTACTGATGCCTTGGTGGAACCAGTTGAAAATGAAGATGATCTTGAAGATAATCAGCTCAGTTTATTGGATAATTTCTAGGAATTCATTTAGAAATGCATTGAGGATCAAATTCAGTTGGGTAGGGAAATGAATTTCAGAGATTTTCTTTTGCCAAATTGGTGCAGGGTCCATAATGCCTCCCATTATGAACTAGATTGTTGCTTATGCCAGACTGCAGTGGAACAAGAGCAGCAATGTATCAACCCCACTCTAGCAGTCAAAATTAATATACAGAATAACCAAGAGGATCCTAAAGGAAAAAGAGTGATGCTTTCTAAAGAATCTTCCAGTAGCAATAGTGCAAGAGATACAACAAGGAAGTCTGTAGTTGTTGGTTGTTGGACTCTAAGATTTGATGGATATAAATCAAAGCATCGAGTTGGGGTAGTATTTGAGCTAATCAGTCCAAAAGGTAAGACATTATTTTCTTCTCATAGACTTCAATTTCATTGTACTAATAATGTAGTAGAATATGAGGCTTTGGACGATGGGTTGTTAATGACATTAAAGAAAAAGGTTAATATTTTGCAAGTTTTTGGGGATTCTGAGTTAGTGATTAAGCAAGTTAGGAGACAATACTCTTGTCATGACAGAAGAATGATAAATTATAGACACAGAGTATGGGGCCTTATTGAAGGATTTGATGCCTTCAACATTCAGTTGATACCATGAAGTAAAAACCAGACAGTTGACTCCCTTGCTCAGGCAGCCAGTACATTGCAACCTCTGTCTCTTTTTGGATTGAAGAAGTTTTCGGTGGAACTAACTCTAGTACCTTTAGTACCCAACAATGACACCAACTTTCAATTATTTGAATATGATAAGCATATTTTATATTTTACCACAAGTACAGATTTTTTTGCTTCTCAAATTATAGATGAAACTAAACTCCAAGAAGCAAAGATGGATTTGGAAGGGGTAATCAATTTGAAGACCAATACTATCCCCAAAGGAATGGTACAGTTAGAAATAATTTTTCATTGGGATAAAGTCAAAGATCAAGAACATGATGCCATGAGGGATTCCATCAGTGGACAATGTGAAAAGTATAATATGGGAACTCAAGATGATGCTAAGAATGTCTTCATTGGAAAAATATACACTCCAGAAGAGAGAAAAGGAATAATTGATGCATTACATAGATATCCAGATGTGATAGCCTAGAGTTATGAAGACTTGAAGACCTATGACACATCAATTATAACTCACACTATCCCTCTCAATCCAAGAGTGAAACATTTCAGACAGAGGCAAAGGCCAATTAATGCCTTACTAGAACCTATAATACAGAAGGAAGTGCAAAAATTGTTGTTTGCAAGAATCGTATTTCCAGTCAAACATTCAACCTGGGTTGCAAATTTGGTTCCTGTCAGGAAAAAGAATAGTGAAATCAGACTCTGTGTGGACTTTAGGAACCTCAACAGAGCATCAAAAAAGGATAATTATCCAGTACCTTCACTGGATGAAGTACTTCAGATTGTCAATGGTTCTCAGATAATGTCTTTCTTGGATGGCTATTCAAGATACAATCAGGTCATGGTATAGTATGAAGACAGGCATAAGACTGCTTTCACCACCAAGTGGAACACTTTTTCCTACAGAAGAATTCCCTTTGGTTTGATTAATGTTGGAGCTACATTTCAGAGGGTCATGGACATTGCATTTAAGGACATAATTGGTAAATGCATAATCATTTATATGGATGATCTAACAATCTTTTCCAAGAAGAGGGGTAATCATATAGCAGATTTGTGTAAAGTGTTTCAGAAGTTCAGGGAATTTGGTATATCTCCCAATCCAAAGAAATGCATTTTTGGAGTTACAAAGGGAAAATTGTTGGGGAATGTTATCTCTGAGAAAGGAATTTCCATTGATCTAGAATGAGTGGCAGTTATACTCAAGATCCCACCACCTGCTAGCAAGAAAGAAATGAAGTCATTCTTTGGTAAAATCAACTTTGTAAGGAAGTTCATCACTGGATTCACTGAAATAGTCAAGCCACTGAATGCAATTTTGAAGCAAGAGGAAAAAGTTGAATGGAATACAAAAGCTAAGGAAGCATTTGCAGAGATAAAGAGGGCTATTACTGAAGCTCCAGTTTTGGTGATTCTAGACTATGCTAAGTCATTCTATATATATTTGTTTGCTTCTGATCACTTTTGTGCTACTATGTTGACTCAAAAGTCTGATCAAGGAAATGAACATCCCATAGCATTCATGAGTGTACCATTTAAATATGTTGAACTAAGGTACCCAAGTGTGGAGAAGTAGGCTTATGCCTTAGTCAGAGCTGTGAAGAAATTCAGACATTATATTCTCAAAAGCAAAGTGTTTGCAATAGTTCATGATCCTGCAATCAAGTTGTTAATGAAAAATGAGTTGGGAGAGTGCATAGCCAAGTGGATAACTATGTTACAAGAATATGATATTGAGATTAAACCTACAAAGCTGGTAAGAGGGCAAGGACTTACAAGGACAATGGCAGAAATAGGCCCTAACCTTACAGCTCAGCATTAAAATCTAGAAGATGTTTCCACTGGAGAATGGTACGATGATATTGTTCATTATCTCCTAACTCAAAGGTGTCCTAACCATCTTAATGTAGTTTAGAGAATGGGATTACATTTGAAGAGTGATAGCTTCATGCTAAAGGGAGCTATTTTATATAAGAAAAATCATGAAGGTATCTACCTGAGGTCTTTAGGAAGACAAGGGGCTGAAAAAGTCATGGCTGAATTTCATGATAGATATGGTACTAGCCATGGATCAGTACATTCTCCTACAAATCATATTTTGAGAGCTAGTTATTATTGGCCAACATTGTTCAAGGATACACACAGTCATGTTAGAACTTGCCACATGTGCCAAATCGCAGCAACCAGAGAGAAGTACGTAGCTCTTCCACTTCTACTGGTCTTTGAGGTAAAACCTTTTGCACAATGGGGAATGGACTTCATAGGTCCCATCAATCCACCTTATTTTGTCAGTAACAGGTATATTCTAACTGTTACTAATTATTTTACATGATGGACTGAAGCTCTTGCATGCAAACAGTGTACTTCTGAAGTGGTAATTGATTTCATTGAATCATGTATTATCAATCACTTTGGATGTCCTTTATCTTTAGTTTGTGATAATGGCCCTACATTTGCATCATTGAAATTTTCCAATTGGGCCTTTGATCATGGTATTAAAATAAATTTTGCATCTAATTACTATCTGCAAGGTAATGGGTTGGCTGAGTCTCCCAATAAAAACCTCTTGGGAGTCATTTGTAAGCTATTAGAAAAGAATCCCAAGGATTGGCACACTCAACTTAGATTTCCTCTGTGGGAAGATCGTACTAGACATAAGACTTCCTTAGGGACCTCCCCTTATCACCTTGTGTATGGTCTGGAACTTGTATTTCCAATCCAATTGAGGATCTCTACTTTACAATTCATTAACGAATACTACGATGAAGAAAATAGGTGTGAGGCCCCCCTATAGGAGCTCTTACACCTTGAAGAAAGAAGAGATAAAGCCTTAGATAACTTTGCTAAACATCAAGGTGTATTCAGAAGATGGTTTGATAAAAGAGCCAAGGTAAAATCCTTTCAAATTTCTGAATTGGTTCTCTACTAGGATAAAGCCCATGACCGTAAGGGGGAGCATGATATATTTGAAAAACTTTGGCTTGGCCCTTACCATATTTTAGAAATCTTGGAAGATAATGCTTTCTACTTGAAAACTCTCACTGGGGAGGATATCCCACTGCCTGTTAATGGGTAGTATTTGAAGCATTATTTCTAGTCTTGAGCTATTTTCAGCTCTTGTCCTGTACATAGTTAGAGTAGGTTTTCCTTTTTGCTTTGCTTTTGTTTGTTTTGGTTAGTTTAGGTTTACTTTTGGTTTGGTGTGTTTTTGCTCTACTTTTTCTTTGGAGGTCTTATTGTTTTCTTCTGGATCTATTGCAACTACATAGCAAATATTCTTTTGTTTGGGATTGTTTTGAGTATTTCCTTGATGAAATTTAATCCTCTGTCTTGGAAGGATGGTTGAGGTCTTTGTTATCGTCATGCATTCTAAATGTTTGATTTTAATTTGAAGTATTCTAAAATCTTATATCTTTTATACATCTTAAAAATCATGAGGTTGTGGTAGGATCCTTGTGAGGTCTTGCCAGGTGAAAAATCTTATTTTTGCTTCAATGCCACTGTGCTTCTTAGCCCTGAGTGTGAAATTCATTTTTCATAGGTTGAAATGAAAAAAAGTGAAAAGAAAAGAAGTATCAAAAAAAGAAGAAAAGAAAAAACTGAAAAATCAAAAGAACGAACTCAACTTATCAAGAGTATCTGAATATCTCTATTGGGGCTATGGATGCCTAGTTGGCAATAGAACTATGTTTGGGAGAGTCATAGTGATAACCCCATTGGGGCTATAGATGCTTGAATGGCAACAAGGCTCTATCCAGGTTGCTTTTGAAGTTAGAATCTTTACGTAGCCTAACCTGATTGAACTTGGTTTCTGCAATAGCTCAAGGAGGGAAATGAACTCGTGCACACACTTGGATTTTTAGTCTATGGAAGGTCCAATCTTCCTTTAGGTTTTTATTCTTTGATCTTGCATTTTTATTTTTTTGTTTGATAGTAAGATTGAAACCAAAGATTTTGGGCTCATGATTCCTGTTCATCATCAAATGCTTTGGAGCATTTTCCTAGTAGAGTTGCCATTTCTTGTGTATTTTTTGCACACACGCCCTACTGAAAGTAGGGACCCTCTTTTTCTTTCACTCTTGTTGTTTTAGCCCTCTTATTTTGAGGTTTTTCATTGCCTTGGCATGAGTTCCAAGTATTTATCTTTCTTACCCAAGTGTTTTCTCCAAGTTACACGTTGAAAATCTTAAGTTCTGGGAAAAATCCAAGTTTTTACCCCATTTTAGGATTTTTCGCCCCATCCGGATTTTCTCAGATTGCACTTGAAGTCTAGCTCAATCTACTTTACACCATGGTTTGGAGATTTCCAGTCTCCATGGAAATCCGCCTGGGCTAGATTTTTTTGAACTTTTGTCTGGCTGTTGAGTTTTTGAATTTAACTAGTTTTTGGGGATTCTTGTCGTTATGATTTATCATTTGCATTCTCTTGAGTTGGAATATTTAGTCTTGTGGTGCTTTGGCACTTTAGACTTGTTTGGAATTTGAATTCTTGTGTTTTTGGGCATTTCGTGGCTTGTTTTGTGCACTCATGGTCAAAATTTAGGGTTTCATGCCTAGGGCATCCTCATTGCATCTTAATTCACTTTCAAATGAATTTAGAATTCAAGGAAGATCTGTAGAAGGTTCAAGTTAAACTGATTCCATACCTAGGGTCCTCAAATTGGTGATCATTTGATCAATTTGAGTGAATGAGGTCGTGAGGAAATGATGGTATTTGGAGTTTCAAGATCTTCACAAGTTTTCCAGAGTTTCACCTTCCCTGAGGATTTCCATCTCATCTGGATTTTTGTAAAAATCCTTTATGCCTTTGTTTTTCAAGAATTTGCAGACTATCGCTCCGTTCGCAAAAAATTGTCTCGACCGGATTTTCCCAAAATTTTGTGGAAAATGAAAGATTACAAAATAACATGGGTTGTTAATGAATGATTATGCATTTCATGATTAATTTGAGCTATTTTGAGATCCCATGTGTTGTTTCTTGGTTGATAATGATCAGATTAAGTTGCTAATAGGCGTCTTCATGTTTATTCTATTGGAATCTATCAGGCCTGGAATTCTCTAAAATTCCTCCTTGGCTTGGATTCCGCAGATGGACCTGAAACCCAAAATCTGATATGATCATATTATATTTTATTAATGGCACCTTGCTTATCTGGGATTCATTTTAATGGTGATTTTGATTAATTAACCTTGGTTTCATGTGGTTTTTATTATGGTTCCTTTGTCAAAGTGCAAGCTGAGTTTAGTGTGGCGACAGCTGGAAGGAAAGGTTCTGAGGAAGATATATGCATAGAGCACGTGGGTTGAGGACTCCCTTGTTGATGTTCATGATAGGCGCATCTTTGTTGAGGTGATGATTGAAAGAAGAAGATGGAGTTGGAGCAGTTGAAGGAATGGTGGTGAGAGATATGCTTTGTAGTCGATGAGGACCTCGTTGTTGAATGCTAGTTTGATGATGCGACTACTTACACTGAAATTGTAGATTATATCTATCCCCTTAAGTTTGATTGGGAAGAGGTTGTTGAATGTTCAGGTGATGAAGTTTGATTCATAAAAAAAATTCATGTACTAGTTACTTCCCCTTGATCAACTTGGAGAGGTGCGCTCAGGATAAGGAGGGAGGCAGTTAATGCAAGACATCGAATTTTGTGCTTCCCTATTATTGAGGATCCCGGGCTGACCTAGATTGAGCTCAAACATTTAGTTCTAATTCATTTTATTTCAAATTATCCTTGGGATAACCTATTTTATGGCCATTTATTATTGTAAACATTGCTTGGGCTGACTTGTTTGTGCCTATTTTATGATTGTAAGCCCCATCTAGGTCAACATGCTTTGGGGGTTCCTATAAGTTTGGCATTTCACCTCATTTGTAAGAGAGATACACAAATAGCTAGTTTGATGCAAGAGTGAATTAGGTAGTAGAGCAGAGTTAGAAGTTAGTCAATTTCTAAGGAAGTGTTGTAACAGAACATTGGAATTGTTGTTGAAATTTGGTGATTAAATACAATTGAAGACATTGTGATTTTCTGGTGATCTCTTTTGTGTTGACTTATCTTGCATGGTTCTTATGGTTCTATCTTTTAAATTGGTCAAGGTTATTAGATGTATGTTAGATATGATTCAATGGTGTTTATGGTTTGATGCTTGAAGTGTTTGCAACAATCCTTGGTCCATACTTTTGTAGCTAGCTGACTGTTAGTTGCTTTGCAAAGTTAGCCTAGACCTTTATATGCATTGTGCTTAGTTCAATTGTGGATATTTATTCATTTCAATTGCAACTGGGTTGTCTTGGATGAATGTTCATGATTTGAAAATCTTCATACCTTAGAAGATTGCACTATTTCTATGAGATTGTAGGTTCGTTTGGGTTAAGCAGGAATTATTTTATGAGGGATTCGTCCATTTCTAGTATTTCATCATTTGCATTGTTAATCTTAGGAGTAGTTAAATTTAGGAATCTCTCTAAAACCCTAATATTTTGTTATTTCTTTATCATTTGAGTTAGATTTAGGATTGAAGCATCATCATATTGCCAGATCTGATTCAGTCTTTGTTTGTAGTAAGGTCCCTTTGTGATTACCAGTATTTTCACATTTATCACTAAGTTGTTTATGCATTTTCAAGACCTGACATTAGAGACTTTGGGGTTATCTCTTGAGGCTTACTGATAGAGATTTACCTTTCAAGAAAGATAGGATATTATATTATGTCTAAGTTGTTGCTATGCAAAAAACATCATCAATACCTTGTTTGTAGAAAACCTTGATGGGGAAATGATGAGTAGTATTCAAATCCAGTGTTGCACAACCTTTGATGAAATCCTTGAGAAATCTTTCCTTATTCAAAAAGGTCTTTTTGCAAAAGGACTAGTCAAAATAGACAAAGAGACTCCAAAACCCAATAATGACAAAAGAAAATATTGGTCCCAAAATAAGAATGTCACAAATGATGGAGTTGTCGATGCCAAAGTGATAAAAAATGGTCCTACCATTCATCTCAAAGGTCCTTCCTCATAAAATAGATGAAACACATCAAATACCCAAACACAAGGCGAAAGCCAAACATTGAATGCAGTCCAAAACAATCAACAACGTAGAGGTCCTCCCCAAGCTAGGAAAACATACACCCAATTGGGTGAACCCATTGAATCAGTCCTAAAACAAGTTTTTCAATCCAACATCATTCAACTACCAAATATCAAAAATGATGAACCCTCATTAATCAAACCTGCTTGGTGGAAGGAAGATGAATATTATGAATATCACCACAAAAAGGGACACCAAAAATTTAGATGTTGGACACTCATAAATGTAATTTAAGACCTTTTTGAAAATGGAACCATTTTGATAGGTGATTCACAAGGCAAGACAAATTTTGATCGTACCATATTTAAAACTCCCTAACAAGACCATGACAAAGGAAAAGCCTCTAGTTGAGAGAATAACAACAATGCTAATTATGTCATTGTCAAACATGATTATAGCACTATTATCCTTAACATTAGACCCTTTTATGATGGTATTTCCACCATTACCATAAACAAGCCAAGTTTAGAATGTGTGATCACCACTCGTAGAGCCAAAATAACTCTTCCAAGACCACCTTCCAATCCACAACTGAAAAGCCAGTATAATCTCCTAGATTAGCTAGGGAAGACTCTCCCACAAATTTCCATTCTAGAGCTACTTTGTATATCACCAGAACATAGAGTTATCCTTGATAAAGCCTTGCAAGATGCATTTGTACCCGCTAATATAGATGTCATTGAATTTTAGGCCATGGTTGGATACCTAGCTATGGCGCATCATGTCACCTTCTCTGAACAAGAGTTTCTCACACAAAAGTCCAATCATAACGATGCCCTATAGCTTGAAGTTTGTGTTAATAAAAATAAGATCAAAAGAGTCCTAGCAAATGGTGGAGAAAGTATGAACATTTTCTCACTTAAATTGGTGAAAGCATTGGGATCCACTGAGAATTACATAGACCAAACCAAGAAAATTGTTATCAAAGCTTATGATGATGTTGAGTGTGCATTTGAAGGATTAATTTCGCTTCCCAGAAGAGTTGGTCTAGCAATACAAAACATAATGTTTCATGTCTTGGATCTAGATTTAGACTACAACCTTCTCCTTGGCCACCCATGGATTCATGCCATGAAGGCTATCCCATCCACATACCACCAATGCCTCAAGTTCCCACATAATGGCACTAAAATTACCATTCTTGGCGACCTTGATCCCTTTCAGTATTGCACAAATATAGAAGGAATCATTGAGTGTCAAGTTCCCATAAATCAAGAGGCCTCATCTTCCACTTCATCACACTACATTGATCCATCCACCCTCATCAAATCATCCACTCCATTCACCCCACCATCCTCACCCAAAATCTAGATTCAAGACAAAGGATGTAGAGAATATAGTATGAAGAGCTTATTTTGCATTGGAAATTTACCCTAATCACCAAAATCTTATGGAAAACCGCATCCTATCCATCCTAAGGTTATCATCCACAATCCTGCTACCATTTTCACTAAATGGGGGGAATTAGCTAAAGAGTTTATGGATGACCACATTTACACATGGTTTTATAAATAGGGGGAGGAGATAGAGCCTAAACAACTACCAATTGAATGATATCCCAAAGGTTTCATTTTAATGAAGCAATAAGGATATGATGGACACAACGACCTTGGTTTAAACAAAAATGGGATATCAAAACCTTTAATGCCTCCCAAATTACCAAAATATGTTGGGTTAGGGTATGTTCCACTGAAACTGAGTCCTCCAAGTACTAAGTTGACCTTGACTGAGGTCGTTGGTGCTTCAGATGAGATAGAGACATATGAGGATTCTTGGAACTTTGATGTTGATTACAATGAGTATGAACATGATTCGTTATCCTCTACTACTAACCTTGACCTTGATGAAATATTTAGAGAACCTGGTAAGCCTACCCTTGAAGCAACATTTGATCAAATTCTTATAATTTATTCCCTACAAAACCCATCACATTCCTACCAAAAGATCTCCTTACAAATGAGAGCTTGGATTGAAACCTTTTGGGAACCCGATGACTCTACTTTTGTCTTTACCTTATATTCCTACACCATGACCCTTGACAATATCAATGATGGCTTACCCCTTGCCTATCCTCAACTCATAGATTGGGATTAGAAAGAACCATCGAGTTTAGATACATTCAAGAACAATGAAACAATTGTTGAGTTCATGGGACTTCGTGAAGGAATGTCGAGTGGGGACCATAAGATTGGATTTTTCATAGAACTCAATTATGTAGCATACTTTGGTGAGGTTTTCATGTCCTCTAGTCACAAAAGTGAAAATGAAAAAAGTAAAAATAAAAATAATAGGTCTTCAAGTGAAAACTAAAAGGCATCTGCTAACTATGAAAAAGTAAAAATAAAGGAAATATTTGAAGGTGAAAACCTCTCTAAGGTACCTGAGGATGGAGGAATGAATAGTCTCCCTATAGACTAAGAGAGATCATCATTGCTTATAGAAGAAATAGAAGAAGTGAACATTGGGACACAAGACAATTCTAGAATCATATAGTTGGCAGCTTCTTTGACCTCTATGGAAAAGCTTGAGTTTATAGCATTATTTTCAAAGAGACAAGTTAATTTTGCAAGGTCATATGTGGATATTCCTAGATTGGATCTCAAGCTTTTGTTTTACATCACCTATCACTATTACCACATGCAAAACCATATAAATAGAAGCTAAGGAAAATGCATCCATATATTGCACTCTTGGTCAAGTTGGAACTAAAGAAACTCTTAGATGTCAGATTCATACACTTTATTAATTATTCATATTGGATATAAAACTTTGTTCCTGTCATGAAACCAAATGGGAAAATTAGAGTATGCACATATTTCAGAGATCTTAACAAAGCTTGTCCTAAAGATGATTCCCCCTACCAAATATTGACATCATATTAGACCTTACTACTAGATATGAAATGCTATCACTTATGGACAGATTCTCGGGTTATAATCGAATAAGAATTTCTCTTGAAGATCAATCAAAGACAACCTTCACATGCACTTGGGGAACATTATGTTGGTATTTCATGCCATTTGGCTTAAAAATGCTAGAGATACATATCAGAGAGCCATGACTACCATTTTCCATGATTATATGCATGTACTTATGGAATATTATGTTAATGACCTCTCAAAACTCTAGAATGAGGCAGTCACCTAGGATTCTTGGATAATATTTTCACATGACTTGAAAAGTACCAACTCAAATTAAATCCAAAGAAATGTGTTTTTGGGGTCCACTCAGGAAAACTTCTAGGATATATTGTCTCTCACAGAGGAATAAAGGTTGATCCCACCAAAGTAAAAGCTATCTTGGACATTCCACAGCCAACCAACATCTATCAATTAGGACATTACAAGGAAGATTGCAATCAATCAGTCAAAATTTATCAAATGTGTTCTTTGTCTTAAATAGGATATGTATTTCTTGGAATTAGGCATTGTCACATTGATCAATCATATCAATCAAACTTTATCAAATCAATCAATATTGTCACTTTGGTCAATTAATATTGCCTTAATTAGGATGTGTCTTTCTTGAAACTAGGCATAATCAATCACATCAAGTAACAACCTTTTTCAATCAAATTTGGTCAAAAAATCAATCAAATTGATCATCTCAGTCATCCTAAAACTAAACCTAATCAATCATATCAATCAATCTTGCAAATCCTATTAGAAAAAATTATCCCTCTCGCAAACACTTTGTTGGTTTGAGCTTTTCTTATCTTTTTGATTGGTTTTTGGGTCATTTTACTAGCTACCTTAAGGATTTCCAAAAAAAATGATTTAGAGGGGCAATGATGGATCATGACCTCTTTTATTTTCTTGTTGTCTATGGTTTTTCCTAGAAAAAATACTGGGATAATTGGGTCCTTAGTATGAGTCAGGGCATTCCTTGTCTTTTGGCTTTGTCTTTTGATTGCTTGTCTCTCACAAATGGTCACCTTACACACCTTGGTTTATGTCATTCCATGTTGTTTGTGCTCCAATTGCGACAATTTTGATGCTCGATGATGACAAATATAAAAGCTTGAAAGTTTTTCCTTTGTCATTTCCCATCTAACATCCCATCTTCCTTACTCTTTTTCCATGCTAACTTCATCTTGTCTACACTAACTTTTCTTCTATCTACATCTTGAAAAAGTCCCGTGACACATAAAATATCCTTCATACAATATCCTATTAGGAATCATTATAATAAGCATCAAATCATAGGTCATCATCATATTAAGCCACATATATTTGCACAATAAAATACAAAAACATAGAAATTATCCATATAGCATTAATATTTCATCGCATCAGCACATAACCATTCAAAACATTACATTTCACATTATGGTAATAGTTCATTTCCATCCATCACATCACATTGCATCACATTTATAACATTATGGCATATCATATTGTACATTACATTTTGTATTTACATTAAACATTTTCAATCATCACATGCATCACCTATAAGCATCCCACTGCATCAACATTAATTGCATATCACACTACATTAATAAACTTAGGTCATCCATACTACATCTATCATCCATACATATCATAAAGGCATGAACAATCATAACATAATCATAAATGTATAATCATCCATCATATTAAATTATCACATGATTATATAGAATGCATAAATAGACATGATAAAAACATAAGCATCCATAGCATAACATAATCATAAATACAAGGCATCATCACATAAGACTACATATCATAAACCACTGCCAAAAATATAACATATATCGCTCAAAATGTGTCATAAGTACAATGTCAAGATGTGTCATGTCTATAAAAAATGAAGCTCACAGGCTTGGTAATCAAAATATAATGTCCATATACAAAATATCAAAAGATACTCTAGCTTGAGCTTTCCTACTCTCCTGATCCTAGTGCCTCCTTGTCCCCTCATCAAGGTGCGTCTAGAGACCTATGCTCTATGAATCACTTTCAACCTATGAAATGTGGGCTCTCTCTTCTCTGGTGGTACCATCCTCTCATACAAATCTCTATAATATTGCATCACCCTGCTAGACCTGGCATACTCCCAAGAAACTTCAAGTATTGATCCACTGCATGTCATCGTAAACTCTATCATCCTTTGATCAATTTGTTGTTGGTTGATGACAGCTAGGTCCCTCTCTATCTACAAATTGTCTCTCTCAGTGTTAAGGTCATCCCTATCTGCTATGACTAGCCTAAGCTCTACCTCTAGGGCATGTACCCAAGCCTCTCTCCCTTCACCCCTCCATCCCCTATCTCCTCTCTGACCTCTCAGACCCCTGCCTCTATGCTCTATAGGCATTGGATACCCTAGATTTGTATAAGGTGATGGCCTATGTATTTTCCACAATGCATCATACTCAAGAGTCATATTTGCATCTTCCTCTCCCCCTCTCCACCCCACTAAATTGGCTATAGAGAATCAATCTCTTGCTCAGTCATGGTTACATGTATATACTATTCCCATGGGTGCACCTCTCAAGAAGACTATGAAAACTTTGTTGTGCCTATCGAGATACCCTATCTCTCCTTAAACTATTGTTTGATTCTCTCTATAAAATACATCTCAATAATGTGTTGATACTGTACTATGCATCCAACAAGGTACCTGGGAAGTCAACACCATGGAAAATGATCATCCTCTCCTACCCAAAATTGCAATCTATGTAGGGTCTCCAGAAAAAGCTAACCAAGGAATCAATCTTGTGCCTCCAATAACCTGTGTCACCCACATGTTTCTGATATGGATCCTTGGTATAGATATACATATGGAGCACCAACCCCCAACTGTCACACCATTGGTGGTTGGAACACTGCTATGTGCTCCCATGCCCATATCATCAGTAATGTGACCCCATAACTTAAGCTTTGTCCCCCTCTGTAGGAAATGTCATGCAGCTAGAAGTATAACATGCCCAATATGCATAGTCCCCATGCATACACCATCTCCTCATGGACCATCCCTACTAGCATCTCACCCCATCCCACTGAAAATCCATGACCCCTATGATCTAGAATCATAACCCCTGTAATCAGTGTGCATAACATGCAATCATTATCCATCATATTTCTCCCACCCAATCTCTTACCCCTGAATTCCAAGCTCTAAATCATCATCACAATCATAGTAATCATAAAGTTCTTGTAGACCTCAAACAAGATCATATCGAATCTGCTCACCACAAATAAAAAATCTTAAAATCCTTCACACATCCTCCAGGATAATCATCACCTCACCCATCGATAGATGGAAACTACAAGTCTCTGAGTGCCACCACTCTACCAGCGCCATCAACATGCCCCTATTTTCCCTAATAATGGGCATATAGGTAACATAGAATAATCCAAGATCTAACAATGCCTATTTCTCCACATCATCCAACTGGTCCCATGGTAGAAATACATTTGGTCATGACTCTCGCATATAGATAGGAGGTAGAACAACCCAAAGTCATCACACAAGCCATCACATCAATCTAAAACCTTTAGTTGACCTATTGAACCTAATTTTACCAAGTCCTATCCTAAACTAGGGAAAAATATTCACCAAGCATTTGTGTCATTGTTTTGTCAAATGCATCACATTAATTCCTTGTGGCTCACAACTGCAATTGTGTCACTCATTTTTCACATGTGTCATTTTGTACAACACTTGTGTTGCTATATTTCAATTGCATAATTTTTTGCCACATTTATGACTTAGAAAGTCAGTTGCGGCACACCTTCAGATGTGTCACAACACAACCATCCCTACCCTAGACCTAAGAATTTGCATCATGACATGATGAATGTGGTGAACAGCTTCTCACTTGCGTCACTCATGAATGAAATTACATATGTCGTACGATGCAATTTCTTGCTAAATTAAATCCCTAACTAAATGCACAAAAATCAAGAAAATTACAAAGTGGGTTTGTAGTACTTACCAGGTTGGGTGCTCCCTCAGGATGGTGGGAGGTGCGGATGCAATATCCTCTATGTGTAGCTTCTAGAATAGGTGACATCTCCTCAACTTTTCTCACTCAAAGCTCCTAAGTTTTCTAATTTTGGAATGTACAAATGACCTATTTTCTTAATCAGGGTCCTATTTATTGTTTGACAATTAGGGTTTGCACTTGGCTTATGTATTGGGCACACTTTTTTATCACTTTGAACCTAAATTTGACCCCCGTAATGACCTCAAAATTCAATTTCATCTTCACCATTGAAACCCTGGTGATCAAATTATCTTATTGCGACAATTTCCCAAAAAAACTGATTTTTTTTAAAAAATTTGTACAATTTTCCTGAGGAGGCATATCCTTACCCTACTTTCACCGGGGCATCTTTTGACTAAATTTCTTTGACACAACGCAATGAATTGCATTATGTCAAAGAAGGGAAAAATGTAGACACTGAAAAATGTCTTGGTCTACAAGCATCATTTTTCCATCGTCTTGGTCTTCTTCTTTGCATAATTAAATAATTTTAATTATTTAATTGATTCATTTCTTGATCTTTATTCTCCTCTGATCAATTAAATTATTTATTTAATTGTGTCACTAACACACTTTCCTTCTATAATTAAATAAATTATTATTTATTTAATTATTTGCTCTTCACTATTTGTCTATAGTCAAATAATTAATTGTTTGTCTATTCATTAATCTTTTGATTCTTCTATAGTCAAATAAATTTTAAATTATTTGACTATCTTTTGACATTTCTCCATCATTAAATAATTGATTCAAATTAATTATTTAATAGCTTTTTTTCTATTTCCTCCTATTTAATTAAAATGGTTGCATAAATCATTTTAATTAAATGCCCACTTGCCTTTTACTAAAATAAATAATTTAAATAAATTATTTATGCCTCCACTTGGTCAAAGATTCATGTGTGTAAGAAAATATGTGAATTAAACTAATCAATAACACACAACAAATGTAGTGTATTACATTAAGGGAATCTAAATTAACAAAACACAATTCAATAAAGTGATTCCTTAAAAATATTCCATCTTCCTCTATTCTTAAATGTCTTGGTAATTGTGCTCTCAGATCTTAATTATGCACTAAATTATTGGGATGCCACCTAAGAAATGAGTAGCCTCTAAGCTAGAATGCAGAAACTATTTCTACACCTACGTGATTTTTGATGTTCTTGATTAAATGGTGAACTAAGTGATATGCAGAATGGTGAATTGTTGTATACAAAATGCTATTAAAATGATACAATGCTAAATTAAAGCAATGGATATGCTATGAGAATGATCCTAAATGCTATGAACAATCTAAGATACATCTAACAGTGCAGCCATGATTCTAAATTAGTTGCTAATCTATTCTAAACGTTGAAGCATAATGCAATTAAGCTCTCAAATGCTAAGATGAATTCTGCAAAGTAATGTTATACAATCTTCTCTTATGAAAAAGTTGCAAATGAGCCTCTATTTATAGATTTCACCAAGGTATCAATTGAGTTGGAAGCAATCGATGATCAAGATTTAGTCTGGAGAGATCAATGGTGAGAAATGAGAAGGTTAGAGAGAATTAAGGAAATTGTCCCCTTTAGTAGAACAAATTTTTCAAGTGTAGAAAAGAATCAATGGAAAGAGGAAGCCATGTGTCCTTGAGTTGGTTAAAATTGTTGAGAGTAAATATCCATTTTAAAAATTAGGAATAATTATTTTCATGTGACACATGGTGAGGTAGAAGATGAGGTGTAAGGAGGTTAAGAGAATATGTAGAAATGTGACAAAATTCAAATTTAATGAGAGAGAATTAATCAAATAAAAAAAATTAGTTAAACTTGTTCATTTTAATTAAATCATGAAGAAAGTGGTTTAGATAAGAGGAATTAAGAAATGTGAACTATATAAACAAGCTTCGCAATTTATTTATATAGTAGAGGAAATAAAGATATTATTAATTAAATAATCGATATTTAATTAATATTCTCCATACCAATTTTGGTTGCATACATTTTGTCCCTCTTTGAAGTGATGTGTTTATGCATTGCTTCAAAGAAAAATTTATTAGTGCTGCAAAAATTTTGATGATGCCCCATACAGCGATTTTCAGAAGATAACAAACATATGCCCCCTCGAGAGATAAATCAAAGAATTTTTTATAATAGAAGATTTTTTTGATGATTTTTGAATTTTTTTGATAATGTATGATGATGAAATTCTGATGTGATGATATTCCAGAGATTTTTCTCCTGATATGGAAGAACTAAGCTACCCCAATTAATTGATCCTTAAAAATGAAAATATTCCACCAAAATTACCCTTTTAATTACCCTTATTAAGAGGTAAAAAGTGAATAGAGGATTCATTTGTGCATTGGTAATTTTGAAAATTTATGGAGTGAGAGAGCATTCTTGAGCATTTGAGTGAAAATGGTGACCCCCTACGAGACTCATTGATTTGAGCAAGTGTGGCGACACAATCGTCCAGTAGGATACGGACCTCTGGTATAAATTTCAAAACTTTTCTTGTGAATTTTTAATTAATTTTCCTGCATTTTTCCTTTTGAATTTTTAGTTTTTTCTTGTTTCGGTGCATATGAATTTTTTTGTGGTGCATAGACTAGATGTTCTAGTGCATCCGCTTAAATTTTTAGAGTATCTAGGACAAAATTGAAGATTTTGTAATTTTACTCTTGAAATTTGATGATGTTTTCTCGCATTATCCAATGATTTGTTGTTGATGATAGCTTAGATGATTTAGTGATCTCATTATAGGCGAGATGCACTAATGATGATGTTGTTTTGACCTCATAATAAGCAAGGATCAAAAATAGATGTTCACGAGATTTGATGAAAATCTCACTAAAACTAATAAGATGATTGATTGATGTTTGATTACATTTGTTGATTTGATTGATTGATTGATGTGTTGATTGCGATGTTTTGCAATGATAGGAGACAGATTTAGATAATCTTCAATCAAGAGAGAGGTTCCCACAGGCTTTGGAGATGATCCCACATCTGTCATAGGCTGATAGAGATATCATTGAGCGATGTGGATTATCCTCATTGATTGACATTCCTTGGATTAGGATTAATCGGGGATTGCTGACCACATTGGCACAGAGGTGGCATAGCGACCACAACACTTTTCATCTGCCCACCAGAGAGATGACTATTATGCTAGAGGATATCTACAGGATATTGTGGATTCCTATGGTAGGTGATATCATGACTTATGATCATACTGAGTAGAGAGGTACAGATGCCTTAAGCCAGATATTCCATGATGATAATATTCTTCAGTATGAGATGCCTTATTAGGAGATGTTTGAGATGTATGCCCCTTTTCCTTCCGTGCTTGCGAGATTTTTCGGTGGCTTCTTATGTCTCGACAAGAGGGAAAAGGGATTATCTGTTGGATGGGTTAGACATTAGAGCAAATGATTCGATTTGGGACCCGTTTAGCTTCGGGTTCATGTATGCTTGCACAATTATACCATGATTTGCACCAAGTAGTGTACCTCAGAGGAGCCAGTTTTTCCGCGGGTGTGACACTCTTGTCCGCGGGTGTGACACTCTTATAGACATTGGCATGGGAGCATATTGCAGTGACACGGCTACAAACAGACAAATTTTGACCATTTGGGAGACCCTATGTCTATGGTTATGTAGGCCCAGTTGTCTAGCATAAGTTGGGAAAATTGGAGTATTGGAGACGAGTATTGAATGACTTGGATTCAGTTACCTGGAGACCATATATAGACTATGAGCAGTGGGTCGAGGATCATTTGGAGGTTCCTTATTTTATGACTACTAGGTACTTCATTCAGCGGACACGCTTTATTATCGAGAGATTCTTGTTGCAGAGGGTGCTCAGTGTAATGATACGAAAACTCACTTACCGATTATAACCCTTAATTTCCAAATTAAGTTAGTAAAATAATTTAATAATCATAAAGAGGTGCAGGACAAAAGGAATAATTTACTTCATCACTAAATTCAAATGAAGTTACATACATGAATGAATCAAAGTATATTTAAACAAGGTGGTGCCTTTATTAGATTTAGCCATGTAGGCTTACACATGAATGATCATCTCATCCATACATGTAAATTAAAATACTATAATGCAAATTAAAGAAAAAACAAGATCATAAATGCACCCACAAAGAAACCATAACACAAATATTTTTATGACTGGAAAAGCCTCATAGGGATGAAAAACCACTCGTCAAAACTGCCTTACTGGCTTAATGAAATGCCCCTTTGGTTACAAGATGCCTCACTGGCAATGATCAAACTATCTTATTGACATGGCCATTTATTACATATTTCAGTATATCATGAATATCTCACATATCAAAGAGCATAAGGGAGTCCTTTTACAAGTTACATAGGTATCCAAGCATCTCTTTCAAGTTTCATCAATGCATCATCCTTGCATATGATATTAAGGTAATGTCAACACTGAAATGAATCGCTATCAAGTATTTGCAAACAAGACCATTCTACCTCCAATGACCTCTCAATTCAATAGGGAAATATCAATAGCCGCAATATATATTTACACTTTACTTTTTAACATTACATATATATTAATATTTATATGTAATATAATATAATTAAATATATTTTATTTTAATATAATGTATTTAGTTTTATTGATTTAAATTAATAAAATATAAAATTATATTATTTTCCAAACTATACAATATATTATGTTAGATTAAAAAGAAACCACTACAACTCTATATCAGAGAACATTGTCAAATTAAAGCCACATATATTACTTGCTTAAGGTAAACACATATTTATAAACATTATTAAGAAAACTTTGAATTTATCTAAACTTCACTGAACCATACTACAAACTCATCTAATGTTGCTTTCCATACTCAGCACCAAAAATTATTATTAAGGAATATACAGCTAGCATCAAGCATTTTATTTCCTTCCGTGAGGTTAGCGTAATACAAAGAAAATCCATGCAGTACAATGATAACAACCATCAGAAGAACCTAATAACATATATTTGACGTGTACAAATGCATTAATGTAATCCATTTTTAACTATCTTTCATATATGTCAACTGGCATTGAATTCTCAATTATCAGCTATGTTCTATATTTAATTTAAATTTCATGCAAATGAAGTTTATTTCTACATATTATTAATATCGATTAAATATATGCAAATACTTATATAGTATTGTCAACCCCAACTGAACCAATCCCAGGAAAAAAGAGGGAAATAGCCAAACTTGAATAGGCAACATCGTCTAAATCATCAATAATTGACACCACTAATTTGTAAATGCACTACTTATCATTATGGGCAGTCTCTGTCCACAAACTGGGAGGTGAATAATAAATAGCAAGCCAAATGACCTCAATTAAGTGTCTATGCAAGCCCACTAAATTGAGGAAGAGAAGAAACTAGGAATTGAATAGTCCTCCAAATAAAATCAGTCAAAATAGCCACCAAAATGAGCAACTATTTCAATAAGGAACTTACGCAACTTTATGATTAAATTTACATTCCTGAAAACAATCTGCAGCAAGATAACAATGTATGCAAAACTACGGAGGCATAGATAAGGGAAACATGAACTGCTTGACATATTGTCTCAAGAAATGTGGACGTGTGGAATGCCATGATGGCAGGGTAAGTGCAGAATAGTCTTGATACAGAGTTTCATACAAACTTACACATTTGAATCATTAAATACATAAATTCAACAGATATGGGACATTGGTTTGTATTCACTATAATTGTTCCTCCTCTTGGATTTAGCACCTATGTTATCTCAACTTTCAAAAGGGGAAAGGGGAGAAGCCACTATTTCAACCATACAAATGCCAGAAGTAACCAAGAATGAGACTATAGAGGTTGGGCAAGGAAATTTGAGATTGACATTTTCTGCTTCAACTAGATTGCTTGCTCCTCCACGAAATAATGGGACTGGAATAGACACGTCTATACAACATTCTTATCTCTGGTATGAGACAGATATTAGGAGTAGTATAGATAACCAAGTATGTGTCACATATTGACTCATTGAAGGAAATCTCTTTCTGTTTACTATTCCTCGAATCGTATTAGTATTTTATGTAGCATACATTTAATTCTTTTCCATTTATGTGTTCGCTAAAGATTTTGTTAGCCTTCCCACTTGATACCCAAGACCAATCAAAACATGGTTAACTGTTACCATTATGCTAATAGCACATAACAGGAGATTGATTGCTCTAAGTTACTAGCTAGCCACACAAAGCAGTCTACTAAACATAAAATAGATCACCATTGTTCAAAATAAACCTTCGTAAAATAATTGGCTCTAGGAAAATTTATCGCCAGCAATTTACCGATGGAAAATTCATCGCCAGCAATTCACCGTAGGAAAATTCACCGTCATGACAAATTCATCGTGGGAAAATTCACCGTGATGAAAAATTCACCGCCAAGTAAAATTCACCGCCAGCAATTCACCGAGGCGGAAAATTAACCGCCATTAATGTTTTTTAATAAATATTTCAAAAAAGTTCTTTTTTTTTTGCAAAAGAATAATTTGATTTATGATAATAAAAAATTAATTGCATTAATTTAGAGAATTAGAGAATTTGATTTATGATAATAAAAGTGAAAATTACTTTTTAAGAAAAAAATTCAAAGTTTATCATAAAAAATCAAATGCAAAGTTAATTTTCCACTTTGGTGAAAAAAAAATACAAATGAAAATAAAAATTACTATGAAGCAAATCTAACAAAAAAAAATCAATTTTAATATATTATCATAAAAAAATTCATATCAAAATAAACATAAAAAATATTTAAAAAATAAAATTGTAACCAGGGCAAAATTATTTTTTAAGAAAAAAATTCAAAGTTTACAAAATATATATTAAAAAACATTAATACAGTTAATTTCATATCAAAATAAACATAAAAAATATTTAAAAAATAAAATTGACAATAAATGGTAACGCAGGTGAAAATTATTTTTTAACAAAAAAAATTTAAAAAAATTTAAAGTTTACAAAATATATATTAAAAAACATTCTTGCGGTTAATTTTCCACTTTGGTGAATTGTTGGCGGTGAATTTAGCTTGGCGGTGAATTTATCATGGCAGTGAATTTTCCCACGGTGAATTTGTCATGGCGGTGAATTTTCCCACGGTGAATTGCTGGGGGTGAATTTTCCATCGGTGAATTGCTGGCGATGAATTTGCCGTATGCCAAAATAATTCCATGGCCTATTATCAACAAAGAAAATCATATCAAAAAGATCCTCATCTACATATTGGTGGATAGGTAGCATGCTTCAGCCACAAGAATAAACCTATTAACCCAAAAGCTTATCCCATAGGGCAATGGGCATTGTCTTCCCAAAAGGTTTTCTAAAAGTCAATTTGCGCAAAACTTTAAACGAATCAAAATGGCTTTAAATGTTTAACTACATTGACCTCTCTGCATTCACTGGAAAAACATGTATGTCAGTACATGGTTAAGTTTTTTAAACATGCGAGTAGTGTATAAAAATTGTTAGATTGATTATCATGCAACCACTTAAGGGAGAATTTCAAACAACACAACTGTGGATCTTTTTCAATTCAAATGAACTTTGCAACTACATATAGTGATCATTATCAATGAGCTAAATCAAAGTCTTAGAGGATAAATCACTGTTACATCCATGAGCATCGCACCAAAATCGATGTAATGCATGTTAAGGGGAAAAAAAAATCACGCAACTATACCAAAGCTCCTAGTTTTCATGTCTACCAATTATCTACCAATTTCATAATAAAATAGAAAAGATAAACATTTGATTCACAAGAGAGAAGTGACTAAATTTACCTCTTAGAATTCACAATATCTAGATTGTCCAAAAAATGATTGAGGTATCCTTGAATTACAGACTTAGCTTTATCTACAATAGACTCTAAACCTCCCAATGGCGGGTGAATGACTTGTAATGTTGCACTGAAATGAACATCTCATGCCTTTGATATGTTTGGAAGGCCTACCACCATTTTTTCTTCACTTTCTTTATAGCTTGAACTACAAAACCATGATAGTTTTCTCTCCAAGAAATCCATATATCGCTATGTAATTTATTTTTAGACATACATATGTGGCTCCCCAAACTATTTTGTTCTGATTTTTCCCCCAAAAAATTCTTGCTCCTTTTCAGTTATTATTTTCAAAGAAAACAAGACACATTGTGAAAGCCTTTTTTTGTGTCTGTTTCCGTTAATGATTCTCCAAACTATTTTGTTCTGATTTTTCCCCCAAAAAATTCTTGCTCCTTTTCAGTTATTATTTTCAAAGAAAACAAGACACATTGTGAAAGCCTTTTTTTGTGTCTGTTTCCGTTAATGATTCTCCATTTTTAAATATTTTCCCTACATTCGAATAACTGAGTCCTGAAATTGAAATAATATTTCTTTTTTTTTCTTCTTCTTCTTTTTTTAATGCATAATATTTACCTTTGATAATAATAAAGAATTTTATTTTAATTGCAATTAAGTAATTTACCCACATAAATAGAGAGAAAAAGTTATTTATTTATTTTAATTGCAAAAGAAACATTTATCCTTAATAAGCAAATAAAGAAATATTATTCACTTGCAAATTAAATACTTACTCCAAATAAATAAAGGAAGTTAATTCAATTGGGAATAAAATAATTATTAAATTAACCAAGTATTATCATTTATTGGAATAAATAAAATCTATAATTAAATTATAACTAATTCATTTTTATTTCATTGCACTTTTATTTCACCGCCAATTAATTTAATCAAATATTGAAAAAAGAAAATATATACCATAAAAATAGGGGTCGTGACACTCAGACAATACGACAGAGTTCAAGGGATACCTCAGGGATTGGCTATGTATGCGTGGAGGTAGCAAGATGCGACCGAGTGGGGGCCCACCTTATCTTATGATGTTGCATGTGATGAGTATCATCATTTATAGCCAGTGATCTGGGATTACCTTCTAGATATTGTTGAGGGATATATGATTGAGGAGTACTCATAGTATTTTGTTGAGCATCCATTTTTGAGGATTTTGAGATCTGATGAGCCAGTGCCAGTGTTAGAGGACGATGGGGATAGACCACCCAAACGGAGGAGGGGTAGAGGTGGAGGCGAGGAGGGAGGAGGCGGTGATGGAGGTGGGGATGATGGTGGTGATGATGGGCGAGATGATGGTGGTGGTGGAGATGGAGGTGGTGGTGCTCACCCTAGATTGGATGTTAGAGTGCCTCATAGGAGGCAATCTTTAGTGGCAGAAGCACAATAGCACATGTAGATACAGTTTCCCTTGCAATAGTAGCAGTCTCATATTATAGCATTGCATGCCCAGGTTCAAACCTTTCAGGGCCAGTTAACACAGGTGCAGGGATAGCTACAGACATAGACACAGTTGTTGGCACAGGTTCATGAACAGCTCTTACAGGCCCAAACTTTGACGGCCGAGAGGGATGCTGCCAGATAGCAATTGGCTCAGGTGTAGGGCCAAGGACAAGTACATGACAGGTACAGGTATAGGGCTAGGTTGTTGCATTGACTACAGAGAGGGATGCTCTGAGGCAATGGGCAGAGTAGGCAAAGGCTATCACTGAGAGATTATAGCAAGTTGTGACAGCTATCGAGTATGTAGACTATTTTAGGTAGGTTCGTTGTACTACACAAGAGGCCCAGTTTTACATAGATTGATATCATGAGATGGTTCCTCCCAAGCGACAGGCGAGCTTTGCACAGTCTCGATCTAGCAAGTCATAGTCTTGGACAATTAGTGTAGGTGTCACACAGCCGTTTCCTGGAGATCAGAGAAATCCAGGTGCAGGTCCATCAAGTACAATGGGAGGTATAGGTCTAGGGATGCCAACACCATATGGAGGGAGCACTACCTAGTTCTAATATTTGGTGCCTTATTGTAATGTGGACATGTATACACTAATACTCGATGATTTACTGCAATTTTGATGATGTATTTCTTCATATTCAGATATCCTTGTACACTTGAACATCATTTTTGAGATGTATGCAGTGATGACGATGGTTGAACTTTGTGTTTTATTGTGCGTTGATCATGGTGGATGCATTTAATTTCCTATTATGTGTGCTTATGTGATGTTTCATGATGATGATATGATATGTCATGGATGCAACGATAGTTATGATTCTATGATAGTTTTATGAATGATGTTTATATGTTTTTTTTTGTACTTTTTTTGATGCAACTATGTATGATGCAATGGATGGATAATGACGTTAATGCAAAAGTGGATGATTCTAAAGATGGATAATTCTACATGTTCTTATGGATGTATGATATGTATGATAATCTGTGTTATTTGTATTTTTCGATGCAAATATATGAATTCCTATATGAAATGGATGAATGGGGATTTACATATGTTGGTGTTTTGTGTCTAAAAATGTATCACTAAATGTGTATGGGTGAAAATGATATTATCAATGCATTTTTTTTGGATTTTCATGATACAAACATGTATATGTTCTAATGACTTAAATGAATGCTTTAGAGAATGACATGGTAATGCATTTGTTTTTAGATTTTCATAATGCAAATATATGATCTAATGACTAAATGAAAGACAAGATGATATGATAATGATATGAATGATTTCCTAATGCTCATGCATCTAAATGATCTTTTTGGTAATGTCAAATGTACTCAACCTGTTAATGATAGAAATAACATCAGCCTTGGAGAAATCTATAAATACCACTACAACATCTAGTATGAATGCAACCTAAACATGCAATACTAACAATGTAATGTTGTCATCCCAGTAATCAATTTATTGTGCTTGGCATCATCATTGAGCTTTTAAAATGTTGAAAGTGAGTACAAAAATTGATGGTATAATTAAACCATGATGACCTAAGTACTACTTTCATGATGTTTGATAGTGCAAGTTAACACAAGCAACCGAGATGACTTAAGCATTCCTTGCGTAAACAGACAAGAGTTAATCATTTTCCTATGTGAATCTGGAATGTCATTAGTGATACTTTGTAGAGCACGTCCCACAACGATTCACATAGTAGTAATGATCAACTCATAGATAGCAGACAAAAAAATATCATTCTCGACCATAGCTTCCCTAGTTCTTGGCATCCTTGAGTTGCTCCTGAGAAATGATAACAACAATCATAATGCAAATAATTTGAACATTTGTGTAAAAGTGATAAAACTGTGATTTAGAGTATCGTCACCAAATGAAAAAAAAATTGATTTGATCTTGTTTGTTTTTGTTGTTGGTTCAGATGATTGTTTTTGGTGAGTCTAATTGATGTTCACAGTTGTAGCCCATTTGATTGTTTTTTTTTCACCATGTTGTCATACTATTGTTTGTTTGTCGCTTTGTGAGCTCAAAGATGGATTGCCCCTAGTGAGTTCAAGATTTTTCCCCCAGTGGAAGCAAACCAATTTTATTATGGATATGTACAATGATCGACAAGCCAAAGTGAGGCACGACCAACACAACAAAATATGTACATGAGGCTCAAACGAAAGATGTGGATAGTGACAGTAAAGAGCCAATGATCAAAAATACATTCCCACAGAGGAAGAAGCCAGCCTGTCACAAATAGCGCCTATTGCCAGGTTTTCACTACTTGCTTTTATTGCAGTTTTTCAGATTTTATGATTTTTTTGTATTTTTCATTGTTTTGATTTTTTTGTATTTTTCCTTTTTTGATTTTTTGTATTTTGTATTTTTCTTTTTTGTATTTTTGTATTTTCTCTTTTTTTTTATTTTTATTTTTCCTTTTTTATTTTCTTTTTGTACTTTTCCTTTTTTGATTTTTTTGTATTTTTCTCTTTTTTGTATTTTTCTGATATTAAGATGGAATGATATGACCAAACTTTCCCCAATCTCATCAAGAAAAAAGGAAGGAAATGAGACATGGATTTTGATAAGCTAGGAGATATGGAATGAAAGAATGCCAAGATAATGATAATGACCGAGGTGATCAAGATATGATATGATTTAGAAAGAATGATGGAATATGGATAAAGTGAAGGTTATGATATGGAAGATATGGATAAAGCAAAGGATATGATATATTGCATACGAAAGATTCTCTTGCGCATTCACCGATTGTTCCAACACAACCAAGGATTTCTCCAGCGCATCTACACCATTATGTGGTGCATTAGGGGGTTTCTATAGCGCATTTACAACTTTTTGTAGTGCATTTAATGTTTTCTATGGTGCATTGATTTATTTTTGCAACGCATTTACCTTTTTGGTGCATCAGTTTACTGTAATGGCACATTTAATTTTCTTTGCAAGTTTCTTCCGAGTCTGAAAAATAATGAAATTTTTTTTTTGTTGTGTAGGCTTTATAAACGTTGTCAGAGACTTTGTTGAAACTCAAGAACGTTGTCAAAGAAACATTTATTGCAAACTACTGATAAATTTGATGCAGGGGCTAAAGTGATTTATTTCCTTTATGCTTAAATTAAGGATCTAGACTAATTAGAGAGGAATGAACACCATGTCTGCTGTGTGTATTGAATGGTAGGCATATGCTCTCCCCTTAACTGGGTGACCAAAATGCCAAACCCATTCTTGTTTATCTGCAAGTGTGAGTGGAGTATACAGTGTGGGTTCTCTCTTTATTCATGCGAAATAAAGATTGATCGAACTACAGGTATCCTTGCTTGCTTTTGTTTATCCTAGAGGGCCTGCCTTGTGGGAAAAAGTAATCACCCAAGGGAATGACCCAACTAGTAACACGCTAAAGCCAAGCGACTTCTAGTTGGTATATAAATGTGGGTACTAGAACAAAGGCTAGTATCACGAGGATAGTTATGACGAGAAGGATAGAAATGGTCTCTCGCCACATGGATTATCCCCCACGAACGGAATGACTGTACTAGAACCCTTGTTGTAGATTGGCCAAAAACCTTTATCTATTCTTTGGTGCAACAACGATCATTGTAAAGGCATCCACATTCTCACAGTTTTTAGTGGAGATGATTAGCTTTCCATGGGAGTTTTATGGGGGTTGGAAGCTTGGTTGACCTGAGAAGTGAGTGCACTATAAGGGTGAGCCCGTGAATTCATCCGCTAAGAATAAGTGTGGTTGGGGTAAAACCCACGTGGAATCCAAAAGAATACAGTATTTCACAACCATAGGAGTGTACATTGCTTGAGTGTGTTTGTCAAAGTGTTTTCAAAACAAACTTTAAACAAAACCTTACACACTAGAAAAGTGCAAAATTGTGATTCAAAACACATCACTTGGAACAAACCATTCTCTGACCAAAAACCAGAAAAAACAAGTAAACTGGCAACAAATTGTTACATTCCCCAGTTTAGCGCATACACTATTTATTTTGGAGCATTCATTGCTATTTATAGTGCATATACCCTCTATTACAATGCATTCACTGCTTTTTCTAGTGCATTCACCTACTGTTATAGTGCATTCACCACTTTTAATAGCGCATCCCTTGCATTTTGTGGTGCATTTACCAAATTTTGTAGCACATACACCTAAAACTTTGGCGCATTTGAGCTATTTTGTAGTGCATAAACCCGATTCTACAATGCATCTGAAACTTTTTGTGGTGCATACAATCCATGCTATAGGGCATTTTCCTTTTAGCACATACACTGATTGTTACGACGCATTCACCAAAATTCATAAACAAAGAGTTGAATTTGACTCCTATCCGACATTTTGAAACCAGATTTAGAAATTTTTTCCAATCCAAAATCATTTCTTCGAAACAACAAAGGTTAAACATGGTCTTTATCCAATGATTTCATGAAAGTTTGAAATCCAGAAACCAAATTCCATAGCTCTTAGTCCAAAATCTCATCAAAAACGTCTCTCAACACTTTACGAATTTAGAGACAGATTGCTCTTCAATTTCTACAAAAAAGCTTCAAAGAACAATCCCAACTTGTATTCATTTTACTATTGCAAAAATCCAAGACTTCTCGAAATATTTGAGCATCTCATCTAGGAGGGAAATTTGTTCCCCATTTCACAATTGGAACCAAAATTTTAGAATCTCCTCAAGTTCAGAATTATTTCTTAGGTTCCTTAGAGTCTAAACTTGTTAAAATTGACCTCCGAAAAGTGAAATCCTTTACCTAAACTTTGATCACACATCTAAAAGTCCTGATCATCATCAAAACCCAAAATTTGATCATTAAGTTGAGTTTCCCCATTAGGATTTATCATCCTTCATGTCGAAACAATACACTTTACATCAAATTTTATCACCTTGGTTACATCAATAGAATTCATTATTCTATTCGACCTAGGTATTCCTTTGGAACTCCTAAATAACGATCAAAATTTAGCAAAACTTCATCACTTGCATGCCCATTTTAACAAGGTCCCAAAAGAAAAAAATTAAGAACATGAAATTGAAACTCAAACCACCATGGCTAAAGTAGATGAGGATAAATTGAATACTTTAGCTCATCAAATGAAAAAACTTCAACAACAAATTTGGGATATGCAAAGGGAAAAAACCACATAAAGATATTTGTTTTCAGACATCTATTCTTATTCCTCTGACATAAATATAGACTTGACACCTTCTCCACCAAAAACTACCTCATCCAAGTTCAATTTCTTTGAATTCTTGAAAAAGTTAAATGAGAAACCCAAATCTCAATCTTCAAACACAAAGGATATTGAACAATCTTACCATGTTATGCATCTATCTTCATCTCCCATAAGCCAAAATATACCTGATGATTCTTTCACCCAAGTTAATGATTCCATCCAACCACCTTCTTCTATCATATCTTCTACATCCAATGATTCCTGTCAATCTATTAGTCCAAACCATGTTGTCATAGACTCCTCTACACATCAAGCTCAAAACATTCTTTCCACTTCATCCAATGATACCAAAATTCCACAAGTTCTTCTAATCTTTGACCAAGACCAAATCTCTCAAGAATTCTATGATGATCCCCTCCTTTCACTTTTCATCCACGATGATTCCTTTCCATCTCAAGAGAAAATTATCCTTCCAAGTCCTCCTTCCACCACATCTAATGAATCCATACCATCTCATGATTCCATTTCATCCTAGGAGCATGATAGTTCTTCCATCCTATCTAATGATGTCCTACCATCTGATGATTGAGATATGCTCTCCACAAAATCTCATGATTCCTTTCCTCATCAAGATCAAGATATGCCTTCCATACCACTTCATGATGATTCCACACCTAATAAAGAACAAGCTATTCCATCTCCTACACCTCATGATCTTTTTCCAAGTCAAAATCAAAACACCCCATCATCCCCATGTCAAGATCATAACACACCTATTCAAGCTATTCATGAACCACACACCTACAAATTGGGATCCTCCACCTTCAACTATTTTGGTTTACTTCCAAAACCTATCCTTTCATCCATATCATATCCCACCCAAAATGGACTTGCATCTTGTTTAACTAACAATACATATCCCATTGGTAAATGAATGTGTCAAAGTATGAACTACAAAGGCAAAGGATTAAGCCTTCATGAACAAGGTATCCTAGAACCCCTTTTTTCTCAAGAAAACCCATATTACCATGGCCTTGATTATACACCTAATTTTCCTAGTCCATCAAACCTTCCATCTATCCTAGTTCCTCATCCTAGTTCATCAAACCTTCCATATATCTTGGGTCTGTATCCTATTCCTCAAGAACAAAAAAGGCACACATCCTTGATGCCCTTTCAAAATTCTACCTCCAACAACTCATCCATGATACCTCCATACCATTCATCTCCATTCATCTCTCCTATTGCTCTTGGAAGAAATTTGGGTGCCAAACGTCAAAATCTTCCATATCAAAATTCACATGTATCAAAGGATTAACATGTCTCCTTGAAGAGGCATGCAAAAATAAAAGAAAATTTGATCCACAATCAAAAGAAAAATAAAAAAGGCCACAAAGGCCCATCAAAGCAAAAATAAAAATTTCCAAGACCACAAAGGTCCATAAATCAAAAGGAAATTAAAAAAGGCTACAAATGCCCATCAAAGGAAAAGGAAAAATTCCTAAGACCACAAAGGTCTATAAATCAAAAAGAAAAATCTCAAAGGCCACAAAGGTCCACAAAGAAAATATTAAAGTCAAAAATCATGTGGATTCCTAAAAGTCTCATAGAAGCAATAAAATCTAAATTGGCATTCAAATTTGCTAATCCAAAAGCTTCCTCCAATCTTCCATCTAAAAACCTTTCACCTTTCAAATCCATTTTTCCTCCATCACTCCACCACCCTTAAAGGTGTGTGTCAATTTTGATCTTACCATGCTTTCCATCTATCCATCAAAAAACCTTTAAACCTCCTACCCATTATCCCATCATACCCTAAATCTACCAGCATTTATGAGTCTAATCCCCATTGCCATGGTTTATTAGAGGGATATTTGGTTGTGAAACTTGAGGTTTAAGTCCTTCCATCTTCCTATCATACACATATTATCTTTCACATTTCCACCTTTGATCTTGACAAGGTTAAGGATCTTCTTGAACATATGGTGATGATCAACTGTCATAGTACTTTGTTAACATGATAAGCAAGAAGAGAAGAAGTCATTTCAACAAGACACAAGATGATGCAAATGCAAATGATGATGATGATGATTACTTGCCGAGGAATTGGGATTTTCAAAGGGCTAAATTTTCTTATTTTTGATAATGCACACGGTACGACGCATCAAGGTATAGAAAACTAGGATGGCATTGTGCCCAGTGTGATGGACTTTTACTTGACAAGCAGATAGGAGTATCCTTGTTCACACCTAACATACAGAAACCTTGCTAGGATGTACTTTAGAAATTTCAAACACCTCAGCCCAAAACATAGAAAACCTATCAATGCAATAGTCAATAAGTTGTCCAAAACCTCCTCCATACATACCTAACAAAGCAAGTATTTGCCAAGGTTATATTGCAAGAACGTCCAACAAGCATAGCAAACAAAAGATAATGATCGTTGCCCCATTCCTATTTCTCTAAATCCTCTTGTTTGGATATCATCGAGAAGTCCTTGGAATGAGTGCAATAAGATAAGTCAAAAGATAAAGACAAAGTACTCAAACAATCTGTTGTTCTTCAATACTACTAACCAAAGGAAATGTGTTTTCTAAGGATAAGAACCGAAACTTATTGCCAAAAGATAATGTCCATTGTAGGAAGGATTCATCCTAGGACATGTTAGTGGATGGCGGAATGTCATTTCATTTATCCAAAGTGTTCTAAGAGATGATTGATATGGGACCAATTTTGGATGATGAGTTATCAACACAAAGAGATGACCAACTTGCTTATGCACTGACTTAGACCTAAGACTTTGACGTTTTAAGTTTTCACTTTCAATCGGCTAGACTAGTTTCTAACTATCTTACCAAAGATTGAGGATGATGATCATTTATTAAGAATTATGTTATTGCGAGTGCAAGCGGGGTGAGATGGATGGATTTTTCAAATATTTGGATGTTTTTGATGTTTTGCAATGTTTTTGAGGTTGTTTTTGGTATTTTTTCAAGATTTTCAAATGTTTTGATTTTTTTATTTTCTGAATGTTTTGGGATTTTTTGAGATTTTGACCAAGAGACTAATCCAAAGACCTATCCTAGGGGCCTCAGGGGCTGATCAACAGTTTAGCCTTGCCTACATTATACACGCAAAGACCATGTTCGACTGACGACTTGACCAATTTATAGACGATGATATACATGATGAGATGTCATTTTATTATGATAGACTCCTAAAGGACTGACCTAAGTGTCTCGGGGGATGATCAAAGATCAACCTTGCCTACGTTCAAGCTCAAAGACAAGGTAGTTTGACAAAATGACCCTCTTTTTGACTTTTTGACTGACATTTGACCTATTTTTGGATTTTGATATGTTTTGATTTTTTTGGATGTTCGATGTTTTGATGTTTTTGGATTTTCTGATTTTCTGATGTTTTTGGATTTTCTGACATTTAGGACTTTAAGAATATACATGAATCTGATTAGATGAGAACATGCCCCCAATGTGATGGAATAGACTACTTTGATAAAGGCAAGACAAACTGACCTTAAGAATGGGCCGAGTAGTACTAGGAGGGATCATGATACGAAAACAGGACCAAGCTATGGTGTGGATGAGTGGATAAGTGATGGATGGAGATCTGGATGCGATGGATGATGGAAGTGAAATGGATGGATGATGCAAAACAAGCCGAAAGATCCTAGTGGATGGAAAGTGCTTATTTACACAAGGTGCCTATTTGCCAAGTTTTCACCAAGGTACTTGTGCCACCAAAGTGGTTTTCACGACAATTTTTTTTCTCTTTACTATTTTTTTATCCTTTTTTTGATTTTTTTGATTTTTTCGCTTTTTTTAATTCTTTTGTTGTTACAAGATGCCTGCTAGGTTTTTCAGTAACCATTTTTTAAGACGGATTTTTTGGATTTTGGTATTCATGGGCTCTTGCAAAAGTTCCCCTTTGGGTGTTGATAACTGATATGCCCCTGACTTGTAACTTGTTGTGATAATGAAAGATCCCAACCAATTAGGTTCAAACTTGCCTTTGTTGCTTGGGTTTGGGACATTCTTTTGATTCTCTTTTAACACCAGTTCTCTGACTTGGAAAGTCTTGCTTCTGATTTTCTTATTGTA
The DNA here is from genome assembly GCA_007258455.2 of Sequoia sempervirens. Taxonomy (NCBI): domain Eukaryota; kingdom Viridiplantae; phylum Streptophyta; class Pinopsida; order Cupressales; family Cupressaceae; genus Sequoia; species Sequoia sempervirens. The sequence continues at coordinate 462,765,298 of VDFB02000015.1, read as the reverse complement.
GCTCCTTTTGAGTCTATTCTGATAGACTTGCAAATGATTCAAAGCATCCATACATCGCTCATCTAGTAGCTCTAGCTCATTTAGTCTTGATACTTGGTACTCTTCATCTATGATGAGGTTATGTAGTGATATCCTGAGTGATGGGATCTCGATCTCAATGGGGAGTACTGCTTCTAATCCGTAGACTAGGGAGAAAGGGGTGGCATCAGTGGGTGTGTGGATGTTGGTTCAATAGGCCCAGAGGGCAGGATTAAGCTGTAGATGCCAGTCATGACCTGCATCATTGATTATTTTCTTAAGGATTTTCAAAATGGTTTTATATGTAGCTTATGCTTGGCCATTGCCTTGGGGATAGTATGGGGTGGAGAAGCGATGTTGGATCTTGAATTTTTTAAATAGGTTACGGACCTCCTGATTCTTGAATGGTGTCCCATTATCTGAGATAATGGCTTGTGGAACACCATATTGGAAAATGAGATAGTTCAAGATGAACTTAGAAATTTGCTTCCCAATTATGTACATCATGGGTATGGCTTCCACCCACTTAGTAAAGTATTATGTTGTGGTTATGATGAATTTATGGCCGTTAGATGAAGTGGGTGTGATTTTTTCAATGAGATCAAGTCCCCACTGCAAAAAGGGCCATGGTGTGATGATAGGATGAAGCTCTTGAGCTAGAGCATGGATGAGGTCCCCATGCTGCTGAAATTGTAGACACTTTTTGGCATAATCATGTGCTTCTCGTTCCATTGTGGCCCAATAATACCCCATCCTCAGCAGTTTCTTAGCTATGGTCATTCCACTCGAGTATGAACCACATATACCATTATGTACTTCAGTTAGAGCGATTAATGCCTCCTTAGCATTTAAGCAGCACAATAGGGTTCCTTCTATGCTTCTACGATATAGGGTATCACCTAGGATGACAAATCTAGATGCCTTTTTAATAAAGGTTTGTTTTAGGTTTGAGGTTAAGTCGGTAGGTAGGACTCCTATTTGAAGGTATGTGTAGATGTCATGATACCAAGGATCGCCAGGACCAACAATTTTGCACACATATTCTGATGCTGGTACCTCGAATGCAGGCACGAGAAGATGTTCAATTAGGAATTCATATTTTGGAACGTTGTGGGGGATGTCTAGCAAGGATCCAATTGTTGCCATGGCGTCAGCTACTCTATTTTTGGTTCTAGGAATCTGCTCAAATGTAATTTCGATGAAGGATTCCTTGGGAGTCTCCACCAACTTCTTGTATGGAGTGAGCTTGTCGTCTTTGGTTTGATATTCATCATTGACTTGATTTATGATCAATTGGGAGTCTCTATATACTTTGAGAGCTATATTGTTCCATTGCATAGCTATTTTGAGACCTATGGTCAAAGCCTCATATTTTGCAATGTTACTAGTGCAAGGAAATGTCAGTTTGTAGGACCTTGGTATGCAATCCCCTTGTGGTGTGATAAAGAAAACACCAGCTCCTGATTCATGTTGTGTGTATGAGCCATTGAAGTACAGTTTCCAATGGTTAGTTATATTGAGATTAAAAATGGATTCATCTGGAAACTCTAAGACAAGAGGATTCTCATAATAGATTGGTGCTTCTACAAGCTGGTCTGCGATGACTTGACCTTTGATTGCTTTCCGCTCCACATATTCAATGTCATAGTCTGATAATATCATCACCCATTTTTCCATTCTTCATGTGAGCATTGCCTTTGATAGTAGATACTTGAGAGGATCGAATTTGGTGATGAGTTTTATTTTATGTGCCAACATGTAATGTCTGAATTTTTATGATGCAAACACTATTGTGAGGCATGCTTTCTCAATGAATGAATAGTTTAGCTCATGACCAACCATTTTCCTGTTGATGTAATATATAGCCCTTTCCATTCCATTTTCATTATGCTGGGCTAGAAGAGCTCCAAGGGCTACTATTGTTGTTGAAACGTATAAGATCAATGGTTTCTTTAGGATGGGTGGCATTAAGACTGGTGGTGTTAGTAGATATTCTTTGATTTTGTTAAATGCCCCTTCACACTTGGTATCCATTTGTACGCTAATCCCTTGTGCAGTAGGTGGGAGTATGGGTTTTGTTTATCTGCCAATTGTGTTATGAATCTACGAATGGATTGTAGTCTGCCTTGGAGACCTTTTAGTTGTGTGTGGTAAATATGTTAGTATCAATATAAGATAAACAAAACACACAAATGAAACATTAAACTAAAGAAAGCAAGATAAATTGAAATAAAATCAAAACAAACAAAGCTTCTTCAGAACCGTTCCATTGTCCTCTATCTCCAAGGATTTTCTTGAAGCTGCTGCTCTCAGATTGTGTAAGCAAGGCTTCTTAGAATGGCAACCTGCAGAACGAGTATGCAAAAAGGAGAATACTTCTATCTTATATGCTGATGGAGTGAAATGTTGATACGGATATGCACAGGGGCTGTAGCTTATGCACAGGGGCTACAGATTATGGATGCTATGATATGAAGTGGATATGCCATGATATGGAATACTGCTATGCTATGCTATGATGCTAGAATGTTTATGAATGCTTAAAGACTATACTACTAAAAATTGGCTATAGTTTTCCTATATGCAAGCTTCTCTATTTTTCAAAGACCCGGTAGTCCCTTTTATAGATTTTTGCAGGCAAGAGCCTGGCTGGAAAAGATCAATGGCTGTGAGATTGTCTGGTAATTTTGGATGGTGAGAGATGGAGAGGTTGAGAAGAAGATGGAAGATATTGGAAGGTTGGAGAGAAGAATGGAGGCTTGTCTTCAACCCACGGGAACAAGCTTGCACAGGAACAGAGGAATTAATTTTATGTTTTGGAAGTTTGTTTCACAGTTGTTGAAGATAATCCAATATTAAATAAATAAATTTATTTAATTTCATGTGAGTTTGATTTTTGACTTTAGGACTATAGAAGATTTAATTAAATATTTTGGAATATTTAATTGTGCATGAACTTTAGAAGAATTAATTAAATATTGAGAATATGGAATTGTGAATGGATTTTTAGAAGAATATTAGAAGAGAAGAATATTTAATCTTTATTTGAATAAAATATTCAAGCCAAGATTATATGATAATTAATATAAATAAATCGTATTGTTTATTTAATTAATTAAGAAGTCGGTATTGGCATGGTGTGATGGTTTATAGGTGGCATTGTTTTTCTTGCCACCAAGGTTCAAACCCCGGTGGGGTGGTGGTATTGTTGAATGGTTGTATCCGGTTCATAGCTCCGGTCAAAAGCGTTTACCCCTTGAATAAAAAAAAAAATTAAGAAATGGATAAGAGAAGTGATTAAATAAACTTATTTATTTAATCGAAATGAAAGAATGAACAATATAAATAAATTATTTAGATTTATTTATACGTAGATTGAATTTAGAGATTTAATTAAATATTAAAAATATTTAATTAATTACCAGACTATTGTGATGTGACCATTTTTAGGTGTATACATTTTGCCCCTCTTTGAAGTGATGTGTTTTACACATTGCTTCAAAGAATTTTGAAATTTTCCCCAGATGTTGATTGTCGAATGTTGATAGGTATATGCCCCCTCAGACGATGAATCGATAAGATTTTGAAGATTTTTTTATTTTTATTTATTTATTTATTTATTTATGATGTCAATTCATCGTTCGAAAATGATATGAAGAAAGTGACGTGAAAAGATGTGAGATGAAAATTAATGACCAAAATTGCCCCTATTGTGATAAAATGTGATAAAATGCCCCAATTTTGCATTTAAATAGGTTTAAAATGTCATTTTCCCATTTTTAACCTAGTAAAAATTGTAATTTTTGAGCTCTGCACTGAGAAAGATGGCACTTCCTATCCACCAGCATCGTTTCGAGCGCATCCGATGACATTAGCTGCCAGCACACTATGGACCCATGGTATGTACCCCATTAAACTTTTGTGGTTTGAAAATTTTTTGTTTAGAGCACTTTTCCCAACCTCTTTGTACTTTTACACATTCTTGTAGCGCCCTTTATGCTTTTTATAGCACCCATTATGATTTTCATAGCACCTATGATTATGTAGCACCTGTTAAAGTTTTTGTAGTGCCCATTAGACTTTTTCTAGCGCCCATTAGATGTTTTATAGCGCCCATTAGGATTTCTGTAGCGCCCATTAGGATTTCTGTAGCGCCCAGTAAGATTGCTTAGCACCCATGATTTGATGTTGTTTGATGTGATCAATTTGTTCCCAAGGTTGTTGGAAAACAAATAGTAGCTGATAAATTTGCTTTTAAAGTTGTTAAAAACAAACCGTTGTTTGATAAGTTTGCTTCTAAAGTTGTTAAAAACAAATAGGATTGTGGCAAATTTGTTTTCATGAAGATGAAAAAAAAATAGGTTGGTTTGATAAGTTTGCTTCTAAAGTTGTTAAAAACAAACATGATTGTGTTAAATTTGTACTGAGATGTGATTGATTTGTCGTGATGAATTGATTTTTGATATTGCTTGATCTTGATATTCTCGTCCTATTCAATAGGAGAGATTGGGCGTTTTGTAGCTATGGGAGACATTCCCGAGGACATGGAGTTTGATTCCACAGCTTATGTAGGCAGATCGAGATGTGATCAAGGCATGTGGATTGACCTCGTTGCTTGACATGCCTGAGGTGATCCTCAACAGAGGTCTATTAACAGCACTTGCAGAGAGGTGGCACAGCGACACAAACACCTTTCACTTGGTGATAGGGGAGATTACCGTGACTCCTGAGGACATGTACCATATCTTGAGGATCCCAGTGATGGGGGAGATAGTGAGGTTTGATGGCCGAGAGGTGGGAGGCACTAATGCTTTGAGGAGGATTTTTAGAGATGATCAGATTGCTGGATATTTCATCCCATGGGGTCATATTGCAGATTCATATGCGCCCTTGCCCTCTGTACTTGCAGGCTTTATTGGAGGTGTGTTGTGTCCTGACCATAGGTTGAAGGGCTTTGTAGTTGGATGGGGTCATGTACTCAAGAGAATGGTGATGCAAGGCACACGTTATGCTTGGGGATCATGCATGCTTGCGCATTTGTATGATGAGCTACATCACATTGTATACGACAGAGGTCATAGTTTTGCAGTTGGTTGTTCGCTGTTACAGCTATGGGCATGGGAGCATTTTATTGTCATGCGACCATTGACTCGAGGATGGCAATCGGTTGGTCGTCCATACAGATTCAGATATGAAGATATCATTACTCAGCCGAGACTTGGTAAATTAGCTCATTGGCAGCGTCTTCTAGATGACCTGGATACAATTTGCTGGCGACCCTAAGTAGATTGTGAGGGATGGTCAGAGGATGTGAGGGAGATGCCCTATGTGTTTACCGCTAGATATCTTATTGGCCAGACACCTGGGATTATTGAGAGGTTTCTTGTTGGTCGAGTGTGTCGACAGTTTGGTTGGCCTCATGGTATTCCCATGGGTTTTGCTATTTATGTGCACCGACAACAGGAGGTCACAGTGTGGGGTCCACGGATTTCATATGATGCAGCGGTAGCAGAGTTTACCAGTTTGGGAGCTCAGATGTGGGACTATAGACCTGATATTCTTGATGGAGGGATGACGGAAAAGTATGGTCAATATATGTTGGATCATCCTACACCACGATTATTTGATCCCGATGAGCCTATCCGTATTGCAGAAGAGAGACCACAAATAGCTAGTCATAGACGATAGCCAAAGGCAGCTGGAGAGAGTGATGATTTTGAAGAGGATGATGATGAGTCAGATGATGATGGAGATAGCAGTGATGAGGAGAGTGGGGATGACAGTATTGGGGGTAGAGGTGTTAGAGGTGTTAGAGGTGGCAGAGGTGTTGGTAGAGGTGGACCACGGATGAGACAGATAGGTCCATCATCTTTAGTAGATCTAGTGGGGCTGAGTCAGATAGCTACCTTGCAAAGTAGAGTGCAGAGTTTAGAGGATTAGCTAGCATAGGCGCATTCCTTGATTACACAGCTACAGGGGCAGTTTCAATGACAGTTGAGAGAGATACAGCTCGACGATAGGGTGAAGAGGCCATGGCTCTAGCTGAGAGTCTTCAGAGAGCAGCAGCAGGTGATGGCATGATGAGAGAGTTGACCAGAGCTGTCTGAGAGGTGGAGTTCTATAGGATTAGACATCATGATGCAATGCCCCCTGAGCAGAGAGTGAGTTATACACAGTCCCGATCTACACATAGTCATTCTCGGACGACCAGCAAGGGTGTTTCACAGCCATTACCTCCAGGAGGTCCATCAGGGGCAGGTGGAGTAGGTCCATCAAGTGTAGGTGGGACAGGTCCATCAGGTGTAGGTGGGATAGGTCCTAGACTAGCACCATTAGAGGATAGCACTGCCTAGTGCATTGTTCATGATATTCTATTGATACTCACTTGAAACATTTGTATACACACTGATATGGTCGCATTTTTGATGATGTATATCATGTGACACCTTTGTATATTTTGACATTCACTTTGGAGATATATGATATGCAGCGATGATGTATGATGAATGCATCTATTTTCTATATGCATGATGTTTTATGTGATAGTTTATTATGTGATGTTCATGATGTATATGTATGCATGATTTTTGGATTGCAAGTGCAATGTTATGATATAATTACAATCTATTGATGAATGAATATGAATATGAATATGAAATGATGGATGCCTATGAATTTTTTTTTTATTATGATGTATGATTTGTTTTTTTATGATTTTATGATGCAAATATGTATGAAAAATGTATGAAATGATGTTTTTGGTGAATGTCAAAATGTACTCAGTCATTTTTTAGTGGAAAGACATGAAAAATTTAATATTTTTCCAGTTTTGGATAAATCTATAAATGCAATTTACAAATTCTAAAATGAATGTAATCTATACTAACCATGCAGGGTATCCGTACAATATTGCCATTCTCAGAGCTTATTTGTACTTTTTGTATCATCATAGAGCATTGAAATGTTGAAAGTTAATACAAGCATCAAAGGGTATGTTAGCAACAGTGATGACCTGAGTATTGCTTTCATGATTTTTAATATAGCAAGTTAATACAAGCATCTAGGTATAATTGAACCGAGATGACCTGAGTATTGCTTGCATAAACAGAAAAGAGTTAACCCATTTCCTATGCAAATTCTGAAATGTCATCAATGATACGTAGAAGAGCATGTCACACGACCAATTTGCATAGTACTAATGATTTCCTCGCAAAAAGCAGACAAAGAAAAATCATACTCCTTCCTTGCTTTTCTAGTTCAGTACATCATTGAATTGCTCTAGAGATATGATATAAAATCAAACAACAATTTAAATTTTTCCTAAAGTATTTCAAACATTATTCAGATTAAGATCATCCAAGTTGGTTGTCAACATTGATATTTGTGTTTTGATTATCGTTGTTTGATTTCATTGGCATTGAGTGATCATTTTGGTGTTGTGGTTGATTTGATGCCTCAATGTATGTTGTGTTTTTGTCAAACTGTCATTTGTTTGTTTGTGATGTTTAATAAGCTCATTGCCCTTCTCTTGTCTCAGTCTATGTTTTTTCCCCCAGTTTAAACACAACTTGAAATGATGGATATGTACAAATTTCATCAAGCCATGATGAAACACAAGGATTCTTGTTGCATGATATGGATATGATAGATATGTACAAATGAAAGATATGGATAGATGATGCCATTATGTGAATGCAAGACATAAGCTAATAGATAAAGGAGCCCATTTTGATCACAAATAGTGCTTGTTTGCCAAGTTTTCACCACTTGTTTTTATTGCACTTTTTCAAGACTTTTCTGATTTTTTTTTGTATTTTTTTTTAGGACTTTTTATGATTTTTTTGTATTTTTTCTTGACTTTTTATGATTTTTTTGTATTTTTTTAGGACTTTTTATGATTTTTTTGTATTTTTTTAGGACTTTTTATGATTTATACATAGAACTTCTTCAAATGAATGTTGTTGATTGTCTCTTCAAACAAGTCTCCTTCTGACATAGATAACTGATATGCTCCAGAACCGTATGCTGCACTGATGACAAATGGGCCAAGCCAATTTGGTTCAAATTTGCCTTTCTTTTCTCTATCTTGCTGATTGCATGGATTTTCTCTCAAGACTAAGTCACCCACTTGAAATGTTCATTGTTTAACTCTGTGATTGTAGCTACGGGACATAATATGTTGATAACCCTTCAAATGATCAGCTGCATGTTGACATCTTTCATCTAACAATTCTAACTCGTGCAGATGAGATACTCGGTAGTCTTCATCATTTATCAATCCTTTGAGTGAGACCCTAAGCGAAGGTATTTCAACCTCTAGTGGTAAGATCACTTCTACTCCATATACCAAGGCATATGGAGTAGCTCCTATTGGTGTGCGAATGCTAGTTCTGTATGCCCATAGAGGTGGATTTAACTGGACATGCCAATCACGACCGGCATCATTTACCGTCTTCTTCAAGATCTTCAAGATTGTTTTGTTTGAAGCTTCTGCTTGGCCATTTCCTTGTGGATAATAAGGTGTAGATAACCTGTGTTGAATGTGAAACCTTTCACAAAGTTCATCAACATCCTAATTTTTAAAAGGCCTCCCATTATCAGTAATGATAGAATTAGGAATTCCATATCTACAAATGATGTAATTCAGGATGAATGAAGAGATTTGTTTACTAGTCATGGTCACCAAAGGAACAACTTTGATCCATTTTGTAAAATACTCTGTAGCTGTGATGATGAATTTATGTCCATTTGATGATGAAGGATGAATTTTACCAACAAGATCTAGTACCCACTGAGAAAAAGGCCATGTTAGAGTGAAAGGTTGTAATTCCTATGCAGGTGCATGAATAAGATTCCCATGAATCTGGCATTTAGAACACTTCTTGACAAACTCAAAAGATTCCCTCTCCATGGTAGGCCAATAATATCCCATTCTAATAAGTTTCTTGGCTAAGGTTAAACCGCTTGAATGAGTTCCACAAATACCACCATGAACTTCTTGTAAGGCTTTTTCAGATTCGTCACATTCAAGACATCAAAGGAGCATACCATCAAGACCACATCGGTAAATGATATTAGCAATCAAGGTATAATGGGATGATTGGCATATGAAATTTTGTTTTTGGTTTTGGGATAAATCCAAAGGTAAAATGTTATCTTTCAAGTAGGTATAAATCTTTCCATATAAGGGTGAATCAGAACCGGTTAAATGGCATATGACTTGGGTCTCAGGATTATCATAGGCGGGAGAAAACAATTGTTCCACCAAGAATTCATACCATTTTTTATTTTCGGATAATTGTAACAAGGAAGCAATTGTAGCCATTGCATTTGCAGCTTTATTATCAATCCATGGGATTTGTGAAAAATTGATTGTCACAAAATACTTTTTAAAATCATCCACCATGTTCTTGTATCATCTTTAGTCTGATAATGATCATTGATTTGATTAATGACAAGTTGTGAATCACCATAGACTTGCAATTTTGTAATCTGCCAGTCCAATGCTATCTTTATTCCTATTAGCAATGCTTCATATTCAACCATGTTATTGGTGCAAGGAAACATCATCCGATATGATTTTAGAATGGTATATCCTTCAGGTGTGACAAAAAGAATTCCTGCCCCCGAGCCTTGTTGCATGTAGGATCCATCAAAATATAATGTCCATGATTTCTGAATTGTTGCTGTGAAGACATCTGCATCAAGAAATTTAATATGCATTGGGTTTTCTTCTTGCAAAGGTGCTTCGGCCAACTGATCTGCGATAACCTGTCCTTTTATAGCTCTTCGATCTACATAGTGAATGTCAAACTCACTTAAGATCATTACCCATTTTGCTAGTCTTCCTGTTAAGGTGGCTTTGCTTAAGAGGTATTTTAGTGGATCAATTTTAGTGACTAACTTAACTGTATGAGCCAACATATAGTGTCGCAACTTTTGGGAAGCAAACACTACTACTAAGCAAGCTTTTTCAATGAAAGTGTAGTTCAATTCATGACTTGTTAAAGTTCTGATGATATAGTATATAACCCTTTCTTTACTTGTAGAATCTTCTTGTGCTAGTAGCGCTCCCAAAGATACTTTTGTTTCTGAAATATAAAGTATGAGGGGCTCTCCTAGAACTGGTGGAATTAGGATTGGTGGATTCATAAGATACTGCTTGATTTGATTAAATGTTGCTTCACACTTTTCGTCCCATTTGAATGGGACATTTTTATGCAATAGATGTGTAAATGGTAAGATTTTGTCTGCCAGTTGAGCTATAAATCTCCTGATGGATTGTAGACGTCCTTGCAGAGATCAAAGCTGACTGATATTCTGAGGTGGCGGCATGTCCATTATAGCTTATACTTTTTCTAGATCAACCTCTATGCCCTTTTTTGAAACAATATATCCCAAGAGTTTTCCAGATTTAACACTGAAGACACATTTCTTTGGATTGAGTCGAACATTGAACTTCTCCATTCTGACAAAAAAATTTGACAAGATTTCAAGATGTCCTTCTCTTGTGTGAGATTTGGCCAATAAGTCATCCACATAGTCTTCCATGAAGGTATGCATCATGTCATGGAAAATAGTTGTCATTCCTCTTTGATAAGTCGCTCCTGCATTCTTTAACCCAAATGGCATTACATTCCAACAATAGGTACCCCAAGGACATGTGAACGTTGTTTTATCTTAATCCTCTAGTGCAATCTTTATCTGGTTATATCCTAAAAATCCATCCATCAATGAATACATTTCATGACCAGCAGTTAAATCAACAATCATATCTATGTTTGGCAAAGGAAAGTCGTCTTTGGGACATGCTTTGTTCAAATCCCTGAAATTTGTACAAATTCTAATCCTTCCATTCGGCTTTGAAATAGGTACAATATTGGAAATCCATTCTGCATAGTCAATAGACCGAATGAATCCAACATCTAAAAGCTTCTTTAATTCTTCTTTAACCAATAATGCAACATGTGGATGCATTTTTTTGAGTTTTTGCTTCACAGTTTTTTCCCCTGCATTTATGGATAGATGATGCATTATCAGATTAGGATCTAACCCTGGCATATCAGCATATGACCAAGCAAAATTGATTTGATTCTCCTTCAAGAACTCCATGAATTTTAGTACTTCTTCCACTGTTAATGATGTTGCAAGTTGCAAGATTTTTGGCTGCTCTGTTGTACTTATGTTGATTGATTCTGTAGGCTCAATCAAAACAGAAGATCTTTCTTGATAATGTTTGGGAAGAGTGTCAAGTTTCTCATCCTTCAGTGCCTCAAAAAGGTTTTCACCGTCAGATTCATTCTTTATTTTTCTCTTATTTTGATCTACCACTACTGTTTTTCGGTTTTCATTGATAGATCCATCTTTTATTTCATTTATTGTGCAGCTAAGAGACTTGAAACCCTCCCTATCAAAATCTTGACTATGAGATTCTTGGATTAAACAATATTTTTCTTGACTAGATGAACAAAGGAAATTTACAATATCCTCATCATCGTGGAATGTAGGGATATGGATAGGTGCATCGTTATCCCAATCAATAAGTTTTGGATAGACTAAAGGCATGGAATCATTAGGTTGGGTAAGGTCTTGAGCTGTCAAAGTCATGATATGGTTGTCATTTTCATGATAGACAAGATCTATGATGGTATTCTCCTATCAATTATCAATCTCATTAAAATCTAAATTGTCCTCACTTGAGTCATGATCGCTTTGTAAAACATAATCAAGTGGAGGCCTTGAGCCCTCTCCTTGTAAAAACATGGGTGCAAATTTGTGTATGACATCCACCCTTTTCTCTGTTAAGAATGTATCATCAGAGACATCATCCCATTCGTATTCATTAGAATCAATGTCTGAACTATTCTGCAATTGAAAAACTGATCCATAAAATTTTTGTAGAGTGACATCTTCGTGGGGTTTATCTGAAACTGATTCTCCTTCATGAGTTTGTTGTGTTTGCTGTGAAGTTGACCCTTCTATATTTTTACCATATCCAAGTCTTGTTTTATCATTTGGATGTATTGAAATAGGTTGAATTGGCTCAATGATTCCTTCTTTTCTTTTTCCTATAGGACCACTTCCTTCATAACCCATTTTTTGCATGATAGTATACCCTTTGCCATATTGCTTAGTAGGTAACTTGATGTGCAAGAGAGATTCATCTTCATCCTTGTATAGCCAACTTAGGATGTCCCTATCTTTAGCTTCTTCTTCGGTGGTGTTAGCTTTAATGAATTGTCCATCAAACTTTGTGATTGGCACAGAAGCTTGGGATGTAGAGGTTGCTGCAATCTTTTGATTTGATAGGGTTGGCTGACCATGTGACCTCGGAGAAGGAGGTAAGCTAGAAAGGGATAGCGAATATTCGCCTACTCCTTTGTCTTTAAAATGTAACTTGGTTTCAAGATTCTTTGTCATTTCTTGCAATTGGCCTTGTAGATTGGAAGAAGAAGCAGTAAGAACCTCCCTATTATGTGGCACAAAGGTGTCTTGAGTTGCTAGGAGATTTGAACAAGTTTGGGTGCTATTGTAATTAGCTTGTATAGTTATTTCCTATCCATCGTACGGAAACTTGAGGCATTGATGGTACGTTGATGGTACTGCTTGCATATCATGAATCCATGGATGACCCAAAAGTATGTTATAGGAAAGATACCGATCTAGAACCTGACAAAATTTGTTTTTCACAACAGGTCCCACTCTGATAGGTAGCATTATTAGTCCTTTGGAAGCTCTTTCTTCATCATCATATGCCTTGATAGTTATTTTCCTTCGTGGATCAATGGAATTTTCTGATATTCCTAAGGCATGTATAAGTTTTAAGGTACAAATGTTTAAACCGGCTCCTCCATCTATTAAGACATGTCTAATTCAATGTTTATGGATCATGACTTCAAGATAAAGCGATGAATTATGCGGATGTGTCATAGAGGCATCATCTTTTTCAGGGAATGAAAGACAAGTGGGGGAAGACAAATGTCCCACCATGGCTTGAAATTTGTTTACATCCAGATCAGTGTCAACAGTTGTGTTTACAAGAGCTTCTTCTAAAATATTCTTGTGTATGGGGGATATTTTGAGAAGTTTAAGGATGGAGATTTGAGCTGATGTTTTTCTCAATTGATCAACTAGATTATAATGATTTGGAGAAGGAATAGCTGCCTTAGATGAACTCCCTTTTAGAACAACTTTTTCTTGTCCTCTCGTAGTCACATTAACTTGTTGATATTCTTGTTTTTCCTTGATTTTGATAACATTAACCTGTTGATCATCTGCATAAATATGGTGGATTATGTTGTCTTCAACATTATTTATGCTTTTCACTTTCGTATCTGATGTTTCCCCCTTTTGATAGTTTGGTAAAGGATCTTTGAATGCTTGATGATCGTCATTGGTATGATGTCCTTCAATTGTAATGGTGCCATTATCAATTAAATCTTGTACTAGATTTCACAAAGCTTGACAATTATTCATTCTATGACCTTTACATTAATGATAATTGCAATAATACGAGTCATTCCATGATGGTGGTTTGACTCGTGGCTCATAATCTCTTTGTGGTGGTAAGGTGATAACCTTATTATCAAGAAGCTCCTTGAAAGCAGACTCGAGATTGACCCAAAGTGGTAAAATTTCGTCGATTTGAAAAGAATGGAGGTCTGGATGGATTTGATGTTTGGGTATTGCCAAGATTTTTATTGAAATTACCACGATTTTGATTGGTATTTTGATTGGTCATGCTTTCTTGATTGGAGTTTTGTCCTTGTTGTTTGTTGTTTCCTTGTTGGTTGGTGTTTCCTTGTTGATTGGTATTTCCTTCTTGGTTGGTTCGTAGAGCACTTGATAGGTTGAAGATAGATGGTCTTGTTCATAGATTATTTGCATCTACTATACCATCATTGACAACATTTTTATTTATGTTCCAAAACCTTGTTTTATCGTTGTTGTTTTGATTGGATGAACTTGGATTATCAAGTTTTATCACTCCTCGTTTAACCAAGGCCCCTTCAATGGTGATTGCGTTTTCAATCAATTTTTCAAAGTTATGAGGACAATGAAGATTAAGCCTGTAACTTAATTCTTGATCTAGGCTATTGATGAAGATATCCATCTTTTCCTTTTCAGGAATAGGATGGGAATATCGCTCAAACAACCTTCTCCACCTTTACAAAAACGTAGTGAAGGATTCTCCTACTTTTTGTTTCACTTTACAAAGATCAAGCATTGTTATCTAGTGTTGGATGTTGTAGGCGTATTGTGATATAAACTAATTTATTAACTCCTCAAAGGTTTTGATGGGGGGAGTGATCTTGGAAAGCCACTCCATGGATTGTCCACCCAGACTTCGTGGAAACAATCGCATTAAGTAGGTATCATCATAAGTGAATTCTAGACTCATATTTCAGAAATCCCTCACATGTTCAATGGGATAGTTTTTCCATTGTACCTATCAAATTTAGGGATTTCGCAATGTTTTGGAAAAGGGATCATTTGAAGACTCCTATCGAATGGATAAGGAGATATGTCATCCAAAACATACTTCTTTGTTGCACCCCCTTGCATCTCCTTTGTTTTCCTTTGTAATTCTTTTATATGTTAAGTAAGGGCACTAAAATCATTAGGAGTTTTAGGATTCTGTTTAATCCCTTCTATATCAAAATTGTAAGGTAACTTAGCTCCTTAATTAGCTAATGAAAGAAAATATATTTCTTTGTTTCGTTCTAAAATGCTTTCCATAAGATTATGGAATCGGGGATCTTGCTCTGCTTCTTGAAGCTTTTCTTCTGTTAATTCTTCAACATTAAATGTTTCCTCTTCTTTCTCATTATGGTCACCCATTTTTCTTGTGGTAGTTTCTCCTTCATCTTTTTCCATGTGTTTGCGAGATCTCGTGACAATAGGCATAAGCTTTGTTCCAAATTCTACTAACTTTTGATCAAAAGAATGAAATAGTGCAATTTGTGATAGATATGAAAGTCAGGATAGAATGAAGATTCTATGAGTTGAAAGATTTCTAGCCTTTTGCTTGTGTTCCCTAATTGAAAGGATGAAAATCCTGTTGGCGGGAATTTAAGGAAAAGATCAAGAAAAGGATGATTTTGCACTTTATGAAGTTTGATCATAGCTTCGTAAAAGGATGGACTTTGTGATGAATGCCTAATGTGATTGAGTTCTCTATTGCAGAAATTGATTTGGACGAGTAGAATATTCAATTGCAAGTTGGGGAATATAACAAAAACGAATACGTTGACTATGGTTGTGCCTTTGAGAAAGGGCTCTTCTTTGAAAGAAAGCTCGTGAGTATAATGGTTCTACAGCATAATCATCAGTGAAACCTCTAACACAGTCATGATATCGATGAAGAAAGGTTCTATATTTAAGTAAAACCTTTCGGCTTTGGTACAAGAATCGTCTTTTCTTCAATAATTTCTTGTAACTAAGTGGTTTCTTTGGCTTTTTGATTCATTTGAGAATGGATTTCTTAACAAAGGTTGTGGATTTCCAATCTCGTAACATGAGAGTAATCAATGTGATTGTGAGTTTTGGATGATCTTTACTGAGTTAATGTATTGAAAACACATCAAGCAAGTTGTAGAATAGTTGTGTTTAAGTCATATTCTAAACATTAAGTGTATGATCAAAATGTTTTTCAAAAATTGTTTTAACAAGTTTTACACATAACATATAGTTCAAACAAACTCACTCTTAGTACTCAAGTAGGTCATCATACTAATCAATAGCCCACATCTTAGAATTGCGTCGACTCACACAGCCATGTCACCCCCGAAAGGGCGCCCGTGTTTTTGTCTTTTCTAGGTGCGTACTCAGAGTGACAGAAGTGGATATCGGATCCCTTGAGCAAACAATCCTTGGTAGTTATATGGTGAGTATCTTGGGGGTAGATTCTTCCCTCCCCTGCACTGTGATTATTATGATGTTCGAAAACTGACAAGTTAGCCACTACACTAAGTTCATAGTAAGGGTTTCCGTTCGGTGCGGCAAATGATATACTCCCTTGAGAGACCTCCCTACCTTTAGAACAAAGGCTTTGGGGATGGTTATCAATGCACACTACCATCAAAAGAGGGTTTCCCCTTTTTTTCTTTAAATTTTATAGTGGGGTGGAATAGCCTGGCTTTTGCTTGAACCCACTTGAGTCGTTCCTCTTGGGTGAGTACTTTTTCCCACAAGAGCAGGCTCTCTAAAGGATGTAATCAAAACGATAAATTTGCATGAAATTGAAAAGGCAAGTTTGGTATTTTGATCACCTAGTTAAGGGGAGAGCATAGACCTATTGCCACAAACAAAGCAAACAAATGCTCTTTTTAAAACCCAAATCACAATTGATCTACTCTAAGTGAAGATATTGCTTCACAAAAGCAAATTGTTCAATTTTAATTGCAAGATCATTGTGTAGTGACTACCCTAGATTGATTCATTTTAAAATCCATGTCTATCTTAGGATTGATTCATTTTGATTAGTTCCTATCCTAGGATTGGTTCATTCCAATTAAGTTCCTACTGGTCGCAGTTGCGTCAGATCCAGTCAAATCTCTACCTAATTTACAAATTACAATTTGCAGATTCTGTAAAGAAATGTGCTAAAACGGACTTAAAGGGCACTATAGAAAATTACGTTATGAAATTAGTAAAAGGCGCTATGAAATTTCTGATGGGCACTGTGAAATGGATAACCGGCATTGTGAAATGGATAATAGGCACTGCAAAATGGTGAATGGGAGCTATGGAATGGAGAATGGGCATTGCAAAATGGAGAATGGGCGCTGCGAAATGGAAAACGGGCGCTGCAAAATGGAGAACGGGTGCTACAAAATGAAAAATGGGCGCTACGAAATGGAAAACGGGTGCTGTGAAATGGATAACGGGCACTATAACAGTCTTAAAGAGCACTGTAAAATAATGAACGGGTGCTAAAACATGTTTAATGCACTGAATCGCTCTTCTAGTCGTAACCTGTCAGAAAAATCTACAAAAAGATGTTAAAATATGGGGCAAGAGCCCCACGGTGGGTGCCAAAAATGTGTGGTAAATATGTTAGTATCAATATAAGATAAACAAAACACACAAATGAAACATTAAACTAAAGAAAGCAAGATAAATTGAAATAAAATCAAAACAAACAAAGCTTCTTCAGAACCGTTCCATTTTCCTCTATCTCTAGGGATTTTCTTGAAGCTGTTGCTCTCAGATTGTGTAAGCAAGGCTTCTTAGAATGGCAACCTATAGAACGAGTATGCAAAAAGGAGAATACTTCTATCCTATATGCTAATGGAGTGAAATGTTGATACGGATATGCACAAGGGCTACAGATAATGCACAGGAGCTACATATTATGGATGTTATGATATGAAGTGGATATGCCATGATATGGAATACTGCTATGCTATGCTATGATGCTAGAATGCTTATGAATGCTAAAAGACTATGCTACTACAAATTGGCTATAGTTTTCCTGTATGCAATCTTCTCTATTTTTCAGAGACCCGACAGTCCCTTTTATAGATTTTTGCAAGCAAGAGCCTGGCTGGCAAACATCAATGGTTGTGAGATTGTCTGGTAATTTTGGATGGTGAGAGATGGAGAGGTTGAGAAGAAGATGGAAGATGTTGGGAGGTTGGAGAGAAGAATGGAGGCTTGTCTTCAACCCACGGGAACAAGCTTGCACAGGAACAGAGGAATTAATTTTCTATTTTGGAAGTTTGTTTCACGGTTGTTGAAGATAATCCAATATTAAATAAATGAATTTATTTAATTTCATGTGAGTTTGATTTTTGATTTTAGGACTATAGAAGATTTAATTAAATATTTTGGAATATTTAATTGTGCATGAACTTTAGAAGAATTAATTAAATATTGAGAATATGGAATTGTGAATGGATTTTTAGAAGAATATTAGAAGAGAAGAATATTTAATCTTTATTTGAATAAAATATTCAAGCCAAGATTATATGATAATTAATATAAATAAATCATATTGTTTATTTAATTAATTAAGAAATGGATAAGAGAAGTGATTAAATAAACTTATTTATTTAATCGAAATGAAAGAATGAACAATATAAATAAATTATTTAGATTTATTTATACGCAGATTGAATTCAGAGATTTAATTAAATATTAAAAATATTTAATTAATTACCAGACTATTGTGATGTGACCATTTTTAGGTGTATACAAGTTGCTTTAATGTTTTTGATGCCTCCATCTCGAGGATTTCTTTGACTTTTGTTGGATCCACCTCGATGCCCCTCATTGACACTATATATCCTAGGAGCTTTCCTGATTGTACGCCGAAGATGCACTTCTTTGGATTTAGTCTGACCTTGTACTCTTCCAGCCTGTCAAAGATGGCACTTAAGGTTGCTATGTGATCTTTTCTCTTTCTAGACTTGGCTAGAATGTCGTCAAAATAGTTTTCGACTATCTTATGGATCATGTCATGGAATATCAATGTCATGGCCCTTTGATATGTTGCTCCTACGTTCTTTAAGCCGAATGGCATCATGTTCCAATAGTATGTCCCCCATGGACAAGTGAAAGTTGTTTTATGTTGGTCCTCTTTAGCTATCATGATCTGATTTTACCATGAGAATCTGTCCATTAGTGACAACATCTCATGTCATGCAGCCATGTCTACTACCATGTCGATGTTGGGAAGTGGGAAGTCATCTTTTGGAAATGCCTTATTCAAGTCCCTGAAGTCTGTGCAGATTATGATATTTTCGTCAGGTTTTGAAACAGTTACCAAATTTTACACCCATTCTGGATAATCTATTGGTCGGATAACTACTACGTCTAATAGCTTTTTTAACTCCATTTTGACCAATAGGGCAATCTGAGGATGCATTTTTTGAAGCTTTTTTTTATAGGCTTTGCTTTTGGATACACTACTAAGTGGTGAACCACAGTCTCTGGATCAAGTCCTGGCATATCAACATAACTCCATGTGAAGTTTATTTGTCTTTCTCTTAGAAATGCCGCTAGGAGCTCTTGCTCTTTTGATAGTAGTGATTCTGCATAGAACATGATATGTGGGGTCTCCTTTGTTCCTAGGTTGACCGGATTGCATTTTTCTGCCAAGACTGTTGACTTTTCCTGATGAATAGCTCTTAAAGGAATATTGAATCACCCATCCTCGGGCACCTTAGAGAGGTTTTCATCGTTGGATGCATCCTTTCTTTTTACTTTTTTCTAGTCAGAGAGTGCCACAGTGTGGTTTTCACTCAAGGACTTGGATATTATTCTTAATTTCTCATTTTTGCGACTGAAGGATTCAATCATTTCCCCATAATAGGCATGTGTGTCTAACTCTATTATGAACCTTGCTTTATGGTCCTCATCTGGAATGTTATCCCTTAGTCCCATGAATTTTGAGAGCACCTCATCATTTTTGAATGTATCAAGAAATGGTGGTCCTCGTTGGTCGTAGTTGATGAGTTGGGGATATACTAGGCGGATCTCATGATTTTGATGGTCTATTTCAAAAGATAGGGTGCTAATCATGCAAAGAGTGGTATCCTCAAATAGCCTAGGTAAGTTAGTCAGGTGATCCTCGTGATCGCTACTACTACGAATGTCGGTTATATCAAATGTAAAGTTATCTATGACTCTACCTATAGACACTAGTAAGCGTAGTTCTGCTGGGGTTCGTTGAGGAGGATTATTAACCATTCTAACTGGAGGACTTTGGCCTCGTATGGTTATACTTAGAGGAGTACATCCAAGGCCAAGATTTGTTATCGGTCACGTCTCTGGCATGATAGGTATTATAAGCCCATTGTCGTTTTGTCCAAGTCTTTTATTTCTGTCATAACCCATTGCGAGCATCATTTGTAGACCCTTGCTTATGTCATCCATCGGTAAGTCAAGTACTAGTCTTTCATCTTGACATAGCATATGAGATGGATCTACCTCAATAACCTCTTGACCAAGGTCTCCCTAGCTTGTGAATTCAGGATAGTCTTTAGGAGACGTTTGAGATGTGGAAGCCTTATTTATTTTCGGGCATCCCCATGATCTAGGAGATTGTGGTAACTCTCCTACCACAAAGGAATTATTAGGGAGCTTGTAGTTTCCATAGCCATTATCTTGGATGATGACCTTGATGTCAAAGATGTTGGGGATGGCAGGAGTGGCAGGTGTCTCTATTGCAGAAGTGGACGCGAGAGTGGCGGGATTGATGTATGGTGTGGATGGGTCCTCATCATTTTTTGGTACTTGGGGGATTTTGTAATACTTTGCTTCAATATTTTTGCAATAGGAGAAGGGTTCAAGATCTTCGTGGATGGTAACTTCTTGTCCCTTATGTGTAAATTTCACACATTGGTGGAAAGTTGATGCCACTGCTTTCATCGCATGAATCCATGGGTGTTCTAGGAGGATGTTATATGGCAAGTTGAGGTCCAAGACCTGACAAGTGGTTTCTATGATGGCAGACCCTACTTGAATAGGGAGTTTGATTGTGCCCTGAGACATTCTTTCTTGGTCATCATATGCTCTTATCATGATACCCTTTCCTTTGTCGATGGAATCCTCTGATATTTTCAATTGCTTGATGAGACTTAGGGAACCTATGTTCAAGCGCGCACCTCCATCCACCAAGACCCTTTTGATTTTTCTCTTATGTACTATGGCTTCCAAGTGAAGTGCATGGTTGTGAGATGGTTGAGCGGGGAAATCCTAGTTAAAGAATGTAAGAAGATTAGGTGTAATGATATTTTCGACCATAGCTTGGAATTGCTCTGCATCAAGATCTGTGAGGACAGTGGATGAGGCCAATGCTTCTTCAAGGATTTTCCTATGGGAAGATGAGATTTTTAGCAACTCCATGATGGAGATTTGCGTTGGTGTTCTCTTGAGTTGATCTAGGACATTGTAGCCATTAGGAACAGATCTAAATGCAAGGACTCTATTTTGTTGGGATGATCCTATGATGGTAACTTTGCCGCCTCTTGTGGTGACTCCACAATCTTCGGCATAGGCGCCTTTGATGGTGATGGCCATGCAGTTTTCATCTAGGGAGGCGATGACTATTTCATACACATGATTCACGTTTGAGTGTGTGCCTTTCCCTGTATCTTTGTTATTGTTATTCCCTTTGTTGCCATGGTTAGGCATCAGGTTCGTGTATATCTTAAGATCTTGGTTTCCTGTAGGTTGTTCCACATTTATGATTCTTTTATCGATGAGATCTTGAATTATGTTCTTTAATCTCATGCAGTTGTTCATGGTATGGCCTTTGATTTTATGGAACTTGCAAAGTTGATTCTCATTCTACCAAGGAGGTTTCACATCCGGTTCTTGGTAATTCTCAAATGTAGGAGCCTTGATGAGTTTTTCGTCTATCAACTTTTTCATTATGTCTTCAAGTGGTTCCCCCAAAGTGGTGTATTTTCTCTTGGGATAACTCTTGTTCCGTTGGGGTGGTCCCCTTTGATCATTGAGATTGTTGATTGTTGGATTGTTGTTCAGTTGGTGTGTTGTGTGATGATTGTTTTGGTGTTGGATTTGGATTTGTGGTAAGGGTGTATTTTGGCGAGGGGCACTAATGACCACATTGGCATCGACGACACCATCATTAGTAACATTTTTGTTCCTTGCCCACATGCGAGGTTTATCGTTGTAATTGGAGTGTGGGCAGTTTTTTTTTGTTCGGGGTATGAGGTTGATCCCATAGGTTGAGTCATGAGGGCTCGTTCGATGCTGAGTGCCTTGGAGATCAATTGATCATATGTGGTGATGCGTTGAACCTTGAGATGAAATGCCAATAGTCCATCAAGGTTGGCTAAAATGGTGAAAACTTGTTGTTCTTCTGGCATGGTCCACTTGCTCTTATTGTCCTTGAATCACCATCGTTGCAGGAATGAAGCGAATGATTCACCCTTTCCTTGTTTCAGAGCTGAGATTTCTTCTAGACTAACATCCATTGCAATGTTGCATGTGTAATTTTTAATGAATGCATCTATAATCTCTTGAAATGTTCTAATATCTGAAAGTAGATGAGAGAACCATTCCATAGCATGGCCAGCCAAACTCCTAGGAAATAGCCACATCAGATAAGTATCGTCGTATGCGACTTCCATGCAATGAACCTAGAATTCCTTGATGTGATCCTCAGGGTTTCCTGTCCCATGATATTTTTCAAACTTGGGGATCTTGAATCCCTTGGGGAATGGTTTCATCGCTAGGCTCCTATCGAATGGATAGGGACACAAGTTGCTTGGTGTTTTCGTTGTTCGCCCTGATTGAAGATCGAGCACTTGTTGCGAGAGCAACCTGATTTGTGTCATCACATCATTTTGTGGATTAGGGGGTGGGGTGAAAGTGTTTTGGGTGTTTTGATCATGGGTTGGATGGTTGGGTTGTTTGATTTTTTGTTCAATGGTATATGTATGTTCTACCGAGTGAGGTAGGCTTCCACCTGTTGTTGTATGAACAACACTTGTTGTTGATCTTGTTGTTGCTATGCTAAGATTTATGCTTGTTTTTGCACTTGTTGTTGTGCTTTTTGTTGTTCCAACAACACTTTTTGTTGTTTTTGTTGTTATTCCAGCAACGTTTGTTGTTGGACTGCCAATTGGGCTGCTTCTTGCTGCTCTTAATATTGCTTTATTGCTTGTTGATATGCTTGCAATTGTGTTGCTTGTCTTTGTACCAGAAGTTGTGCTTGTGCTTGTGCTTGTGCCACTTGATATTGGGTGTTTGCCTAAGCCTGAGCTTGTGCTTGTGCTGCTTGTGCTTGGGCTTGTGCTTGTGCCACTTGTTGTAATAGAGCTTGTGCTTGAGCATCCTTTTGTGCTTCCAATGCTTGCACGGCTTGAACGGCTTGTTGTTGTTGTTGTTGCAATAATGCTTGGGCTTATTGTGCTTGTAATGCAGCTTGGGTAGCTTGAGTGGCTAATTGTATGGCTTTTTGTTTTTGCACTTGTTGATATCCCCTTTGAAAAGTAGCTTGCAATGCCACGTTGTATTGGATTGATGTGGTGGAAGTTGGTGGTGGTGGGGGTGGTGGTGGATTTGGAATGGCATTTGTGGCAAGCGATGATGTCGTGTTAGTGTTTTGAGTGATGGATGGTGGTGTTGATGTGGTGGTTGGTCCTTGAGAGACCATGCTTTGCAATGTTAGGGGTGTGTTTGATGATGTTGCAATTGCTTGTACGTTTGTCGTCTGTTGTTGCGATGTTGACGATAAGTTTTGCATGATGTTTTGATTGATATTCGGGATGTTGGTTTGATTGATACTTTGTAAAGGAGGAAGCCCTAAACCAAAGAGTGGTGTGGATGATGATGGTAATGGTGGAAGGGGTGGAAATGTGAGGGGTGTGAGTTCTTGTGAGAATGTTGTGGTGTTGAATATGTCCGTCGGTCTAAACATATCTCCCTCCTCTTGCGAATTTGTGAGAAGAGAAGTTTGAGGTGTTGCGTGGAAAAATGATGATGATGGATCATGATGGAATGTGAGAGGAACATTATTATGTAATGGGTTTTCGAGTATGTTTTGTTCCAAGATGGTATTTGCATCCAAGTTTTGATTATCAACAAGGGGGTGTGTTTGAATAGCATTGAGAAATGCATTTCCCTTATTAACATTAGGTTGGGTTGGAGCAAAGATGTTGTGACTTGTGGAATTTTTTGCATGATGCTTTGGGATGGGGGTGTAGATGAGATGGGAATGGTGGCTGAGATTGGAGGAAAAGATGTCTCTACTATAGTACACACATCAAAATCCAAAGGTAATTTGGCCCCTTGTTTTGCTAGTTCAAGCATGTATAATGAAGGGTTAAGCCTCATCATGATATTGATGATTTTATGGTTTTCTAGATTTTGGAGCATTTCAGTTATTTCTTCATGAGACATTCCAAAGGTAAGATCCTCTCCTTGATTTTCTTCTTGCGGATTTTGTGATGATGAGATGGTCAACGGATTGCTTGATTCAACGGGATTCATTTCAACGTTTTTTTAGCTAAGATCACTTGAAGTGGGTGTTTCTTTGTTGGCTTCCATGCTCTTCTTGTATTGAGCTCTAGTTTGAACCATAAAACAAGGATCAATTTTCAAGAATGGGAAATGAATCTCTTAGTTCCTTGGATTGACCTTTACTTTATGCCCAAAGTAGAAAATTTTAGGGTATCTTGAGGATCGAAAGGTGATATGATGATGATGTAAGGGATGGATGATATGAATGTTTTGGCTTTTGATAAATCTTGAAGTAGATACTAGGCTTTTAGGACTTTCGGATATGTTCCAAATTTTTAATTTTCTTTTTGGGGTTGTCCTTGATTTTTGATTGATTTTGATTGCTTTGATTTTGAAAAAAAAGACCCTAAGATGTTGGATGATTATCTAAGGGATAGATTTGTTCAATGGATGATAATTTGAATATGTGCGGGGAGAAGGATGCATCTACCCACACTTATCCAAACAAGATGATAGTTTCACTAAGCATATGAAGAAGGATTCATCTACATATACTAAGCTAAACAAGATGATTTTGATAACTTTGACTAAGCATATGCAAAAGGATGCATCTACACATACCTAGCCAAAGGTAATTTTGATAAAGTTTTTCAAGGATTTAGTCTTAATGATTTTGATGATTTTGATTTTGCCAAAAAGCCTAGCATTAAGGATGATTTCAAGATTTTTCCAAAAGGTGATGATGAGATAATTTTTTGTTTTGATGGATGAAGGATGGATGAAAAATATTTTGATTTGTTTTGATCCTAAGATGAACTTAAAAAGGACACTTTTTTTGCCTAGACCTAGGTATTGAAGATCATACAATGTTTCTATAGACCTTTGTAACCAAGAAATGATTCCATTTGAACATGCATTTTCGGATTTTGAACCAATGATTTTCACTTTTGAGAATCGTGGGGCTTCAACACACATGAAAGTTCATTTTGCTTAGCTTTGCTTAATGACTTTATTTTACCAAAAACATTTTCTTCGATTAAGCTTTCAAACTAAGATGTCCAATGTCTTAATTTCTTCAAACCCCACAAGATATGTTATGTGGAAATTTGATGAACTCAAGGCAAGGGTTTTCCTATTGTTTACTTAAGTAGACAAATCAAGATGTAATCCAATGTTTAGAAACCTCTAAGGATGTAAATCCAAAGTGCAAGCAATAAAATATGGATTGAGTCAATTGTATTTGTCTCCAAAAGGGTTTGAAATTTGGATGATGATGTTAAATGTTTGTTTTCAAGATGTTTTCGATTAATCAATGCATTATGCAACCCAAGAATAAGTACAACCCTATGGATGTGTAAGACAATATTTTTTGGATTCCAACTTGGATAAGTCCAGCTACGCTTATCTTTAGCGAATGGCTAGATGCTTGACCCCACTAGCTCCCCTCCACAGCACTCACTTATAGGGGGAAGCCAAGCATCAACACCCATGAAACTCCCATGGCATGCTTTCCATTTCTACTAAAAGACCGTAAAAGTGTGGGGTGGCTTCAGAACGACCGTTCTTGCACCAAAAAATAGATCAAAATATTTTGGAAAATTCTAGCACATGGGTTTTAATAAGGACTTTTCATTCATGGAGATTGACCCATACGGCAAGAGTCCCCTTTCGGATCCATCTTGTCAGAATCAACCGCGTGATATTGGTGTTTACTCCAATACCCACATTTATATCCCAATTGGAAATACTCTTGGCTTTAGAGTGTTACCGATTGAGTCGTTCCCTTGGGTGAGTACTTTTTCCCCAAGGCATGCCCTCTAGGATAAACAAAAGCGAGTGAAAAACAATATTCATAACTTGATCAATCTTTGTTGGAAACAAAGAGAGAGAATATACACAATAATGCCCCCACTCACACTCGCACAAGATTTTGTTCAATTTTAAACCCAAATCAAAGTGTGGAGGTGATTGCTTTGTCTCACACTAAAGTCATGAAAAAGGCCTTTTGATTCTCAAGATCGCTATAAAGCGCAAGAGAAGTGCATACGTCCTTTTTCAATGAATTTAGTTTAAGTAAGCCTTCACAAAATAATGTAGCACATGTTCATTTTAAATCCACAAAGCAAAATGTGAGTTCTTTTTAAGTACCAAAAGATAAGTGAGAGATACTTTGTTCAATTGTTAACCAAAAACAAACTTTAGTATGTTGTGATCCTAATGTTCATTTTAGCCTTTTGCAAGAAATGGAAAGATTCCTTTTAAACCCAAATGAAATTAGTGTCCTAAGAAGGAGGTGATAACAATTTCTTAAAAAGTGTTAAAAAAACACTAAAGTGTTTAAAAACACTTTGATTTGATGAAATATCCTCATCATGTTTCTCCTTCCTTCATTTTTTATTTCCAACCTATAATGGAGAAAACCAATCAAATTCTAGAAAATATAGAGATTAAAAGCAGAAAACAGAATATAAATTCATCATTAATCAAAAAGCACATGCTAAAATTTCATTTCCACTTTTTATTCCCTCCCAGCGGTGCAACCCGTGACTACGTCAGAGTTTGATTTCCAAGCGGTGCTCTCACAGCGCCGCTTACCAATCAGTGTCACTCTGTGTTGAGACAGAGAGCTCAACTATGTCGCAGTTTAGTTTTTTTGAAAATTTATGTATGTCAAACAATCAAGTGACGGAGTTAAAAATTCAAAAAAATTAGGCGCGAAGAGTCCAGTGTCACACTTTGAGTTTCCCGCGGTGCTATATAGCGACGCTGAAGGGTGAGCGGTGCCAAAACAGTGACATGAGCTCTCGGCATTGGAATTTTCTTGTGTATGAACAAAAACATGGAAATTTGTGAGAAAAGTGATAAAGAATGATATCCAACCCTCCTTCTAGTGCCAAATGTGTGAACCCCAATCCGAATACCTGCAAAACATAATGAATAAACACCTTAAGTTAGATATTGCAAGCATGAACAAGGATTCCCCATGAAATCCATTTACAAAACTTAAATTAGGAAGAAAATAAAGAACACAATAGAAATGACAAAACCAAAATTGAATCCTAATTAAGTAAGCAAACTCTTGATCCCATGGGGGAATTCGTGCCAATTTGATGTGAAAATTGGCCCTTTCCCAATTCCTAAGATGCAAGCTTGATATGTTGATGATGATTGATCCACTTTTGTTGATGAAGGATGAGGGCTCCAAGCCAAAATCTGCAAAAACCTAGCTAAGAACTCAATGGTGATGGATGAAAATGGCTAAATATTTTAGCATAATAACTTTGCATAATTTGTGGATGATGAAATGAGGATATGAGCTCTTTATTTATAGAATGTCAAGATGGATGAATGTCCAAATTTGAGCAATGTGGGACTAACATTCATCTAATGGCAAGATGCCACTTGTCAATCTATGAATGGATGGAGGATGTGCAAAATTTGAGAATTGTGCCAATAAATGCATTTTTTAATTTCAAATTTGTTGAAATGACTTGTAAGAGGGAAGGGAAAATGATGCCACTTGGCTCAAGGCAAAGGACATGTAAGATGAAGTTATTGCCTTGTTGGATGTACATGTTGACTTAATTTTTGAATTCAAATTTAGAGAATATTCCAAAAGATGCCTTGTGAGGAAAATAGAGATTTAATAAATGAATTAAATTTATTTTCATGTGCAACTTGCAAAATCTAGAGGATGGGACATGATAAGAGATTAAATTAATCAAGGGTTAATTAATTTAATGAGATATTATGTGATGTGACCTATTTGACTCAAATTTATGGATTTATTTAAATCAAATAAGAGAGGAATATGATAAGACAATAATTAAATAAGGATTTTGATTTATTTAATTAAAAGAGATGGTGTTAGATTAAATCAAATATGGTTTTAATTTATTTAATTTAATGGGTAGAGTTTAGAGATTTAATCAAATAAAATTGATTATTTAATTAAATAGGGATAATTAGATCAGACGGATTGATTTAATTAACAAAATAGAGTGACTTAATTAGATAGAATGATTTATTTAATTAAGAGAGGAATATTGACGCATTTAATCAGATAAGGGGATTTGATTAAATGGTTAGACCGAGGGATAATTCAGGATGAAACGATGTTAGTAGGTCGGGATCAGATGCACAATGTCAATCGGTATATTTTATGTGTCTACAGGTAGCAAGCCCTTTAAGATTGTCTTGTTGTTGTGCCAAATAGGCTATCTTCAACCCAGAAATATTTTTGCAAGCAATTTCTCACTATTGAAGACTTGAAGGAAGTCATTCATACCATGGAAAATGACAAGGCCCCAGGTGTTGATGGCTTCCCATGTGAATTTTACAAGGCCCTTTGGGACTATGTTGGGCACGATTTACATAAAGTCTATCTCGAGGCTTTTCATTCCAAAACCCTTGGTAACATAATTAATAAAGGAAATATTAAATTCATACCTAAGCCTAGAGATCCCAAGAATATCTGCAACTAGTGGCCTATTATACTCCTTAATGCCTCTTACAAAATCATAACAAAAGCTTTGTATTTGAAGATCTGCCATCTTCTACCTCAGATTGTGTGCCCAGAGCAAACTAGCTTTATTAAATCTAGATTTAAATCCTAGATAACATTATTGTTGTGTGGGAAGGTATGGAGTGGGCTAGGTGATTAGACCAAAAAGCCATTTTTCTCAAAATTGATTTTGCTAAAGCCTATGACCCTATTGAGTGGTCTTTCATTCTTTCCATGTTGAAAGCCTTGAGGTTTGGGCCTAACTTCATTCAGGTTGTCCAAATTTTTTTCTCAGATGCCTCTGCTTACATCACCATCAATGGCCACCAATCTTTTGCCTTTAGCTTATTCTGCTCCATTCGGAAAGGATGTTCGCTTACTCCTTCTCTTTATGTGCTTGTTACTAAAATATTTGGCTATTTGCTTGCCAATGTGGTTTCTCAACAGTGTGTTACAGGCATTTCCTTGCCTAATTCCCAGGCTTAACTTGTTAATGGTCATTTTGTTGATGGTGCATTCCTCACCCTTCTATAGGATGAGAATAATATTAAGGTGGCTCTTGAATGTCTTAACATTTTTTGTCTTGCATTTGGCTCCGCCATTCAATGGCATAAAATGTTGTGCTACAGGAAGTCTATTTTTCCCACTCCTCACTGGTTTCAGCAATACGGTTGGAAATGGATTGGGCCAGGGGAAATCTTTTAGTTTCTGGGAATTCCCTTCACCTTCCAGGCCTCTGCAACTGAGTTGTGGTAAGTTGTTCTCTCTAGGATTGAGCAAAAGCTATCCTACTAGATTACCAAGCCTCTTTCTCTGGCAAGGAAATTCCAAGTGTGCTCTAAGATCTTGGCTGCTACACATGTTTATTACTCCTCTTGTTGGGCTCTTTCAAAAGCCACCTATTCCAAGCTTGAAAAACTATTATGGGAATTTCTTTGGGCCTCTACAGAGACCCATAGAGGGTTTCACCATGTTTCCTGGGAGTTCTGCTACCTCCCAAAGACTCTAGAGGGCTTGGTCTGCTCTCTGCTCAATGAAAAGGGACTACCTTGTGTGTGAAATGGATAATTAGAGCCCTCACTGGAGATGAAGCCTAGAAAATTCTCCTAAGGAATTGCATTCAATCTGACTTTCATGTTCACAGACCAACCTAGAATGGGATTGGCTTTCAAACCCTTCTAGTTATGAAGGAACTATTTCAAATTATGGGAAATTTTGTGGCCAAGAGCATTTGGAGAGCCTGGGAAGCGATTAAGCCTTAGCTCTGTTGGGTCGTCTCTAGTTTTCGTGATGGGATTTTTCTCAATCAATAGAATGTTTGGTTGTCACTCCTCTTTGCCAGTAATGTTTAGCCATTGGCGAAATCACCTTGGCTTAAGGTGCTAAGGTTCCACAAGAAAGGCATTGAAACTTTGCAACATGTGTTTCACAGACCCACAATGTGCATTATGATGAAGGAAGATTTGTGTGCTCTCTACAATCTTCAAAACTAGGACTATGATACTTATGATGGTCTAGTGAATGCTATTCCTACATATATGCTTCGTAAGGTGGGAATTCATGGGTCCAACCCCTAGTGGAAGGACTAGAAGTGGTATCCAGACACCCCTTTTAGGAATTATAAGCCTAGGCTTGGTTATATGTGGCTTTCGTTGCACTTTCCAATGAGGTGGCATCTTCAGTCCTATGCCCATGTCTGGTGAAAAATATTCTCTACCATTTGGTCTACAAGTGTTGAGCCTAAACTTGCCCACTTTGCTTGGTGTATTCTTTTCCAAGGCTTACTTGTGGGGTATCGGCTTGTTCACTTGGGGGTCCAGGACCCTTGGTGCCCTTTTTGTGGGCAAGTTTAGTCTTTTAGGCATCTCTTCTAGTTTTGTACTAGAGCTCAATAGTTTTGGAATTGGATTCATGACTTTTTCAGCCTTTTAGATCAGAGCCCTTCTCATGGAATATGGTTCTATTGGGAGATTCACCCAAGCTTCCTGCTAAATACATTGAGCTTTAGCACACTTTCAGGGTAGAAATCCTCTTCAATATTTGGAAAGATAGGAACTCCTACATATTTTCTCACAGCCAATTAGATAAAAATGTTTCTTTGTATTCTAAAGTTATTATTTTCTCTAATATGCTTTTGTAGATACAAGTTCAAGCCAATAAAGTTGCACTTGAAGTGTCTCACCTTCAAGTGCTTATGGATCAATGGGGCAATGCCCCCTGTACTGTGGGTTAGGTACCTACTTTTCCCACTTCCTCCCATGGTCGGTTTCCCTCTCAGGGCCAACGACGGAGTGGGCTATGCTCACCCCTGTTCTTAGACTCCTCTTCGGTGTGGTTCCCGCCCTCCTTGGAGGTCTTGTTCTCCTCCTCACGGGTTGGCTAGGGGTGGCCCTCTAGAGGAGTGTTGAAGAGTAGCGGTGGCAGTTTTGGGTGGCCCTATGATAATGCTCCTAGTAGTGGCTTTGGTTGGCCAGACACTAGCAAATTTTTTCCATGTCTATCACTCGTAATCTCACCTCAGCACGAAGAAACAAAAGATAAAGAAAAAGAAGTTGACAATGGCTGGGGTCCTCCTGACATCACTTCAGACCCCACTGATGTATGGGGGAAGAAAATGGATGATAGGGACCCTCCTAGCTCTACTAGTACTACTTTTGCTGCTTCATGGCATTTTTCCTTTATGTTTGTAATCATGGACTTCTGGGCTAGGCCCATGTGACTGGTTCTTTTTGGTTTTTTGGGCACTTCCCATGTGACTCTCGGGGTGTGCCTTCTTACCACCCACTTTTTTTTGTGAATATGTATTTTTATCTTTATAATTAATATAGATAATTTCCTATTCATAAAAAAAAAAATTGTACAACTTAAACTCAAAGCTTGTGTTCTTTTCTAAGCTCCACACTTAGCACTATCCTTGCATTGTTATCTTGATTCTATTGCTAATAGTCTAATTCTTTTTCAATCTAACCGTTCTTACTATATGGTGTATTGTTTGCAAATTTCAAATGCTCTTCCCACTATGATAAATATTTCTTCTAATATCACACAATGCAACTCTTTTCCAAGATTATAAAACTAAAGAACCCCCCTCAAAATAATCAACAAGCATGTATTTATACTAAAATGGTTTACTAAAGATAGAAATCGATTATCTTTATGCCTAGTCTTCTACTAAATCTCTTCTCACAATGTGTAGCAAATGAACAACCAAAAGATTCCTTTTCTGCTCATGATTTAACCCTCTTTATTATGCATTATTCATTTTTTTCTAAAATAACAAGTTGTTGCCTCATGTGGAGGCTCAATTATCTCTACAAATGCCACGATT
Source organism: Sequoia sempervirens (assembly GCA_007258455.2). Taxonomy (NCBI): domain Eukaryota; kingdom Viridiplantae; phylum Streptophyta; class Pinopsida; order Cupressales; family Cupressaceae; genus Sequoia; species Sequoia sempervirens. The sequence goes on along the minus strand of VDFB02000015.1, from coordinate 462,733,508 downwards.
TTCCATCACTTGCTAGGTGTGAAGAATATCTTCAATAGAATCACTTATTCAACCCATAAAGTTGCCACGACTAGCAATTTGGTGTAGTTTATGCCATTCTGAAAACCATCACTTAAAAGTGCAGTTATATGGTGATACAATTTTAATTTGAAATAGTCTTCAAAATAGATTCAACTCTTCCTCAAAATGCGACATCTCATCTTTAGATTGAATCAACTCTCAACCAAAATCCACGACTTCACTTGCTACTGATTGCAATTCAAATTTGATTTGAAAAGGTCTTCTAAACCAAATCAATCTCCTCCACATAATGTCACACATTCTGGCATGTTAGAGTTTTATTGTGAAGCTGTTTTGAAACTACATAATTCTTCTCAAAGAATGTCATGGTTGAGATCAACATTACAATTCCTCTTCACATGGTGTCTAGTATGAGCCAACATAATTCAAAAAACTACCACTTGTGTGGCTTTTAAGATGAGTTTGATATGTGTTATGATCAACCACAATGTGACTTATATAGTAACTTATTTGCTGCCTCAATAACCATTAATTTATAATATGTCATAAGGCCTCGTAAATCGGCTCTATGAACTCAATTTTTGAGTAGTAAAACTGCCATTTTATATAGACATTTAATTTTTATTAAATTAGAATATAATATATATACAAATATACATATATATATCCCATTATTTATTTATCTCATATACACATATTTATATACATATGAATATATGTAAACATTAATCATTTAAGCATATCCATACATACATGCACACATACATATATATTTTTGCATTAATTATATATTTATTTATTATACAAATATATGTCCATATACACTATTTACATTATTTTTATTATTCAAAAGATATTTACAATTAACGTAACTTTAATGATCAAAGAGGATCACTTACAATAGGGCATTATCTTCCCTAAGGACACTTAGCCTATCAACTTAAATTTAAGACTTTACCAATTCAATACTTGAACTAACCCAACACAGTTCCAAATAACCTAAATGAGTGAGTGTGTACATCTATGCAAATAGCAATACCCAATGTTCCAAATACCAACTCTTCTCCTGGGTGATACTCTCCCTCCCCATCAAGAGGTTCAAACTTTCCTACATCCAACTTAGAGCAACATATTTTCAATTAGTTGATAACATACAAAGCATAATCCTAGCATAGATTAAAGACTATATAATCAAAAATTATTTTCATCTCATTGCATATATATTTCATTTCATTCATCTATCAAATAACATCATGACATAATTATGTATTAAAACAACATTTAAACATAAAAGTTAAAGTTATTTGGTAAATTTACTTTGGGGTATAACAAATCCTCCACCATAAGGATCATCATCCTTGATGATTCAAAGTATCATATCATATATATAACATCAAACAAAGATTTTACTTTCAATTTTCAAAATCATATAAGAGATGGGGAAAATTTTGTTTGATCTCATTATAATCTTCCCTTGTGGCACTACCCTTAACAATCCAATTCCTCTAGACCTTTCTCTGAGTGACCTTGCTAATACATTGGTAGATCTTGCATGATTCAAGCACTCTTTCTCCTCTAAGAAATGTCTTGGTATGCTTAGAATCAACATAGCTTTTCTGCCTATCATTCATCTCTGCTAATTTCTCATTAATCATCTGACTACTCTTCCATTTATGATAACATCTCTAGACCATGGCTAATCTTATTTTCTAGATTTTCCTAGCTTATAGGAATTTGACACTTTCTTCTATATAATGTTTAAAATGGATCTAATTTTATCGTGGAATGATAGGAACTATTATGGTAAGAAAATTCTACAAATCCTCCAGAACTTGATTTACCCTTTTTGTCTGATTATCTATCTTAGGGTGATAAGTTGAGGTTATATTCAATTGAGTTTCCAATGAGGTGAATATAGTGTGCCAAAAGCTTAACATTACATGGGTATCCCTATTTGAGATAAACTTCTCAAGAACACCATGCAACTGGAAAACACTTCTTTGAATAAATTTCCAAGCTACAACTAGTGCCCCACCTTTCAAATTTCCCAGAGTGAAATGGGCTACCTTGGTGAGCTTGACCACCACTACTAAATAGCATTATGCCTATTCTTTGACATAGGAAAACCTTGTACAAAGCCCATACTAATGATCTACCACTTCCTCTTTGGAATTTCATGAGGATATAAAAGTCCTTCTGGGTGATGACATTTTGTCTTCATCCTCTGGACACTTAGCCTATCAACTTATATTTAAGACTTTACCAATTCAATACTTGAACTAACCCAACACAGTTCCAAATAACCTAAATGAGTGAGTGTGTACATCTATGCAAATAGCAATACCCAATGTTCCAAATACCAACTCTTCTCCTAGGTGATACTCTCCCTCCCTCTCTCGAGGGTTCAAACTTTCCTGCATCCAACTTAGAGCAACATATTTGTAATTAGTTGATAACATACAAAGCATAATCCTAGCATAGATTAAAGACCATATAATCAAAAATTATTTTCATCTCATTGCATAAATATTTCATTTCATTCATCTGTCAAATAACATCATGACATAATTATGTATTAAAACCACATTTAAACATAAAAGTTAAAGTTATTTGGTAAATTTACTTTGGGTTATAACAAATCCTCCCCCATAAGGATCATCATCCTTGATGATTCAAAGTATCATATCATATATATAACATCAAACAAAGATTTTGTACTTTCAATTTTCAAAATCATATAAGAGATGGGGAAAATTTTGTTTGATCTCATTATAATCTTCTCTTGTGGCACTGCCCTTAACAATCCAATTCCTCTAGACCTTGCTTTGAGTGACCTTGCTAATACATTGGTAGATCATGCATGATTCAATCACTCTTTCTCCTCTGAGAAATGTCTCAGTATGCTTAGCATCAACATAGCTTTTTTGCCTATCATTCATCTCTGCTAATTTCTCGTTAATCATCTAACTAGTCTTCCATTTATGATAACACCTCTAGACCATGGCTAATCCTATTTTCTAGATTTTCTTAGCTTATAGGAATTTGACACTTTCTTCTATATAATGTTTAAAATGGATCTAATTTTATCGTGGAATGATAGGAACTGTTGTGTTAAGAAAATTCTACAAATCCTCTAGAACTTGGTTTACCCTTTTTGTCTGATTATCTATCTTAGGGTGATAAGTTGAGGTTATATTCAATTGAGTTTCCAATGAGGTGAATATGGTGTGCCAAAAGCTTAACGTTACATGGGTATCCCTATTTGAGATAAACTTCTCAAGAACACCATGCAACTGGAAAACACTTCTTTGCATAAATTTCCAAGCTACAACTGGTGCCCCACCTTTCAAATTTCCCAGAGTGAAATGGGCTACCTTGGTGAGCTTGACCACCACTACTAAATAGCATTATCCCTATTCTTTGACATAGGAATACCTTGTACAAAACCCATACTAATGATCTATCACTTCCTCTTTGGAATTTCATGAGGATATAAAAGTCCTTCCAAGTGATGACATTCCATCTTCATCCTTTGGCACTCTAGAAAACTCACTACAAACCTTGCAGAAAATTTCTTCATTCCTTCCCAAAAATATAGCAATTTCACATCAATCAAATTTTGTGCCACTCCAAGATGTCCTAAACATGGTGCAGTATGAACTTCCTTCCACTCAATATTCCTTAACTCCTCACATTCTAGTACATATGTACATCCTTCCTTTAAATCTTAGCAATCTATCTGGATAAAAATTGAACCCTTCATTCCTCGAATCTTGAGGACCATCCACAAGAGCTTGTTTAGTTTGCTCATAGTTTTCATCTCCCTTGGAATTTTTCCATACTTGATTCTTGAAAAAAAATTAATAGATATCATCGAGGGGATATGCCTCCTCTGACTTAGGCAATCTGCAACTTAATTTTCTTTTCCCTTTATATAATTGATTTCAAAATCATAATCCAATATTAGCTCAATCCATATCCTTTGATGAGCATTTAGATTTGGTTGGGTAAACAAGTACTTTAGACCATGATGGTTAGTCTTTTAACTCAAAAGGTTTCCCAAGAAATTAATTGTTGCTAGCTCGAGATCATAGAGAGCATAGTTTTGTTTAGATGTCTTCAATTTCCTAGACTCTTAGGAAATAACTTGTCCTTCTTGCATAAGCATCTTGCCTAATCCTTTTCCCAAGGTATCAATGATAATTGCAAATTGGCCATCCAGATCAGGAACTTTAGAATTGATGTCGTAGTTACTTATCTTTTATTTGGTCAAATACTTTTGACATTTTTTTATCATTCAAATCTTTTGCTTACAACTCCTATAGCTAGGCCTTCAATTCCAACAACTTTGTTGTGGTCATTTGATAAGAAAATTTGGATATAATGTTTTGCTCCAGGAATTGCATCTATGGAGAAGTCAAATATTTTCTTACGAAGTAATCAAAGCAATTTGTTTAGAAATACATCATCAAATCCCATTAAATAGGGTATTTATTTGTATATACAATATTTTATTGATCCATATACTCCTCTTCTTCCCCTCCTTGGTGTTCCTGGGACTCATAATACATTAAATCATCTTAAAAGATGAGCTCTTTATAATTGTGAGATGCTTCCTTTTCCAACCTACTCTGGCCTCTAACCTCGTACCCTAAGGTACCAATTTTTACTCTTGTTTCATGTTTCATTGCTAGGATTTAATCCAATTTTGAATCAAGGTTGTTAGAAGGTGGTCCTATCTCCTCACTACCTCCCTAGTTTGTTCTAGTTTCTAACATGTTGAAATTTCTACTTCACTTGAAGTTTTCAGTTCATGCTTATAATTAGTTCCTCTAATTTAACATTGCATCAATAAACATTAACATATTCATTTATTCAACTTAATTAAAAAAATATTTTATTATATTATTTATGGATTACATTGTATCCTTATTTAATACATAAACTTTGACTCTCTACAACTATAGGTCGCTATCAGAAAAAGGGATCTCCTCGAGTTCTTCTTCACCCTCAAAGTTGACTAAAACAATTATGAAGGTGGATATACTCATAGGGTAAACCCACAATAGTGGGTTACAATTTTTTGAACGAAGAAAAATTAGAAATTCTCATAAAAAAAATTAAAATGGTTTACCCCTTCTAATGAAGGGGGTTCGAATGAACCACCCCCCTTCTAATGAACCCTCTTTTGCACCATATAAGGGGGGTTCAAATGAACCCCCTTCATTTTCGAACCCACTTCATTAGAAGGGGGGTTCTAATGAACCCCCTTTTTTCACCTTCCCCTCCACCATTTCAAAATTTATGCATTTTTTTGACTATTGAAGCTTCAGAAGGAGGTGCAAATGGAGTCAAATTGATAAACCAAGTTGGATGATTGTAGTGATCGAAATTTGCTTTCCAACAACTATAAATTTAATATATTTTGTTTTTATTTTATATTTTATTTTTTAGTTTTACTGTACATAGGTTTTTCACTGAACCTCAAGTTCGATGAAAAATCATTGTGGAAAAATAGTAAATTTGAGGAAAAAAAATTGAACAATATATATCCTCTAGGTATTGATGTCCTCATTCTAACCAAAAAAAAAAATTGAATTTCAATACATACCACAAAAGTTATGCGTGCCGAAGTGCACCTATGTCTAAATTCTAAATGTTTTGACTTCAAAACTTAATTAAAAAATATATATTCAACAAAACGTTATGAAACAAAATGAAACCAATAGATACCAATGTTAGCAACGTAAATTAAAAAGAATCAAAATTTTATCCTTTGTAGAAAAAAAGTTATGTGTGTCGAAGTACACATCACTTTTAAAAAATGTTGTTTACTATTAAAAACTAGTTATCAAAGGAGACGCAAAAAAAAAACAATTTAATTCCAATTTTTTTAAAAAAAATATATTTAAAATCTACAAACAAAATTTCACAAATCACTAGTTTACATCATTTTCAAATTCCTAATAGTTTACCTACTATAAGTGTCAGAAAGTGAAGTTTTCTCTGAAAATGTTGATTTCAATGTCAAGTTTGGCCAAAAAGTGTAACCCATTATTGTGGGATGACCTCATAGGTATTCATCCATTATATCCTTACTAATCAACTAACCATAGGTGCATTCCTACTACAGCTCAAGGGAATCTACTTATGAGTTGATGGTTTGACTGGTTTTACCATAAAGATAGGAACAATGGGCTTCACAGTTGCTATATCTCATTGCTTCTTATCTAGCCTGATATGCTTGAGTATGTCAACCAATGTCTCAAATTCAACCAACCAAGCACCTCATACGTAGCTAATATTTTTAAGGAGTTTAACCTCTAAGGGTGACTCTTTCTTAGTCCTAAAGTTAGACAATTTTTTGGGAAATTAACTTCCTTATTATTTTCCTTGTTCTTTTTCTCGTCATTTTGGCATAAGAACATTTCAAACATTAGCTACTAATAATGTTTGAGGAAAAACTTATGTAACATTTGAGCTCATAGGTCCATGTGTTGAACCTAGTAGCTCTGATACCATATGTAACATCTCTAGCCTTACTCTATAGCTTTCACCTAGGTTTTAACTCTGAATAATTCAAAGCTTTCAAAAATAGGAAAATATTTTTTTATTTCCTAATATAATATATTTTGCATGTTGTATAAGAATTTCATATAACATTGCATGATTGAAATAACATAATCTAAACTTCATATAAATGAAACTCATCCTTTCAAATACAATTCATAAATAGATTTCATGATCATATAAACAATTTCATAATTTACAATGAGAATAAGGTTAGGGTATCCTTATCTAAAATACTCTTCTATTTCACAAGCCTTAGCATGTCATCTACAAGAGGGAGAGCATCACCCAAGCGCGTTACCTCCAACAATAGACTAGTTGTCCCCTGTACACCTTCCAACTAGAAGTGGCCCAAATATGTAACATATTTATCCTTACTCTATAGTTTTCACTTAGGTTTTAACTCATGAAGTGAATAATTCAATGCTTTCAAAAATAGGAAAATATTTTTTTATTTTCTAGTAATATGTAAATTACATGTTGCATAAGAATTTCATATAACATTGCATGATCAAAATAAAATAACCTAAACTTTGTGTAAATGAAACCCATCTTTTCAAATCAATTCATAAATAGATTTCATAATCATGTAAAAACAATTTCATAATTTACAATGAGAACAAGGTCAGGTTATCCTTATCTAGAATACCCTTCTATTTCACAAGCTTCGGTGTGTCAAATGCATATCTAATATTTCCATCTAAGTATCTAGTGTTGTGTCTTACATAACATGTACAATCATACAACTATGGATCCTTCCAACTATGCATGATACTACTGATAAGCTATGCAACCTTGGAGCACAATGAACCAACAAGTGCAAGTAGAAACTTTTACACTTACTTGGTTCATAGTTTTGATATATATACTCATTCACTTTCTAAGGAAGTGGTCTTGTAAGTTCACCCACCTCTAACTTGACTTGGAAATCTTATTGACCTATGGTTAACTATACTTTTGGTTCGACCCAAGTGTTAATTAATTCAAATAGATTTTCTTTCAAAAGTGATAACTTCACTAGTGTCAACTATTTGACTAATAGGATTAACACATCTAACTTGAATACCCATGTTAGGTTCTCATAACACTTTGGATGTAGGCAACTGCCACTTATTTGAGTCATTTCTTACTAAGTCGGTGAATGACTTGACTGGTTATACTTTTCTAACTAGATCTTTCTAGTTACGTTCATGCAACATCCTTGAGCTTGACAACTTCCTTTTACTCAAGTCCATAGTTTTCAACCATGGGAGTAACTACTCTCCTATTTTATGCATAATTAGCTAATACTAATGACACAATGTCATCGACTAGACACACCTGGTCTCAATTTAAAAGTACTGACAATATGTTGATATGTATATTAATAATCTATTATCAAACTTAAATTGAAGAATACTTCTTATTAAATTTTTTGATGTCCATCATTTACTCTTATGGATCTTTTCCTAAAGAACTCCATATTGAATATAGTTAATCTTCAAGTGAACATAAATAGACAATTGTATTCTTCATAAATAATAGTTCAAACTCTTCATTGTCATACCAAGTATGGCCCCATACTTCTAGAACACCATAACTGATCTGGTTATTCATGATATTAAATATCATTTAGTTTGATTCAATATAAAATCTTATATTCATAGTAATTTTCATTAATGATTCAACGTATTAATCTATTTACTTTTGATAAAACAACTAAGAACCATCTTACTAATCTCTAGATTCTTCACAGGTATCTCCAACATTATCCTTTGTATAATTATATAAGTACCTATGCTTGTAGGTATATACTTATTCATATATTTATCCTTTCACATGATAAATATATACTCACATATAAATTCATGATAAGTTTATTTCCATATTTAGAGAATATTTTTTATTTGTGGAATATTTGGGCTCTTGCACCTTACAATCTCCTAGCACCATGGCCTTTGGTTTATAACGAGAACATAATGTCCTCTATTCAAGATACATGATTACAAATTAATAGATAACAATAATGACTCTTGGTCTATTATGTAATATGATAACTTTCAAAAGATAATAAAGACATTATCGCTTCTATTATGTTTTTGAGACCTTATCACCAAAATACAACATAAACTTATTTTGATGAAATATATATATATAAATAAAAACTTGTTTTGATGAAATAAATATCATATTCTCGTATTTAGCTATTCCTCACTAATTTAGTTTAATTAGTTGGTCATTTGGTAAAACACAACTTAGAGAGTCTTAATCTTTCTCTTTAAACTCTCTTGAATGATTTAACTCAATATAAAAAAAAATAGCACTATTCTAACAATGTCTTTAAAGTTGAGATGATTCAATCTAATCCATTGATCAATTTTGATCCTAACTACCTATTACACTAAATTGTAAATATATTATATTTTTCATGTTAGAACATGCATTCGTAAATGTTTACAAACAACCATAGAATAGCATGTAATGCTGGCATATTCATCTTTAGATATATAGAAAAAAAAACTCTTTCAGATTCGAGAGGAAAAAAAGAAGAAAATTAAAACATGTCTAGAATAAGTTTAATCGAGCTTTTAATCTATTGTCTCTTGCTTCAAATTCTGCAACTTAAACTCAAAGATTTTGTACTTTTCCAAGCTCAACACTCAACACTATCCTTGCACTGTTATCTTGATTCTATTACTAATAGTTTGAAACTATTGAACAATCTAATTCTATTTTAGTCGAGCCAATCTCACTATATGACGTATTGTTTACAGATTGCAAATGCTCTTCCCACTATGTTAATTCTTTCTTCTAATCTCACGTAATGCAGTTCTTTTCCAAGATTATAAAACTAAAGAACCCCCCTCAAAATGAACAACAGGTATGTATTTATACTAAAATGGTTTACTAAAGATAGAAATCAGTTATCTTTATGCCCAGCCTTCTGCTAAAGCTCTTCTCACGTTGTAGAACAAATGAACATCCAAAAGATTCCTTTTCTACTCATTATTATGCATTACTAATTTTGCGTAAACTAACAAGTTGCTGCCTCACGTGGAGGCTTGATTAGCTCTGCAAATAGAATGATTTTCCATCACTTTTTAGGCCTGAGGAAATATATTCAATATAGTCACGTATTCAGCCCATAAAGTTGCCACGACTGGCAATTTGACGTAGTTTATGCCATTCCAAAAACCATGACTTAAAGTGTGGTTATATGGTGATACAATTTTAGTTTGAAATAGTTTTCAAAACATATTGAATTCTTCCTCCAATTGTCATGGCTAGTCTTTAGATTAAGTCGACTCTCAGCCAAAATCCACTACTTCACTTGCTATTGATTGCAGTTCAAATTTGGTTTGAAAAAGTCTTCTAAACCAAATCGAGCTCCTCCACATAATGTCACGCATTCTAGCATGTTAGAGTTTTATTGTGAAGCTGTTTTGAAACTATAGAATTCTTCTCAAAGAATGGCATGGTCGAGATCAACATACCACGCCTAATTTAGAAGATCACTTACACTAGGGCATTATCTCCTTTAAGGACACTTAGTCTATCAACTTAGGTTTAAGACTTTACTGATTCAATACTTGAACTAACCCGACACAGTTTTAAATTCAATCTAAATGAGTGAGTGTGTGCATCTACTCAAATAGCAATACCCAACGTTCCAAATACCAACTCTTCTCCTGGGTGATACTCTCCCTCCCTCTCTAGATGGTTTGAACTTTCTAGCATCCAACTTAGAGCAACATATTCGTAGTTAGTCAAGATAACATACAAAGCATAATCCTAGCATAGATTAAACATCTTAGAAGCAAAAACTAGTTTCATCTCATTGCATATACATTTCATTTCATTCATCCATCAAATAACATCATGACATAATCATGCATTAAAACCATATTTAAACATAAAAGTTAAAGTTATTTGGTAAATTTACTTTGGGGTGTAACATTGAAGAATTTGAAATTTAGTTGAATAATGTATAAAATTATCCTAAAATTGTACTGATATTTTGTTGAATGCTTTCATATGTAAAATAAAATAAAATTATTAAACATATTTATTAATATATTGAAATAGTTCAAGTAAAAATACAAGTCTTTTACCAACATTTTATTCAAGGTAGATAGTTCCAATGTAATGTCTAGTTTTCAAAATAAGCAAACAATAATGCAGACATTAGATGTTTATATTTTTCTAAATTAAGTTTTATATGAATTTTCTAAATGTTATTGTATAGTGGTTATCGATATGATAGTGTTTTTTAATTTTGTGTGATAAATGCTTCAAATGTTTCTATATTCATGTGTCACTAATCAATGTTAAATAAACATGTCTAACCTTCAATGATAAATGGTTCACTATATGTGAAATTCCATGAGATGCCATTTGTTTCAGGCATTATGTCAAATAGGTCATATGTCTTATCTCTTCTTCAATTCTAATACAAATGGATAAACCAACTGATTGTTGTCATAATTAAAAATGTTTTATTTTTTTTTGTTAAGAATGACTAAATTTATTAAATTCATATTATTTAAAATATTAATTTAAATAATTAACTTAAACGTTTATTAAATAATTATTAAAGTAAAAACTAATTTTCAATCATAAATTATATTATCTCATGGTTAAGTGAATCACATATGTATAGTTATGCAATGCCACATTTTTAAAAATTAAAATAATAATATATACATACATTAGATGCCTATCTTTTCTCAATTAAAATTAAATCTACTCTTTCAATGTTAATTTTGTTTTATCCATTTGAATTTACAATCTCAAAAACCTTTGTCAAAAGTTCAAAATTAGTAAGTCAATTCTAAAAACTTTTGATTACTTTTGGTTTGTGTTTGGTAGAATAAATGTGGTTTTAAAAAATGTGTCCCAATATATTTTTTGGTATAGTAAAAATGTGAAAGTTGACAATTTTTTTGATGCAGGTGAAAATGTGTGTCAATAAATGTCTTTTAGTATAGTAAAAATGTGAAAGCTAATAGTTATTTTGATGCATGTGAGAATGATATCACATGTAATGCAATATATGGGTGTCTATTTGGTTGACCAATTATCATTGGTATCTTTTATGGAATGTCCTCCTTCAGATAGAGGAATTGAGTTTCCCTTATTGGTTGAGGGACAAGATGGTGAACAAAATTAACAAAAATGGGCCAAAGACCAGTCAAAATAGATTTGATAATTATGCTAATTATTTTAACTTTTTTCTATTAATCTAAGGTGACAATGAGCTTAGATGTTAAATTTTATAATCTACAAATATAGAGTTGAGATTTTTTGTGACTAGTTAGTTTCTCTTTACCATGAGCATCGAGATCTTTACCTTACTAGATACATTTGGAAGGTCACTATTATGTCAATAGTGACCATCAACAAACAAACTCTTTCTAATGAGCTTATAATGCAATCAACAATTGAGAATCCATAGGATTGTCAATTGTTGCAGCAAGTTAACTTCTCTATTTTTAAAAACACATAAATGGAGAACACAAGAAATATGAAATCTGAGATATTATTCATTCTTGAATGTTTGCAATAATAATTTCTTAGAAAAGTTTCCACATTCTCCAACTATATCATTCCAACAACACCCACCTACAGGCAAACATATACAAACTTCATATTCTCTAAGAAATACCTACAGGCAAACAAAAAAATCAGATTATTGCTCTCTATGAGCAACAAAAGGAAGCAATGACACACTTTCTTTGACATCAAATCCTCTCCTCTCTAGAACAATGCTCATTTTCACACCTTTTATGCATCCATTTTCCTATTCAAAAGCTTCTTTTTGTATTGCAACAAGAAAACCCATCACTTTTTTCCATCACTGCTCCCTAATTATCATGAATCTTTTAAAACAAAAACATGGGTTTTGTGTGCCTCGTTCTCATCTTTCTAGATCATTTTGAAATTCTCGATTCTAATTTTGTATGAGAATTTTATGTCATTTTTATTGAAACTAATCCTCTTAGGTACGACTCTGGTAATCTCTCTCTCCTAGTCAAACCTTTTGAATTCCCTTGACTCTTTTCTTGGCATGAGTTTTTCTCCTCTTGGAATATGCATTCAATAGCCATTCAAAAATTATCTTCTCACCTCTCAACCCACTCTCTCCACTTCCTCCATGCTTTGCATCTCCTTTTTTCATCAAATAAAAATTCAAATTTTTGAATAGAGTTATAATTTACAATAAATTCCCACTCATAGGCTGGGTGTGGGATTTTTCCTTTTGAAAAATTACAATTTTCAAAAAAAATTAAGTTAACTAACAACTGAATCAATTAATCGATTGATTTTCTTTTACAATCCCAACATCAAACCTTACTATGCTGGAGGAGTTGAAGATTTAATTAAATTGTGCCTGCAAGAAAAAACCAAGACAAAACTCAAAAATTAAAATTAATATATTTTTTGATGTGTAGATTGTCCGTGCACCCGGATGCTCCTACATCAGCTTAGCATGAAATTCCTTAAGGGAGAATCTAAAATTATCAATCACATGGGCCTAGTTGAAGAATGATTGCTCCTTACTTTTAAATTCAACTACTCCATTAAATTCAATGTGCATTGTGTAATTTCATCATTCAGGTTGTTACATACACGCTATGAGATATTTACCTTGTATGTTGTAAAGTCTAATGTCACAATCAAAGTGTGATATATTCTTTATGATACTGATAATGTAGAGTTGTTACTAGTGCATAAGTGGTGAACACTATGTGAAAGTGTTTAGAAACTATTTAGTTATGATAACAAAATTTTATGATATTTTTTAACAAATATTTTTAAACTATTTTATATATTATATTTGTGACTAAATTCAATTTTTAAAGATTTTTTAATTGTTGTTGTAATAGTGTTGATTAGAGTGATAGTATTTTCTTATTTTGTGTGACAAATGATTCAAGCATGGATAAACATAATATTTGTACTTGACTATCTAAATTGAAATGGTTGTATATTCATGTGTCATTACTCTTGATGTATTCTTCAATCGAGATACAATAGATGAACAAGTTGATTGTTGTCATGATTATAAATGTTTGTATTTTATATTCAAGTTATGTTAAAATTATCATTACTTAAATATTATATTTTGTTATTCAAAAGTTAACAGTTTGGATAATGGTTGTTTTTATAATGTATATCTATATATTTACTAATCTATAGAAAACTCTAACACAAATAGTAAATGTAATACTAAAACTATTTGTATTTCTACCCCTAGCTCTAATTCCAAATATGACCCTAACCCTAATCCTAACTCAAACTCAAACCTTAATTATAACATATAAAAAAATATATAATAATCACTACTCTTGACTCTAATTATAACCCTTACCTTGTTTATATCAAAAAATGTAATGTCCTAATTATAACCCTACTCATAATCCTAATCCTAATTATAACCCTAATTCTATCATTAACCCTAGCCCTAACCCTACCTTTGATCCTTATTTGATCTGTAACGCTCACCCTAATCATAATCCTAACACGTACCCCAACCATAACCCTAACCCTTACCCTAGTTAATTTTAATAATATTTAATTCTATCTCTAATCCTTACCCTGACCCCAATGATAACCTCAACCCTAATCTTAACTCTATTCATAATCCTACCCCTAACCCTAATTCTAATAGTAACACTAACCCCAACTCTAATCTCAATTCTATCTCTAATCCTAACTATAACCTTAATCTTGATCTTGATCATAATCCAAACCCTAACAAATTTTATCTCTAACCCTAACCCTTACCCTGATCCTAATTATATCTCTAATCTTAACCCTGACCCTAATCTTGATTCTAACTCCAACCTTAATCCTAACCATAAACCTAATCCTAATGCTAACCCCAACTCTAATCCTTATTCTATCTCTAACCAAACTTGAATTCTTTCTATTACTAACCCTAACCCTAACCCTAACCCTAATAGTTATATTAACCCCAACCCTAATACTAATTTTAATAATATTAACACTAACCCCAACCCTAATCCTAATTATATGTCTAACCCTAACCCTAACCTTAATCCTAATTGTAATCTTAATCCTAATCGTAACCTTCATTCTATCTCTAACACTAAACCTAACCCTAACCCTACCCTTGATCCTAATTGTATCTTTAATCCTAACCCTAACCCTAACCCTAATTCTAATGCTAACCCCAATCCTAATTCTAATTCTATACATGTAATCCTTATCCAAACCTTAACCATAATCCTAATAAATTAACTTTAACTCTAGTTCCTTAATACTTAATCTATCTCTAATCCTAATCCTAACCCAAACCCTAATCCTAATGCTAATGTTAACCACTACCCTAATCCTAATTTTATCTCTAACCCTAATCCTAATCTCTAACCCTATATCCCTAATATTAACCCTAACCCTAACCCTAATATTAATACTAACTCTAACCCCAACACTAATGTTGATTGCATGTCTAACCCTAACCCTAACTCCAATCATGATTGTAATCTTAATCGTAATCCTAAGCCTAATTATCTCTCTAACCTTAACCCTAACCCTACTTTTCATCATAATTTTATCTTTAATCCTAACCTTATTCTTAATTATGATGCTAACCCCAGCCCTAATTCTAATTGTATTTTTAACCCTAACCCTAATCCCAATGGTAATATTAACCCCAATCATAATCCTAATTCTATCTATAACCATATCCTTAATCTTAACCCTAACTCTAATCCTAATACTAATACTAACACTAACCCCAACTCTAATGCTAATTGTTGTATACACCTAAAATCGGTCAGGATAATTAATTAAATACAAAGTATTTAATTAATAAACCTCTTATTTCATCTACTCATAAATAAATTCTAAATTTATTTATGTAGTTCACATTTTCTAAATTCTTCTATCTTAAATCACATTCCTCTAATTTTAATTAAATAAACAAATTATCATAGTTTGTTTTATTTAATTAATACTTTCTCACTAAATTTAAATTCTAAAATTTGATTTTGGTCACATATCTCCAACTTTTCCTCTTGCCACATCATCAAGTGTCTCATGAATTTAAATATCTCTAATTTTTAAATTAGAATTATCCTCAACAAATTTTGAAACAAACCTCGGACACTTGGCTCTCTCCATCATTTCATTCTCCCTCACACTTGGCATGGTGTTCTTTTAAAGGGAACACTCTCCATGATTCCCTCTAACTTCTTCATCCTCCACCCTTGATCTTTCTAGCTAAAATCTTGACCGTTGGTTGCTGCCACATCATTTTATGCCTTGGAAATCCTATAAATATAGCATCATTCTCCAGCTTTTCACATCCCATCTTTGAGCAAACTTACTCTGCAGAAATCATATCAGCATTTGTGAGCTTAGCTTATAATCATAGTTTAGCATTTTGCATTTAGTTTGAAGTAATGTTACCATGGCAATTTCACTTCTAGAATCTTAATTGTTGCATTAGTTTTATTGCATCTTCATACAACATTTTAATTAGTCTTGCATTTCATCATAGCATCATCTTAGCATCATTTTGAACATAGCAGCATCATAATCTTAATATCATATCATTTGTAGATCAATCATGTAGATGTAGGAATAGATTTCTTGCATTTTAGACAACATCTCATTTCTTGGGTTGTCATTCTAACAGTCATAGTGCATACACAAATCTGAGAGTCACCATGATTTAATGAATCCCTGAGAATATAGAACAATGGAACGGTTTTGAGGAATAGTTTTATCAAGTTTATTTTTTATTTTGATTTCTTTAATGTAAATGTTTCATTGATTGTGTGGTATTATTCATTTACTCACATTACACAATTCACCATGCAATACATTTTGGCACCCATCGTGGGGCCTAGCCCCTTTTTTTTATTGACATTTTTTGGAAAGTTGTTTTACAGGTTGGACGTGAATTTATTTTAGCGTGACTGTGAGCTCTTTCGGCACATCTGAAACATCTTCTAGCACATTAGGTTCCTGTTATGGCGCATCCAAAGCATCTTTTAGCGCATCCAGTTCATGTTTTAGCGCATTCAAGGGGTCTATTAGCACATTCAGTAGTTTCTCTAGCGCATTGAGTAGTTATTTTGGCACATCTGTGCAATCTCTTAGCGCATAGAGTTGTTCTTTTAGTGCACCTAACTGTTATTTTAGCACATTGAGTAGTTCTTTTCGCACATCTGTGTAATCTTTCAGCACATATGAGTTTTGTTTTAGTGCATCTGGTCTATTTCACATAAATTCAAGATTCTGAGAACTAATCAACATCTTCTAGTCTGCAAGTGCTTAATATGTTGGTCAAAGACAAATATATCAAACTACCAATGATGTTTGTAGGGGTTGGAGTTGTTTTATTGATTTCTTTTGATTAAATTAGGAACCTAGTTTAATTAGAAGGTTAATGAACCCCTTGTCTATTGTGCTTGTAAAGTGATAGGCCTATATCTCCCCTTAAGTGGGTGACCAAAATGCCAAACTCACTATTTTATGCTTTGTTAGCACCTTTAGAAGGCCTATCGTAGTGGGAAAAAGTACTTACCCTACAGTAACGACCTAAGTGGGAACAACCAAAGCCAGGTTTTCTAACCCACTATAATCAAAAGTGAATTTGTGGAAACCCGCTAATTCAATGATAGTGTGCATTGATAACCATCCCCAAAGCCTTTGTTCTAAAGGTTGGGAGGTCTCCTGCAGGAGTTTATCATTTGTCGCACCAAATGGAAACCCTTACTACGAACCTTAAATTTAGAATCTAGTCAGTCAGTCTCTGAACACTTTTAATATCACGATCTGCAAGGGGAGGGAAGAATCTACCCCCAAGATACTCACCATATAACTATCAAGGATTACTGGCCAAAATTGGAGGATTCGGCTTTGGTTAAGACCCGGGAAAGGAAAAAATATGGGCGCCCCCTAGGGGGTGATAGGGTTGTGTGAGTTGGCATAGTTCTAAGAAGTGGGATGTGATATTATAAGTGACCCTTGACATTAGAAAAGTGTTTGATATGTTTTTTCCTGTGCTATACCTGTGGAAATCAAAGGAATCAGACCAGATTCTTGAATACACACTCAATGTTTAGTTCATAGGATTGACACAACTGTTTTACAACTTGTTGCTATGTTTGAAGTCATTTTTCAAAAAGTCATCCATTTAAGGCACTTAATTCACATAATTCACAAATTGGAAACCGAGAAAAAATCATTATTCAGTAGATTACACCCTACAAACATTCAGATTCATGGATTCAAAACAAAAAAAAACTAGACAGACTGTCAAGAACACTTAACACTTCCATATTAGCGCATTCATTCCCTGTTTCAACGCATTCACAACACTTTCTAGTGTATGTAGGGCATCTTGTGGCGCATTAATAGCATCTTTTAGCGCATTAAGTCTGTTTTCTAGCACATTTAGGGGACAGTCTAGCACATTTGAGTCATTTTACAATGCATTGAGTCTATCTTATAGTGCATGTAGGTAATTTTCTAGCGCATTTGTTTCATTTTGCAGTGCATTTGCATATCCATTTAGTGCATTCACCTACAGGGAATACCAAGTTGAAATCACATTTAGGGGTAGTCTAGCACATCACTGGATTTTTCTGCATTTAACCCATTTTCCAGTGCATCTGAGTCATTTTCCAACACATTGAGTCCATCTTTTAGTGCATTCAGTACTTTCTTTGGCACATCTGAGTCATCTTTTAGCGCATTGAGTCTATTTTCTGGTGCATCCAAGGAACATTCTAGCGCATCCAGGTCACATTTTAGAACATCTATGTTATCTTTTAGCGCATCACGTTCCTGTTTTAGCGCATCTAGTAAATCCAAAACCAGAGAGTTAAAATCACCATATGTTCGTCAGTATAAACCAAAATTCAAGATCTTTTTCAAAATAAAATCTTTCCTCAGTCACAGTAGTGTCTTAAACTTGTTGAAACTAGTCCTTGCAAGTGAAATTATTGAAATTAAACTAAGATCTAACACTTTAAAGTGCCTAAACATCAATCTTACATCTGATTGTTAAGCTAAGTTTCATCATCAAGATCGGTCATCCTTCATCACGAAACAACGTTACATAATCAGACTTAAACTTAGTTTCATTAATAAAATTTTCATTCTATTTGACTTAGTTTTTTATCCTTGGCACTCTCAAACAAAGATCAAAGTTTAGTCAAATCATAACACTTGTATGCCCGCTCAAACAAGATCTTAATAGCAAAAACTTAAAGAAAAAGAACTTGAAACTCAAAACATCATGGTTGAAGCTGAAGAAAATCCTTTCCATAAATTCCACCAATCTGAAGGTGATGAAATAGCTGAGGAAGACATCCAACATGCACAACAAGATCCAAATTTCCACAAGTTCCTAGAAAATATTTTTGAAAGAGATGGAGAGAAATACCTTTTAATGTTGGCTAATCAAGGTATCAAACTTCCACATGACTTTGATGTTAATCAATTGAAAGCACCTCCTTAAAAGACTGAAATTGATCCACCAAATATAGATCCAGTGGTTGCTCTAACTAATCAAATGAAAAATCTCCAACAGCATATTCAAGACAAGCAAAGAGGAACCACAAAAATATATCTGCTACAAGACATTTTCCCATATCCTTTTGATCAAAATGTCAACATGATTCCTTTTCCCAAACATTATGAATTTCCAAAGTATGATTAATACAATGGTAAAATAGATCCAATAGATCATGTAAGGGAATTTCAAACCATGAGCCTTGAATTTGCACATGAAGAAACTTATTTTATGAGATTGTTTCCATCAAGCTTAGGTGGACAATGCATGGAATGGTTCTCCAAACTTGCACCAGGTATTAAGACCTTTGAAGAGCCAGTTAACAAATTCATCACCCAATACTCCTATAACATCTAACACGAGATAACCATGAAAGACCTTTGCAATACAAAACAGAAAAAGGGTGAATCATTCCTTATATTTTTACAAATATGGAGGAGATTATTTGCAAGATATGCTCGTCCCATACCTGAAAAGGAAAAGATGGAAATCTTTATTGACAATCTAAATGATGAGATGAGCTATAGACTTGAATTGAAATGTCCACCTACCTTTGAGAAGATGATTGAAAATGGAATCAAAATTGAAGAAGCCTTGGTCAAGAGAGGAGTATTGAAAATTTACAATGAAGGAAACAACTCAACCAACTCCTCTAATCATTACAACAACAATGATAAACCGAAATTTTGGAAAAGAAATAAAAATGTTGGTAACAGTGACGGTGCAACTGAAACACAAAATGCGAAACTATTATTTAACTTGATAGATGCTACCTCCAAGACCAATCAAAACACCAATCAAAATGCCAACCAAAACAACAATTAAAGCAATGTTGAAGCCAAACCACCACCATATCGAACATCATCAAATCAAGGAAGATTCACACCTTTGGGACAGTCATTGGAATCAACATTAAAGGAGCTTCTTGCACCCAAGGTTATAACACTACTAGAGGCAAGAGATTGGGAACCAAGAGTTAAACCCTCTTGGTGGAATGATGCACACTTCTGTGGATTTCACCGTAACAAGGGACACAAAACAAATGATTGCATGCAGCTGAAACATTTGATACAAGACTTGATTGATAGAAAGGAAATATCAATAGAAGGACCCCAAAAAAATGTTGATCATGGAGCATTCAAGAATCCTTTGCAAAACTACAAAAAAGGGGAATCCTCTTCATCAAACACCAAAGGAAAAAACGTGAATTATGTCTATGATTCTACCATTTTCCATATTGAGGTTATTGATGATCAAACCCATGATAAGCAAGACTTTATTGTAGTCGATGATTCAATTAATGACATAACAATTGAGCATGAACAAGACATGGTTATGGCTGATAATCAAAACAAAAACATTGTTACAGCTGAAAATCAAAGCAAAAACATTGTCACAACTGAAAATCCACTTAATGACATCCACATCAAATCAAATCCAATCAATGAAATCACACCAATAAATCTGATCACAAATGTGGCTGCAAATGATAATTAGATTAATGTCATTAAAAGCAGAGATAAACAGGAAAACATGCCAATTAACGCAACCACAAGAGCTCAATCAAAGTATGTCTTAAAGGGAAGTACTTCTAAAACATCTATTTCCCCTTCAAATCAGTACAACATTGTTGACCAATTGCAGAAAATCCTAGCTCAAATATCAATATTGGAACTCCTCAAAATTTCACTAGCTCACAAAGAAATTCTAGAACAAGCTCTAATAGCTACCACAGTACCAAATAATCTAGAAGTTTGCCAATTCCAAGCTATGGTGGGACACTTGACCACACCTCATTGCCTATCATTTTCAGAACATGATGATGTATCACTCACCCATCCACACAATGTTTCCCTTCACGTTGAGGTTTTAATTCACAAACATTGGGTCAAACGTGTTCTAATAGATGGTGGGGCTGGCCTAAATATTTTTACTTTAAAACTTATCCGTGCACTTGGATATTCAAAAAATGCCATTGATGTTAGAAGAAAGATTACCATCAAAGCCTATGATGATGAAGAGAGAGCTTCCCAAGGACTAATTGTGTTACCAATTCAAGTAGGACCAGTTGTAAAAGATATAATCTGCCAAGTGTTGGACAAAGAGTTGACATACAATATACTTT